>CM036240.1:40425314-40713022 GCA_020698575.1 Bostrychus sinensis
TTTATTATTTTTACAATATTTTTTAACTGGACAATGTTTATTATATAATGAAGTAAATATTTCTAAAAAGTTATTATATGCTTTATCCACGTCTGCTTCTTTACATATTGAGCTCCAATCCTGTAAAAACAGGCTATTATTAAACACATTGATGGTTTCTTCAGTTTTTATTCGTTTATAGTTTACTGTCTTTGCTTCTTTTGTTTTCTTGAATTCACTGTCAAAAACTGTAAAAATTGGTAAATGGTCAGTGATATCACATATAAACAGGCCACTGATTGTGTGGTTGGTCATAATATTAGTAAAAATGTTGTCAATGATTGTGGCACTGTGTGATGTTATTCTACTTGGCTTAGTAATGGTTGGATAGAAGGACATACTATACATTGTATTAATGAATGCATCTATTGTTTTGTGTTTAGTTGGATTTAATAGGTCAATATTAAAGTCACCGCATATAAATGTAGGTTTCTTATTTACTGTAAAGAATAATTTCTCCATCCATTCTTGAAAAATGTCCACACTTGAACCAGGTGGTCGATATATACAGCTTATAATGATGTTTTTTTTCTTTTCATTAAATATTTCCACTGTTAGGCATTCCATTACTTCATCTATTGCTAGTGACATGTGCTTTAGTACCATAAATTGTATTGTTTTGTGAATATATAGAGCAACTCCACCTCCCATTTTGTTTTTTCTATTCACATATTTGAGTTCATAATCATCTAGATCAAAATTGATTCCTTTATCCTCATTGAACCAGGTTTCTGAGATGGCAATAATACTGAAGGGGTGAGTAGAGTGTTGCAGATACTCTTTTATATAATTGAAGTTTGTATACATGCTTCTGCTGTTGAAATGTATTATTGAGAGTTTGCCTTCAGGATTAACGGTGCTGTTAAAATGTTCTTGTGAGTAATAAATACAATTCTTGTTGATGGAGTTAAGAAAATTGTTATCTGGGTCAATTTCAATTTCTAAATCTTGTGTGTTATGCTCTGTGTATTCCGAGGTTTCCAGTTCCATTTGATTAAGTTGGGAAATTTTCTGCAGCAGCTCATTGTCATTGTTGCTCCTTAGTGTGGGTATGCTTGATGAACTGATCATGGAGTAGATTTGTAAAGTCAAATATTACCTTGTTGGGCTATTTTTCCAGATGCATTGATGTCAGTACTTATCAAAGTTCCTCTATATTTTTCACCACCAATATTTTAGCTTCCTCCGGAGTTCCATTTAGTTTGATGAATACCTTACAATTTGTTACCCAGGTGTGTTGGATTTTTTGTTGTTTCTTTAGATATCTTGCTTTTTTGGCGATGTCGGCATTCTTTTTTGTTAAGTGTTCATTTATGAAAACATTAGTTCCTTTCAGTTTACGTCCTTGTTTTAGAAGTACCATCTTGTTCTTCCTGCTCACGAACCTCATTATGACAGCAGGTCTTTCGCTGTTTTTCCTGGGCAGTGGGTGACAGGCCTCAATGTGCCCCAGCTCCAGCTCTATCCCCTTGCTTTGGAGATAGGATGCCACCTGTTGCTCCGCTGAGCGTGCTTCCTGCTCACCGGGCTCCACGTTGTCTACGGCTACAGCGCGCGCATAAGAGCGCGGCTTGATTTGCAGCCCGGTGATGACCACATCGTTCATGCGGGAGTACTGCTCCAGCTCGTCCACCCGCCGCTCTAGATCCGCGATGTGCCGGTCCTTTTCCGCGTTCTGGAGGCGCAGTATTTTCACCTCCTCCAGGAGATCTAGGAGCTGCTTCTGCTGCACTCTGACAGCAGTCACCTCCTCAGACAAGAAGTCGAGTGACTTTTTTATGTCCTCGACCTCTTCAGTCGATGGGCTTTTTTTGGGAGCCATACCGGTGCTGACGCTGACGCATTCAATAGCAATGCCAGCTGATCACAGCCCGGTTTTAGCTCGGCCAGCTGTTAGCGCCGCTATGCTAGCTTGTTGACAGCGTAGCGGAAAAAACGAAACAAACAAGCAAACTTCAATCCAATCCGGAATCCAAAAAGCACCAAACAAGACAGCCCAGGGTCGTACCGTAACAGCGTTCACTTCAGTTGATTTATTAACAATTAAAAATATGTTTTACATAGTGGCCAAGTTACATTTTGTGTTTTGGTTTTAAAACTGCATCACCGTTTGTTCAATCAGACAAGAGACCATTGTTCTGATTTAGACTGCAATACCGTTTATAACCAGTATGAGTACATGTGGTTACAGTACCTGTAACTTGTAATGGCAATAGGAATTTCATTTTTTTATTAGACATAAATTTATTTATTATCTTATCTTATTTTTTGCATATGTGAAATAAACAATCCAAAACAAATGGAGACAACATACATTTTATTTATAATATATTGTATATCACTTACATTCATGGACAGTGGATTGCTATGAATAAGGTTATAGAAATACTCACAAAAGACTTCATACAGAGTTTTATGTTATTAATCAATAAATGTATAAATAAAACTGATAACCTTTGCTCTTTTTCATTAGTATTAATTATATTTTCTACAAAAGAAATCCCATGTGCTGATAAAAGTGCTTTTGTGTAGACTAATTGTTCCCATCCACTAATACTGGGTTTGGTATCTTTGACTCCCACATGGGCGGTGTATACACAGGGGGAGCCTTTTCTATTGGTGAAAAACTGCTTTTCATTTCAGAAGTGTAATGCAACATCTATTACCTCTGGAAAATTCAATTTGCATTCATAGCCGAGAGAGAACAACACTAGCAGTGTGTACAATGAAGAGCTACAATTACAACCATGCATTTTGTATTAAGTATAGATGTTTCAATTGCTAAATAAACATTTACAGTAGATATACACATACATCTTTTTTGTATACTGAGGGCTGAGAACCAAAGGCTGTAAGTAACATTTACAAGAGAAGAAAAAATGGCACAGTACTGACGTTTGGCAAATTTCAATTCATAAATGCTAAATATTGAAACTCACAGATCACAGACCACCACCTCAGGAAATATTTGGTTTTCCAAGTATTATCTTTAATAAAGTAAAGAAGTAATACTACATAAGGACATGACATGGACTAAACCAGGACTAAACCAAATCTAAGCAAGGATTAAATCAGGACTAAACAAGGACTTTAACCAGAACTAATCCAGGTCTAAGCCAGGACTAAACAAGTTCTAAGCCAGCACATAACCAGGACTAAATCAGGACAAATCTAGAACTAAACCAGGACTAAACTGGGCCTGAACAAGAGCTAAGCAGTGGTCTTCACATCATATTTATGAGAGCAGAATTTATTTATCAGAGCAGGACTAAAACAGCAAAAAACTTCTGAGTATCACCAAGTGAAACCCGAACCACAGCTTAAGAACCACTGACTTAAACTTTTCTTTGTAATAATAGTTATTTTTCCTTTTTGGGCTCCAGCATTTTGTCTTTTTCTAAATGACATAACAGTATAACATTTATATCCATTTATCCACACTGTCTGAATCCTATGTTCTGAGATAGCCAGTTGTTTTTATTGTGATCTTTTGGCAGTAAAAACAAGAGCATTCATTTGATTTGTAAGTCTTGTAAATCTCAGAAAACCCAGAATGTCACTTGCGCCTTTTTGGTTCTCAACCCTATGCCTCAGTGTTTACAGAGGTCATATTAAATGTGTAAAGTGCTATTTCAAATTCATTGCTCATGGGTTATCAGTAACATGTTTTTTCATATATTACCACTGCACTTGAAGTCATCATAGTACATTTGCATCTCGTGACCCACTTTGCAAAATCCTAAACGTCACTATCATGCTTCACAGATCTCCTAAACCAGGGATACAGGAGCGCATAGAGTAAGGGGTTAAAACATGAGTTCAGATAAAGCAAGTCAAACAGGAAGGACACTAAATATATGTTTAAATTCTTCTTCAGAAAGAACAGCAGGTAGTTTGGCGTGAAGCAGAGGAGAAAGAGAAACACAACAAAGCCCAGATTCCGCGCCGCTTTCAGCTCTGATTTCCTGGAGTTCACCGCCGGCTGCTGTAGCAGTGGCTGCAACCTGAGAACGCATGGCTCGGGCCTGCGACACTGCCACAAAGAAAACTCGCAAGTACAGTATAATTATGATCACAAAGGGCCCACAGAACCTCAATGCCACGTCAAACCAATATTCAGTATAGGTTATCGCTAAGAAGCATTCCCCTTCGCACCTCTTATACTGCCCTGGAATAGGGAGATTGTAACGGTAATACCCTAAAGCGTACAGGACAGAGCCGATCCAGGAGGCGATCAGGGCGAAGCTTATGGTTCTCCTGCACATCACGGTGGGGTAGTGCATGGGGTCACAAATGGCTATGTAGCGGTCTATTGAGATAAGGATCATGCCTATGACTGATACAGATATCAGCGTGAAGATAAAGACATTGAACAGGAGGCACAGGATGTCACCAGCTCGCCAGCAAGTGTATGAGGAGGGACCTTTGACTGGGATCCCCACGCAGCACATCACGAAGTCTGAGACGGCCAGGCTGAGGAGGATGAAGTTAGGAGAGGAGTGCAGCTGCCTGAGAAAAGAAAAAAAAAAAAGTTTATGCATTATACAATAAACCTGATGTCAGCGCTTGTGACTTGCCTGAAATGCGAGATAGCGATGATGACCATAAGGTTGAGGATGCCGGTGCAGATGGTGAAAATGTAAAGCACGATAAGATAGATATAGAAGCTCAGATTGGGGATCACCACGCTGCAGGACAGATTGCCCAGTTCTGGGTAGCACTGGTACTGCTGCTCACTGCTCATGTTGGAGGAAGGAGATGTCTGGGGGGAAGAAATGACTTCATCCAGACGCTTTATCTCTCGTCTCCCTCCACCTCCGCCTGCTCCCAGATGGACACTGGACCTCCCAAGCCACTTGCATCATGAGCCAAAACAACTCCACAACTTAACTTTGGATAGCAGTGATCAAATCAATGACTCAGCACACTTGACTAACTTTGGTGAAGTTCACTAAGAAATAAATCTTGCTTTTTCTATTTCGTGTTCCTAAACCAAAAAGAGTTATTCTTATTCTATGGTTCTGTTCAAAATTGTGTAACAGCTCTGCACTCTGCTGCCCTCTGCAGGTTTCTTCATCTGTTTCTTTTTGGGAGTTGTAAAGGTATTATTGAAAAAAACTTTCTTTCAGTCAAATAATATTTTTAAAGATTGTTCTAGAGGTGACCACGATTGGCTTAAAAATATAAATAAAAGCATAATATAACCTCTTTAAAAACTGACAGAGCAGGTTAATACAGTCTGTCTCTGCATGTAATTTTTGTGCTTTTAACAAAAACATAAAGTTATATTCAACCCTGCTTCACTTTTTTTCTTTTTAACTCAACAAACCCTAGGCCACTGTGCAAAATTTGAGTATATACTTTATATTTTTTGCAAAAGGTTATGGTATTAATTTCTTTTTTTTTTTCTTTTTTTTTTTGTCTGTGACAGCTTGCGTCACTTCCCGGTGAGTGCATTCCAGCCTTTAACACTTTTGACCACAGCATCTTACTCCAGAGATTAGACTGTGACATAGGAGTCAGAGGAGCACCCTCTGCTGGTCTAAATCCTACTTATCTGATAGGTACCAGTTTGTCAGTGTAAATGAACATTCCTCACAGTGCAGTAAAGTTAGCTATGGAGTGCCTCAAGGTTCAGTACTTGGACCCATTCTGTTCATGCTTTACATGCTGCCTTTAGGAAACAGAATCAGAAAACATGGCATTAATTTTCACTGTTACGCAGACGATGCACAGTTGTATTTATCAATTAAACCTGATCAGAATGACCGCGTTGAGAAACTTAGTGCCTGTGTGAGAGACATAAAGACCTGGATGACAATTAATTATCTCCTCCTAAACCCAGAAAAAACAGAGGTCATTATACTAGGCCCCAAAAAGCTGAGAGATGCTCTGTCTGACCAGAGAGTCTCCCTGGACGGTGTCAGTGTAGCCTCAAGTTCTACTGTGACAAACTTAGGAGTTTTATTTGATCAAGATTTATCATTTAAGGCTCATATAAACCAAGCCTTTAAAACAGCATTCTTTCACTTGGTAACAAAACCAAAATCAGAAATATTTTATCTAAAAGTGACAATGAAAAACTCGTCCATGCATTTGTTACATCTAGGTTGGATTACTGTAACTCTCTGCTGGCAGCGTGCCCTAAAAACTCATTAAAATGTTTTCAGCTTGTTCAAAATGCAACAGCAAGATTATTAACAGGAACTAACAGAGAGAACATATTACTCCTGTGCTAGCTTCACTTCACTGGCTTCCAGTTGAATTCAGAATTAGGTTTAAAATCCTTCTCCTGACTTACAAGGCTCCATCCAACATTAATGATGTTATAGAGCCATACCAACCAAGCAGAGTACTGCAGAGTACTGCAGAGTACTACAGAGTACTGCAGAGTACTACAGAGTACTGCAGAGTACTACAGAATACTACAGAGTACTACAGAGTACTTCAGAGTACTACAGAACACTGCACTCACAAAATGCAGAGCTATTAGTGGTTCCCAGGGTTTCTAAAAGTACAGTTGGAGGTAGAGCCTTTAGTTACCAAGCTCCTGTTTTATGGAATCAGCTTCCAGCTCATGTTAGAGGCAGACACAGTTTCTACATTTAAGGTTAGGCTTAAAATGTTCCTCTGTGAGAAAGCTTATGGTCAGGCCAGGAACAGGGTTAACTCCACAGCTGAAGCTAAGCTGCTCTAGGAGCTAGAAGCTGGGGGAAGTATAGTTATAGTTATATATAGTTACTTTTCACTCACTTTACCAACTTCAAACACCAAACTTTAAGCCATATCAACTTTAGCAACAACTGATAGAGAGTCCTAACTTGTGGACCTGTTTACCTGAAACTAGATTACAGTGATAAATGATTTTCAACATTATTTTAACAGTAAAACCATGACACAAAAAGTTATGTATAGACAAACAAATGATTGTGATGGTAATGGGAATATTCATCATTTATTCAAAATTATTTATTCAAAATTATTTATAACAGATGCAAACATGGTGGGGTGAAATAAAAGTGATGTAAAGGGGTCATGTTATGCTTTTATTTGTATTTTTAAACCATTTTTGGACACCTCTAGAACAGCATTGCACGTTTTACAAACTTTAAAAACTTGATCTGACTACAACAGAAAGTTTAATAAGTACTTTCCAGGTGCCATAAAGAAAGAGTTGAAGAGACCAGGAGAGGGCAGCAAAGCTTTCATGCTCTTTTGAACAGAACCATAGAAAAAAAGCTTTGTACTTCCCTAAACCTTTTGTATGATGCCGTTTTGAAAAATAGCTGTGAGGAATCAGTGGAAACAGCTGTGGGAGTGGGAGAGGTGGAGGTTTGTGGAACCAAGCATTCTGAGACCTCAAAAACTCAGTGCCAGAGAATACAGGACTACTCAAATTAGCTTGAATGAAACAAAATACAACTCCAGGTCTGTTTTTGATGAGGAAACAACATTATAACATAGAAGTCTGTCCTGCTGTATGGCGCAGTGCTAGAGCTGCAAGCACATTTCCAGGGCAACTATAGCCTGCCTCAGCATTTGAGTCCGGGCTCTGATAGCTTGCTGAATGTCTCCTCCTGCTCTCTTCCCAGTTTCCTACTATACACTGTCCAATAAAGCCTAAAAATGTATGTTAGGCAGGTGGTCATAACACATAACAGGTGGGCATAATGTTGTGCCTGATCAGAGTACAACTGAAGTAGGGATTCTCTAAAAACAATGCTCTACAAAGGAAGAACGCAGTATCTACAGTGACAGTGAAACTAAGAAAAATGACTTTAAAGTTTTGACTTTATCCCTCCGAGTATGTCACAGGTAGATTAGGGGTAGTGTATTAATATAATATCATCTCATAAATAGCTTTTTATCAATCACAGAAGTTTTATAAAAGGACTTCACTATACTTTTTGAGAAACTTGATAAAGTAGCAGTCCAGTCATCTATCAGTGGAACTCCCGAACGACAGGAGGATGAATAAATTCAGTCGGCTGCTTCAACTGAACACTTGGCTGTCCGGGGTCTGTGAGTCTAGAGGAGTGAACTTCATTGACAACTTCAATCTGTTTTGGCAACAAGAGGACCTGTTTAAAGGAAAGGGCCCACACCTGTGCAGAGGTGGAGTGAGACGACTGACGGATAACCTCCTCCACGCTCTGAGGCATCAGAATGGGCCTGGATGGGGTCCTACACAGTCACTGAGAGAAGAGAGGAATGACAAAAGTGTTCTTGCCTTGCCAGCCATGGACACAGCAAGGGATTCAGCTCCAGCAGCACCTCCAAAACCTCCATCGGTGCCCTCACCACAGCCCTGGGCCCCACCTGCTACATCCACACCCTCTGCAGACTCTTCATTTCCATCCTTTCACCAGCTTCACCAATGGCCTTTCCCAACCACCTTGAAAACTTGGTGAAATCAGGAATTAAAATGGTACCCCTTACTCCAAACATGGCAAGATCACAGGTACTATCATCAACAGTGCTGAATTCTACCCCCCACCAAACACTACAGGGGGTAGTGTTTGGAGCTCCACCTCTCCTGCTCAATCCACCAAAACACCACCAGCTCCACCCCTACGACCAACATCTAGAGTTGTTACCCCTCAATGCACCCCTGTCAGACCCCCCGACCAAAGATCCTGACTAAGATCAACACTATCAGTGACTAGGACACCCAGGGCCTCTGCTGTTCCAGGACTTTTAGTCATGATAAAGAACTTATCAACCCGAGGCCCTGGGAGAGAGCTTTCTCCCATAGTGCTATAGCTACTGTCAAAAGTCGATTAGATAAGAGAGGGACAGTTAGACTGTCCAATCAGAGAAATCTAATTCAAATTTCTTGTAAGCAGATAATGTCAGGTTCTACTCAGACAGATCTGAAACTTGCAGTGCTCAATGTCAGATCTGTATGCAACAAATAATTTTTAATCAATAATTTTATCTCCTCTTATAACCTGGACTTGATGTTTTTAACAGAGACATGGTTAGACAGCAAGATGGGTAAAGCAGTTTTTATTGAATCCACTCCACCTAACTTCACTTTTATATCAAATAACACGGGAAAACAAAAAGGGAGGTGGTGTGTGTGCCTTACTTAAGGATGATATAGTTACCCACAGGCTGTCATTTGGGGTGTTTCCATCATTTGAGTATGTGTCTTTCAAAATGGAGCTAAAAGTATCTCCATCCACAATCTTTATAGTCATATACAAGCCACCCCAACATTGTCAGAGTTTTATTGATGACTTTACTCAGATGTTTTCAGTTGTCTTCACAGACTTTGACTGTATAGTCATTACAGGTGATTTTAATGTACATGTGGATAACATCTGTGACAGAAATGCTAAAGAACTTTGTGCTGTTCTTGAAACCTTTGGCCTTACTCAGCAGTGAGTGAGCCCACCCACACCAGAGGCCACACTCTGGAGCTGCTCATTATTAAAGGTGTTCATTATTCAAATGTTACTGCGGCTGACGTTGCTTTGTCTGATCATTTTTGTCTTTTTTTTGACCTGTCTGTTATTCCCAAACCAGCTGCTGGTCCTGCAGTTGTTCAGAGGAGACACATAAATAATAGCACGGGGTCTCGGGTTATGGAAATAATTAGGTTTGAAAATACCTCATGTTCTAATGTTGATCAGTCGTTGGACTCCTATATTTCTAGTGTTGTAAATGTTCTGGACACCATTGCTCCTGTTAAGGTTAAAATGGTTAGAAATAGGCAGAAGGCGCCATGGAGAAATGCGGACTCGGTCAGGGCACAGAAAAGGGAGTGCCGGAGGGCCGAACGAAAATGGCGCAAGTCAAAGCTCCAGGTTCATTACGTCATATACAGAGAAATGTTAAATGTTTTCAATCAAATTCTGCGTAGAACAAGGGAAAGGTATTTTTCTGAAATTATTACAAACTGCAGTAACAACTCACGTGTCCTGTTTGCTACAGTAAACAGGTTAACAAACCCCCAGCTCCATTGCCTTCAGAACTAATTTCCACATCTAAGTGCAATGAGTTTGCAAGATTTTTTAATGACAAGGTTCTGAGTATTAAACATGCTATAAACTCCACAACACAGATAACAACTCTGCAGCCATCCAGACTCAGAGCTGACACACTTCACCCCTGTCACTGACAAAACAGTCCAAGAGATCATCTCCAGTCTGAGTTCATCACTGCTACCTTGATGTGTTACCCACTAGATTTCTAAAATCTGTGCTGAGCAGTTTGTTACCTCAACTTTCTCATTTAGTTCACATATCACGGCAGTCTGGAACATTTCCAAGGGCCTTGAAAACTGCGGTCATCAAACCTCTCCTAAAGAAGAGCAGTTTTGATGCCACAGTACTGAACAACTATCGGCCCATATCAAACCTGCCGTTTTTAGGTAAAGTCCTTGAGAAAGTTGTATACAAACAACTTACTGACTTTCTTCTGCGGAACAACTGCTTTGATGATTTTCAGTCTGGTTTTAGGCCCCATCACAGCACTGAGACTGCTCTTATCAAGGTGACTAATGACATCCGCCTGAACTCTCTTAGTTCTGCTGGATCTGAGTGCTGCTTTTGATACAGTTGACCATGTGATCCTGTTACAAAGATTAGAGGACTGGGTAGGTATTTCTGGTACTGCCCTAAAATGGTGTAAGTCCTATCTTGAAGACAGAAAGTACTTTGTTGAAATCGGTAACTGTGTCTCAGACCAAATGGCCCTGACCTGTGGGGTGCCCCAGGGGTCCATCCTGGGACCTCTTTTGTTCAATCTTTACATGCTCCCTTTAGGCCAATTAATAAGTAGCAATAACATATCCTACCACAACTATGCAGATGACACTCAAATTTACATCTCACTGACAGCAGGTGAATATGGACCTGTGGATTCACTCTGTCACTGCATCCAACAGATCAATGAGTGGATGAAAAACAACTTTCTCCAGCTAAACACAGACAAGACTGAAATAATCATCTTTGGCCCACAAAAACAAAGACAAGGTGTCTGTAGTCACCTCGAGTCTCTTTCACTAAAACCTACAGTCAGGTTAGAAATCTCGGGGTAATCATGGACTCTGACTTGAACTGCAGCAGTCACATTAAATCTATAACATCATCAGCATTTTATCATCTCAAAAACATTGCCAGAATCAAAGGTATATACTGTCTAAACCAGACCTAGAGAGACTTATTCATGCATTCATCTCCAGCAGGTTAGACTACTGTAACGGTCTGCTCACTGGACTCACTAAACCAGCTGTAAGACAGCTGCAGGACGTCCAGAACACTGCTGCTCGGGTCCTGACCAAAACCAGGAAGTACGACCATATTAATAATAATAATAATATTTATTTGTATAGCACCTTTCTTAACATTGTTACAAAGTGCTTTACAGTGCAAAATACATAAAAACCCATAACAAACCCTTCAAGTAAAAATTCAATAAAAAAGACAATAGAACACGAGTAGAATAAAGCAATATAAAAACAGAATTGACAGAACAATAAAAACACAAATCAGAAAATAAAAAAAATAAAATCAGGTAATATCAAATGCCTTTCTAAAAAGGAAGGTTTTTAAATGCTTCTTAAAAGTATTGAGACATCTGATGTGCCTTTCTGGGGTGAGTGCGTTCCAGAGGGAGGGAGCCCGAACTGCAAATGCCCGGCCCCCTTTAGTGGCTGGCTGGGTTTTGGGGACTACCAACAGGGCTCCCTCCCCTGAGCGAAGGGGTCTGGTGGGAGTATAAGGTAAAAGCAGGTCAGATAAATAGTGCGGTGCTAAACCATTAAGTGTTTTAAAAGACAAAAGTAAAATTTTAAAATCAATACGAAATTTTATGGGGAGCCAAGTGAAGGGATTTAAGGACAGGGGTGATGTGTTGAAGTCTGGGTGTGTTTGTGAGGAGTCTGGCAGCTGTATTTTGTATTAATTGTAGGTGGTGGAGAGAGGTTTGTGAGAGGCCAACAAGCAGGGAATTGCAGTAATCTAACCGTGAGTAAATAAAAGCATAAATAATCTTCTCTAAATTAGGGGGAGATAAAAATGATTTGATTTTAGATATGAGTTTAAGATGATAAAAACAAGATTGGACCACACTATTTATTTGATCTTTAAAAGACAAGTTAGAATCAAATAAGACACCAAGATTTTTAGCGGAAGTTGTGAGGTTGTCTGAAAGTTCCCTAAAGTAGGGGGTGAGTTCTGTTGGTACTGACAGGGGGGGCTATTAAAATGACTTCAGTTTTATTGTTGTTGAGTTTGAGAAAGTTTGTAGCCATCCATGATTTAATATCTATAAGACAGGGTTGTAGTGTAATGAGTGAATTGTGAGATGTGGGCATGTAAATTTGAGTGTTGTCGGCGTAAAAGTGATAAATAACATGATGGGTGTCCAGTAAAGTGCCAAGGGGGAGCAGGTAAATTGAGAAAAGGCGCGGACCCAGCACTGAGCTTTGGGGGATGCCGTAGCTTAAAGGAGAGTGTGATGAGTTATGGCCATTTATTTCCACCGAGAATGTCCTGTTAAAAATATACGAGTGTAAAAGTGACAGTGCAGTCCCCTTAATCCCCACCCAGTGTTCAAGTCTGTCTAAAAGAATTCTGTGATCAATGGCGTCAAACACAGCAGTAAAATCAAGTAAGATTAAAATCGAAGATTCGCCCCTTGTCAGCAGCCATGAGGAGGTCATTTGCTACTTTGACAAGGGCAGTTTCAGTGCTATGTTTAGATCTAAAACCAGATTGAAATTTATTAAAAATTGAGTTAAAATTCATAAAAGAATTAAGTTGTGCCGCAATTATTTTTTCGAGTACTTTAGATAAAAAACACAGTTTCGAGATAGGTCTATAATTATCTCAAATTGAGGGATCAAGAGAATTCTTTTTTAATAGAGGGTGAATAATGGCATGTTTGAAGCAATCAGGGAAGTATCCATTACAGAGAAGGAGGTTAAAGATTTTTAAGAGGACCGGGCCCACTGAGGAGAAGGCATCTTTTAAAAGTCTTGGTGGAATGAGATTGAGGGAACTTGAGGAAGAGCTAGTGGTGGAGACTAAGGATTGAAGGTCAGATAGAGAAAGTGATTGGAATTGAGCAAAAAATGTTGAGGGTGTATGAAGGAATGTAGGCTGGGTTGTTATAGGCTGTATATTGGCTCTAATGGCCCCTATTTTCTCTACAAAGTAAGTCAGAAATTTATCAGCCAGTGTGCTATCTGCATCACAGAAACCTGGAAGAGGACTATTAATAACCAAATTAATGACCTTAAATAGAACCCTTGGGTTATGGTTACTATTAGAAATTAGATTGGAGAAGTAGTCTAGTTAAGCATTTCTGATAGCTACCTGGTAGGAGTGCATTTGCCATTTAAGGGCAGTGTGATTTGGTTCTGATTTATTAGCTTTCCAATGTCTTTCTGCTTTCCTGCAGAGTCATTTCTGTGATCGGGTGTAATCATTCAGCCAAGGATCCTTTTTGACTTTTTGTTTTCTCAAAGTTAATGGAGCAATCTGGTCAAGGGCAGTTTGACAGTGATGAAGGAGTGACTCCAACAAAATTACAGGGTCTTGTGATTCAGCATCAAATTGGAGTGAATTAAACACCTGGGATGCAGAGTTAGCATTAAGGGTACGTGAATAATAGGACTGACAGGGCTGCGCCTTAGCTGTGACCTGTAATGGGACTTCAAATATCACAGCCTTGTGGTCACAGACAGCAAGATCACAGATGTCGATAATCTTAGGGGATAGACCAACAGAAAGGACAAGGTCCAGTGTAATGCCCCTTTTCATGTGTGGGCTCATTGATGAGTTGGGAAATATTAAATGAGTCTAGAAGATCAATAAATAGTTTTGACAGAGACAGAGATGGGCAGCAAACATGAACGTTGAAATCCCCAAGAATGAGTACATTATCATTCTTGGGCAATCACGACTGACAAAAGTTCCGAAAATTCTAAAATAAAATCAGTTGATTTAGGCAATCTGTAAATTAGCATGACAAGTATAGGGGCTGAGCCACTGATAATAAAACTTAGAAGCTCAAATGATTTAAAACTACCTAAGGTGACAGAGTAACATTTAAAAATAGCTTTAAATAGAACTGCAAGCCCACCGCCCTGCCATTGGGCCTAGGGACATTGAAAAAAATTAATTCCAAAGGTTTTGCTTCATTGAGGGTTATGGTATCTCCAGGAGACAGCCATGTTTCAGTAATGCAAAATATATCAATATTATTTCTAATAATAAAATCACTAACAATAAAGGATTTGTTAGCAATGGATCTTACATTTAGGAGACAGATTTTTTTAGGAAGTTGGGCCTGAGGAGGAGAGGTGAACTTGTAACAGGACACAGGTTTTGGTGTACAACACCTCTACACTGACGAGTGTACCAATGCTAGACATCCAATGAGAGGTTGGCAACACACCAGGCAGACAGGGGGCGCTAACAGGTCAGAGGTCTGTGAGCTGGTAGCTTGAGTTAGTCTCAGTCATCACTACAGGGAGAGGTGACTACTTAGGGAGGTGGGAGGAAGTTATTTTCCTCGTCTTGGTTATTTGGATTTGTCTCTGTCCCTGATCTGAGTTACAGCGTTTGTATTTGTGGGGCGACTGTAGTGGGTGTAGCCTGCTCCCGTCATTAAGTGAGGGAGGTACGTTTTCAGAGAGTTTCAGTTTTAGAGCTGCTCAGCCTGAGCTGGGAAAGATCCCCCAACAAAATATATTATTTAATACTTTTTTATTCTATTCTATCTTGGACTTTTTATTGACGTGTTGTAAGTATATGTCTCAGAGAGCAATAAATAACTTTATTAATACTATAGTTTAAAATAAAATTTGACTAATGTGCTATGGTTAAAAATTGAACAAAATCAATAAAACCTGCTCAGAAGCAACTCTAGAAGGTTTAGTTTAGGTTAGACTTGGATGCAGAGGATAGCATTGGATGTATACATATATTTTTTATTAATACAGTTGAGCTAAGTTCATGTCACCTCAGTTCTTTCTTATAAATTATGCAACTGACAAACACACACACACACAGAATCTAAAGGAGATTAAAGTACAAATGGGCTGTTTTCCTACCTTTTTTGAAGCAACTGGACCTGGAGATAATAATCAGCTCAGGCCTTTACCACAGACTGAGCTGCCTCCTCCTCTACTCATTTCATTACTGAAGACAACTCTCTGATTTTTATTATTAGCCTTACTGTTAGCACTGTTTAGCAACTTTTGCTGACTGTAAATGTCATTAAATTCTCTTGACGTCTTCTAACTCTACTCAGCTCAGGCTTCACTCACATTTTTGTCTCACAATGACCCTTTCAGTTAGTTCAGACCCTTTGGCTTGAGATAGCCTAATATTACAGTCAGTTGATGTTAAAAAAAATGTTTGTTTTTTTTTTTTTTTTTTTAATGCACTGTTGTTGACAAGTGCCCCAAACTTCAACAGTATGTACCTAACTGCAGTCAGAGAGAAGCAGAGGAGTCATCTGTCTGTGCTGCAGCACGAGGGGAGGAGGGAGAGCAGCAACAGCAGCAGGAATGGATCAAACCATTTGCTGCACAGGGGGGTTTTTTCTTTCATTAAAGTAAGCCTATTTGATTTTTAATATATGTGATCAAGAAATTTGACATTATCTATTTCAAATACACAATTATAGCATTTAAACATTTTCTTTAAATTCTTCTTATTTTTAGGGGTGCTGGAATTATTTTTTACAGTCACAGCAGCATGGACAACAGTTTGAATATTCATTACCTGTTCTAGTCCCAACAAACCTCTGCTCTGCTCCTCTTTTACACACTTCACAAACCTTTCTGTAACTTTCTGCTTCCTTTTCTTTTCTGTTCACAGTAAACATAAATCTAAAGCACCAGTCCACTCCACTTTTGTCATAGTTGTGTTAAGTTTCGTTTTTGTCTTGTCCATTTTGCAGCGGTGGAGGAAGTAGTCTACTTTTTTTTTTTCAAATAAGAGCACAGAAACATTCCCCAAAGTAAAAGTATTTTCAAGTAAAACTATTAGCTATACATAGTTGCTTACAAATCTAATTTTAAGTAGAAGTAAAAGTATCTATCCCATAAATCACTCAAGTAAAGGAGAAATATCTAAAGTTTCACTCAAGTACAGCAACAAAGTACTTTTAGTCACCTTCCACCCCTGTCCTGTCACTGTCTGTCACCAAGTCCACATTTACACATCTGTATTTCAAACAGCTGGGGATAGAAATGTTATTTTATGTACAATCCTAATGTATGGATCTAAACTTTTCACCACACAGAGATCCCTCTAGATCTGATCTTGTCCACCCAAGCTTCTACGCAGAGACCGTGGTGTCTGTGCGGGGTGGGGGTTCTATCGGGATATGTGAGATTTCAGTTTTAAAGACCCAACAGTCCTATTGTCCCGGGCTTTTGCCTTTATTTTTTTTCCACCCCAAAACACAGCCTACACAGTCTCTGTTTCAGAACCTCCACTGGGATTTGGACAGTACTAATGTGTCCTACACAGTATTGGCCCTATAATAAGAATACAGAGACCCAAACCACCCACAATAACCCCCCCCCCCAAAAAAAAAATAAAAAAATAAAAAAAAATAAAAAAATAAATAAATAAATAAAAAATAAAAAAATCTGTCCCTGCCGGTTTATCAGGGTTCCAAACCCAGGAGGCTCCAAGCCTCAGGCTCCAAGGCTTTATTCACGGTCCAACCGTCTTGGTCTTATAGGGTACTTATGTTTCTTAGCAGTGACTACGTTCAATAGGTTCTCGTCAGATCCTATTCCCAGAGGTAATTTGATTAAGAATTAAACAAAGCACCCTCAGGGTCCATCCCTGGCTGCCAATAGATCTAGTCTATTGTCAGTCTTGACCGGGCATAGCGCCACCTAGTCCAACTAGGATTTTTACCGGCTCATAATCTTTCCCTAACGTGTTAGTATGTTATGTGCTTATTGCAACCTTACGTGTGTAGAAACTCAAAATCAGTTAACTAAATATAGATATATATTGTAAAACAGTTTCTAAATTTACAAGACTGAGAATTACAGATTTCTGAGACAGTGACAACCCTATTAAATAAAAACTAAGCTGTGCAGAAATTTTATTAAAAAGGTTTTCTGCTTACCTTATTTTGTGGGTACCCTGGTTGTCACTGAATCAGTCACCAAACTCCGCCTCGATGTGTCCAAAAGTCCTCTAGAAGATTCTTCACACCATCGCGATCGGTTGCCTGGAAAATCCAGACTGATATGTCTCTGTGTTATTCTACAGAGAAATATCAGTCTGGTCACCGCCGTCCGCAGTGGTTTACTCAAATCCAAACCGTACCGTGCATTTTGATTGGTTTATTTAAGTCACGTGTTCTTCGCAAGCAGCATCACTTGTACGCGTCTCCTCACCGACAACAATAAAGATGGCGACCGAGGAGCCGAGAGTTTGTTTCATTCAGCGGTGTGGTACGGTAATGTTGAAATAACTCCCTCGTTCCTCCCTCGTGGCTTCACTACTCCGTTTGTTTACTTTCTCACTTTCTTGTCGTTTGTTAACGTCACGTCCGCCATTTTCTGATTGGCTAACTCCGCTGTCCGTTAACTCGGGTTTGCTCCGCCCTAGAAATTGAATTGATTCTAAGGCGACGTGATCGGGGTCACCATTTGTTAGAATTTATTAATTTTCTGGTGTAAGCATCAAAGAGGGCGATGATTCAGAATTGTAATCAAGTCAGAATCAGTAATCAGTTATTATAACTAATGTTGAAGCAGTTATTAACTTTATCAGTAGTACATCAAAATATAAACGTTTAATGGTAATATGCAAAGTTATATGTAGAAATATTCAATAGATGTCTACTGATGTGTTTGTCTTTTTTGTTTGTTTGTTGTATTTTATCAATCAAGTGCAGTGTTGTGGAAAAGAATTTCGCCTTCAGGACAATAAAGTCTAAGTCTTTTTCTTAGAATGAGTGTGTTTTATTGCTATTTGTTAAACTTTATGCAGAGCTGTCAACTCTCACGCATTGAGCATGATACTCACGCAATTGTATATTTTCTCACGCTGAAAAAACATTACTGATAAAATACTGATTCACATTCAGCCATCGAGGCCTTTAATCATTGTGTGGCTGACAGAGGTCACTTCTCCGCTCTGTTCTATTGGTTGATTCCGTCTGCCAGTCACACACAGACGCTTATCTCTGATTGGATTTGTAATCAGTCTCTTTAGTTCAGCTCCTGTTTGATTGGCTCAATAGACAGATATCCACATAAATTACAAACAATATCTCCTTAAAGCAGCTGTTGGACACAAGCATTAGTGTATTCTGAGTGTTGACTGAACTAGAAACAGAACCATGCAAACTGGGATTTGGACATTTCTGTAGAGCCGATGCAGCAGTAGCTCAATTGGTAGAGACGCTTGACCACAAACCTGAAGGTTGGCGGTTGGCCTGCAACTGACAATGCATACTGTCGTTGTGTCCTTGGGCAATACACTTAACCCACCTTGCCTGTATGACTGTGTCTGGTGGTGGTCGAAGGGTCTGTTGGCGCAGATGTGTACAGCTGTGCTTCTGTCAGTCTACCCCAGGGAAACTGTGGCTACAGAACGTAGCTCACCACCACCGACTGTGGAGTGAATGAAAAACCCCTTCCCTTCTGTGTAAAGCGCTTTGGGTGACTCGTGTCATAGGTAAAGCGCTGTATAAATCCCATTCCATTCCCTTCCCATTCCCATCAATACGGGGCAGTGAGGTAACACAGGTGTGGTAACTCAGGTGTGGTAACACAGGTGTGGTAACTCAGGTGTGGTAACACAGGTGTGGTAACTCAGGTGTGGTAACGCAGGTGAGGTGACGCAGGTGAGGTAACACAGGTGTGGTAACACAGGTGAGGTAACAAGGTCAAATACTATGTTAAACTTGTCTATCATTAACTATTGAGCAGGAGTACTCACCGTTTGACCCCAGGAGGGCAGCACTGACAGTTTTCAGCAGAAAATGTGAATTTAGACCTTTTTTTACAAAACGGTCAAACATAAGACTATAAAGAGCAGGGCTGTGCTTAAAAAATTGATATGGAAATATATTGTGAAGTACTTCTAGACGATACATGTATTGATATGCATGCTACTGTATCGATACAGCTGTTTAAATGACGTTAATGTGTTATAAACAGCTGGAATGGCAGTTTTGAAGCTGTTCCCTAAGGTGCAGTACACATTTCACAACTTGTTTGACCCTGTGCTTTGATCAGAATGTATCAGGATACGTATCGTATTGTGAGGTTGTTGGAAATACCAAGCCCTAATAAATAGTGCGATGTATCACAAAATCCTGGTTTGTACAGCTGAGCAGCAAAAAAAAGTGGTTTAGGGCTGAGTTGCTCTTTAAATCAAATATTAGTTTTGCTGATAACAATGGTACAGTTGATTTATTAACAATAAAAAACATGTTTTACATAGTGGCCAAGTTGTTTTTGTTTACATTTTGTGTTTTGGTTTTAAAACTGCATCACTGTTCATCCAATCAGACAAAAGACCATTGTTTTAATTTAGACTGCAGTACCGTTAATAACCAGTATGAGTGCATGTGGTTACAGTACCTTTAACTTGTCATGGCAATAGGAATTTTTTTATTAGACATGAATTTATCTTTTATCTTATCTTATTTTTTGCATATGTGAAATAAACAATCCAAAACAATTAGAGACAACATACATTTTATTTATAATATATTGTATATCACTTACATTCATGGACAGTGGATTGTTATGAATAAGGTTATAGAAATACTCACAAAAGACTTCATACAGAGTTTTATGTTATCAATCAATAAATGTATAAATAAAACTGATAACCTTTGCTCTTTTTCATTATGTATTAATTATATTTTCCACAAAAGAAATCCCATGTGATGATAAAAGTGCTTTTCTGTAGATTAATTGTTCCCATCCACTAATACTGGGTTTGGTATCTTTGACTCCCACATGGGCGGTGTATACACAGGGGGAGCCTTTTCTATTGGTGAAAAACAGCTTTTCATTTCAGAAGTGTAATGCAATATCTATTACCTCTGGAAAATTCAATTTGCATTCATAGCCGAGAGCGAAGCTGAGGGCTGAAAACCAAAGGCTGTAAGTAAAATTTACAAAAGAAGAAAAAATGGCACAGTACTGACTTTTTGTCAAATTTCAATTCATAAATGCTAAATATTCAAACAGACAGATCACAGACCACCACCTCAGGAAATATTTGGCTTTCCAAGTATTATCTTTAATAAAGTAAAGAAGTAATACTACATAAGGACATGACATGGACTAAACCAGGACTAAACTGAATCTAAGCAAGGACTAAATCAGGACTAAACAAGGACTTAAACCAGAACTAATCCAGGTCTAAGCCAGGACTAAACAAGTTCTAAGCCAGGACTAAATCAGGACTCCTGAGTATCACCAGTGGAACCCGTACCACAGCTTGAGAACCACTGACTTAGATTTTTCTTTGTAATAATAGTTATTTTGCCTTTTTGGGCTCCAGCATTTTGTCTTTTTCTGTATGACATAACAGTATAGCATTTATATCCATTTATCACACTGTCTGAATCCTATGTTCAGAGATAGCCAGTTGTTTTTATTGTGATCTTTTGGCAGTAAAAACAAGAGCATTCATTTGATTTGTAAGTCTTGTAAATCTCAGAAAACCCAGAATGTCACCTGTGCCCTTTTGGTTCTCAACCCTGTGCCTCAGTGTTTACAGAGGTCATATTAAATGTATAAAGTGTTATTTCAAATTCATTGCACATGGGTTATCAGTAACATGCTTTTTCATATATTAACACTGCACTTGAAGTCATCATAGTACATTTGCATCTCGTGACCCACTTTGCAAAATCCTAAACGTCACTATCTGCTTCACAGATCTCCTAAACCAGGGATACAGGAGCGCATAGAGTAAGGGGTTAAAACACGAGTTCAGATAGAGCAATTTAGACAGGAAGGAAAAAAAATATATATTTATATTCTCCCACAGAAAGAACACCACGTAGTTCGGCGTGGTACAGAGGAGAAAGAGAAAAACAACAAAACCCAGATTCCGCGCCGCTTTCAGCTCTGATTTCCTGGAGTTCACCGCCGACTGCTGTGCGATGGCTGCAACATGAGAACGCATGGCTCGGGCCTGCGACACTGCCACAAAGAAAACTCGCAAGTACAGTATAATTATGAGCACAAAGGGCGCACAGAAGCTTAATACCAGGTCAAACCAATATTCAATATAGGTGAACACTAAGAAGCATTCCCCTTCACACATCTTATATCGCCCTGGCATAATGAGATTGTGACGGTTAAACCCTAAACAGAACAGGACAGAGCCAATCCAGGAGGTGATCAGGGCGATGCTAATGGATCTCCTGCACATCACGGTGGGGTAGTGCATGGGGTTGCAAATGGCTACGTAGCGGTCTATTGAGATAAGGATCATGCCTTCGGTCGATACAGAAGTCAGCGTGGAGGTAAAGACATTGTACAGGAGGCACAGAATGTCACCAACTCGCCAGCAAGTGAATTGGAAGGGACCTTCAACTGGGATCACCACGCAGCACGTCAGGAAGTCTGTGACGGCCAGGTTGAGGAGGATGAAGTTAGGAGAGGAGTGCAGCTGCCTGAGAAAAAGAAACAAAATGAGTTTATGCATTACAATAAACCTGATGTCAGAGCTTGTGACTTGCCTGAAATGCGAGATAGCGATGATGACCATAAGGTTGAGGATGCCGGTAGTGATGGCAAAAATGTAAAGCACGCTAAGATAGATGTAGAAGCTCTGATCTGGGATCTGTCTGGTGCAGGACAGATTGCCCAGTTCTGGGTAGCACTGGTACCGCTGCACACTGCTCATGTTGGAGGAAGGAGACGGGTGGGGGGAAGAAATGACTTCATCCAGACGCTTTATCTCTCGTCTCCCTCCACCTCCGCCTGCTCCCAGATGGACACTGGACCTCCCAAGCCACTTGCATCATGAACCAAAACAACTCCACAACTTAACTTTGGATAGCAGTGATCAAATCAATGACTCAGCACACTTGACTAACTTTGGTAAAATTTACCAAGAAATAAATCTTTTTCCATTTAGTGGCTTAAAAAATAAAGTTTCCTAAACCAAAAAGAGTGCACTCATTTTAAAAACAAATCCATGCCTGATTCTTTGAAGGCCTCAGAAAGCACCTGCTGCTGAATATCTGTAGTACTCTGCATTTTGTGTGGTCAGAGTTTACTCCAGCTCTCATGCCAAACATTATTTATCCAAATACTGAATTACACAACTTGAATGTGTTTGTTAGTTTCTGAAATTCTATCTTGTTTTACATTAAAGCCTGAGCACTGAGTGAACCACAACAAAGACTGGAATCATATACAACTGATGCATTTTTTTTTACAAAGTCTCAGGTAGGCCTTGTTGCAATAAGAGTTGTGTATGCAATATTGTGATATTTTGAAATCTCTTTTGCTGTTTTATTCTGCATATAGTATCCTTGGCCCAAGCACATGCCTTCACCATGGGTCTCCCAGAGGTTTAACCTGCAGAGCTGCATATCACTGCCAGGATCATGGTTGTGTTGATGAGTTCATAAACAGCACATTTAAAGATTATGCAAAATTTACTTTTTTTCTACTCCCACTCATTTATCCAAAAAACGGTGTACAGCTCTGTTTCCATTGATTCCTCACAGATATTTTTCATTTTGTAGCAAAATGGCATAATACAAAAAGTTTAAGGTAATATAAATAAAATACATGAGTATGTAAACATGTACATGTTACAAAGCAGCTGCTTATGCTCAGTTGAACAACAGTATAATTACTCTGTTGCTATTTTGTGCAGTTAAAAACTAGATTTTTATTATTTGTGTAAATAATGGCAGATGGGCAGGTGTCTATCAGCGCTCATAAAGGTGAGCTGTTACAGAGGATCAGGGCTGTGCAGAGAGCTACTGGGGGGCAGTGGCTCAAGCTTCAAAAAGGGCACACAGAAAAAAACTTGTTTCCCAACGTATCACGCAGGTAATAATACACAACAATTAACTCATCTCCAAACTAAATAGTTTGTAAGAGGTCAATTCTTCAGGTTCATGGTAAAAGGAGATGGGAAAACTGGACCTATATTGTGCAGCTCAGACTGGGCATCTGTACTATTTGCATTTATATAGTAATTTAAAAGTGAGTGAGACCATATGGCAGGAGGTCTGGGAGTTCTCCCCAGGAACATTTGAACAAAACACATGTAGTTTTCTGTTTTCTGGGGCATTTTAGAAGAACTTGGCTTTGACTTTGGAGTAAAAAATATGGGCAGAATTTATGATGTTATGGCAACAAAGATTCAGAACATAAAATAGTTTACTATCACTTTATAACTAGTTACTACATTTTATTTTACATGAGCTGCCTAAAAATATGGACTGGTAGACAGCATTGTTAAAAAAAAAGTGGGTCAAAATTACCCGTTAATACCGCGCAAAGGTTAACTTTAGCTCAGCTTTACAGGGGAATGCCTCTGCCCTGAGCCACTGCTCACTGTGAACCTGACAGAAAACATGACACAGTGGATTGATTTAGAATATTCTGTTTGTAGTGCACCTTATTTCTGGGTTTTATTGTTGTCACTTAGCAAAGAGACTTAAATTTACATCCCAGAGCTTCAGCTCCCTGTCCGCAGGCCTCCACTCTGTCTGTGCTCTCCAACTCTCAGAGGTTACTCAGGTTTAGTGTCCAACACCTGGTCATATTATTTATTTGTGTATGTTCATAGCTGTCAGACTCAGACCGCTTTCCGTTGTAGGAATTCTTCATTTTCTGGTGTCAGCATCAAAGAGGATGATTATTCAGAAGTGCAGTCAAATCAAAGGTTAAAGGTTATTCAGTATCACAGGTAAGGTTACAGCAGCAGGCCCTGCTGAATGGAGAGTGAGAGCACGCTGCAAGAGTGGAGTGTTTTTATATTGTGTATGACGATCTCAGCAGTGTTATCTTCTTTGTCTTCCTGAATCACCATCGGGTTGGGCCGTGAGGATTCACACCTGCTGTTTGAGTCTGATAACTTTGTAGCAGCTCTGTTTGTTACGTGTGTAATTTTATAACTGAACAATGCACCCAACTGTAAGCTGACCTTACAGTGGAAAAAAAAAACATCACATAGGACCCAAGTATTATTATCACTAATGTTGAAGCGTTATTAACCTTAGCAGTAGTACATCAAAATATGTAGAAATGTTCAATACCATTGACTGTACTCATCCGTCTCTCTCTTCAAACTAGCGCTCCACTGTGCGCCCTCTCTCTTTCCACTCTAAGCCAATCATACGAGAGCTAAACAAAAGCAACCAATAACAGAGCGAGTGAGGCGGGACTTAGAGCATCCAATCTGAGACCACAGCCTGCTAAACAGAGTCAACCAATAGAGAAGTGTCTGTTCGGAGCAGGCAGCGGCCAGGGGTCAGAGACACGGCTGCAGCTGGACATGAATACAGAAAAACGTTTTATAACCATTTTTTAAAAGTGGGTTAAAATGACCCGTTAATACCGTGCAAAGGTTTTAAATTAACAGATGTGGTTTCCTGTATCCTGGAGTATTTTAGAAGACGTTTGCTGCATGTAGTGTCAGTATAAAATTTAGGATAAAATGTGGGATTTAACCAGCCCACAATCATTCATTCATCAATTTTAAAAAAGTGGGTCAAAATGACTCGTTAATACTGCGCAAAGGTTAAACAACAGTTATAATTACTCTATTATATATATAGTCTGTACTGATCAGTCCAGTTTGTGGTCGAGGTGAACTCCCAGATATTTATAGGATGGAACGACCTCAATGTTTTCTCCATCAATGCTGACAGGAAGGCGTGTACCCTTCTTCCTGCCAAAGTCCACAATCATCTCCTTTGTTTTTGACATATTCAAAATGAGTCCATTGCATCTGCTCCAATCTATAAAATCAGAGATGAGCTTCCTGTATTCCTCCTCCTTGCAATCCTTCACACAAGCCACAACTGCCGTGTCATCCGAATATTTCTGTATATGGCATGATGAGGACCTGTAGGCAAAGTCAGCAGTATATAAGATGAATAAGAATGGTGATAGCACTGTTCCTTGAGGAGCTCCAACATTTGTCACCACAGTTTCTGACACCGTATTCCCCAACCTGACATACTGAGGCCGCTCTGTTAAATAATTGTGGATCCATGAGATAAAAACAGGATCCACACCTAATTTCTCAAGCTTTCCTCTCAAAATCAGAGGCTGAATGGTATTGAATGCGCTTGAGAAATCGAAAAACATGAGCCGTACATACCCCCCAGAACCATCCAAAAAAGACAGGGTACCGATGAAGCATGTACCGTACTGCGTCCTCTACCCCCATGCTCTCTTAGGTATGCAAACTGCAATGGATCCAGTGCCTGTTGTACCTGTGGCTTGAGGAGCCGGAGTAGGAGCCTCTCGAAGGTCTTCATGATTACGGAGGTGAGGGCCACTGGTCGGTGGTCCTTGGAAGTCCTTAGCTTCACTTCACTGGCTTCCAGTTGAATTCAGAATTAGGTTTAAAATCCTTCTCCTGACTTACAAGGCTCCATCCTACATTAATGATGTTATAAAGCCATACCAACCAAGCAGAGTACTACAGAGTACTACAGAGTACTACAGAGTACTGCAGAGTACTACAGAATACTACGCTCACAAAATGCAGGGCTATTAGTGGTTCCCAGGGTTTCTAAAGTACAGTTGGAGGTAGAGCCTTTAGTTACCAAGCTCCTGTTTTATGGAATCAGCTTCCAGCTCATGTTAGAGGCAGACACAGTCTCTACATTTAAGGTTAGGTTTAAAACGTTCCTCTGTGAGAAAGCTTATGGTCAGGCCAGGAACAGGGTTAACTCCACAGCTGAAGCTAAGCTGCTCTAGGAGCTAGAAGCTGGGGGAAGTATGGTGCACTGACCTCTGACCTCTGGTTTCATCTGCTGCTCCTCTTCTATCACTGTCATTAATTTAAGTTTTTTTTTATTTTTTTTTTTTAATTGTGAATAAACCTGTTGTTCCATTGTTATCAGTAAAACTAATATTTGATTTAAACATTTATCATATCTTGGGAGATATGTGGCTCATTTTTATGAAATATAAAAAATATATACTGCTCATAGCTCCTTTAAAGGAGCACAGTCCAGTCCAAGAGATCATCTCCAGTCTGAGTTCATCACATGCTGCCTTGATGTATTACCCACTAGATTTCTAAAATCTGTGCTGAGCAGTTTATTACCTCAGCTTTCTCATTTAGTTAACATATCACTGCAGTCTGGAACATTTTCAAGGGCCTTGAAAACTGCGGTCATCAAACCTCTCCTAAAGAAGAGCAGTCTTGATGCCACAGTACTGAACAACTATCGGCCCAAATCAAACCTGCGGTTTTTAGGTAAAGTCCTTGAGAAAGTTGTATACCAACAACTTACTGACTTTCTTCTGTGGAACAACTGCTTTGATGATTTTCAGTCAGGTTTTAGGCCCCATCACAGCACTGAGACTGCTATTATCAAGGTGACTAATGACATCCGCCTGAACACTGACATAGGCAAAGTCTCTGTCTTAGTTCTGCTGGATCTGAGTGCTGCTTTTGATACAGTTGACCATGTGATCCTGTTACAAAGATTAGAGGACCGGGTAGGTATTTCTGGTACTGCCCTAAAATGGTGTAAGTCCTATCTTGAAGACAGAAAGTACTTTGTTGAAATCGGTAACTGTGTCTCAGACCAAATGGCCCCTGACCTGTGGGGTGCCCCAGGGGTCCATCCTGGGACCTCTTTTGTTCAATCTTTACATGCTCCCTTTAGGCCAATTAATAAGTAGCAATAACATATCCTACCACAACTATGCAGATGACACTCAAATTTACATCTCACTGACAGCAGGTGAATATGGACCTGTGGATTCACTCTGTCACTGCATCCAACAGATCAATGAGTGGATGAGAAACAACTTTCTCCAGCTAAACACAGACAAGACTGAAATAATCATCTTTAGCCCACAGAAACAAAGACAAGGTGTCTGTAGTCACCTCGAGTCTCTTTCACTAAAACCAAGTCAGGTTAGAAATCTCGGGGTAATCATGGACTCTGACTTGAACTTCAGCAGTCACATTAAATCTATAACATCATCAGCATTTTACCATCTCAAAAACATTGCCAGAATCAAAGGTATACTGTCTAAACCAGACCTAGAGAGACTTATTCATGCATTCATCTCCAGCAGGTTAGACTACTGTAACGGTCTGCTCACTGGACTCACTAAACCAGCTGTAAGACAGCTGCAATGCATCCAGAACGCTGCTGCTCGGGTCCTGACTAAAACCAGGAAGTACGACCATATTAATAATAATAATAATATTTATTTGTATAGCACCTTTCTTAACATTGTTACAAAGTGCTTTACAGTGCAAAATACATAAAAACCCATAACAGACCCTTCAAGTAAAAATTCAATATAAAAGACAATAGAACACGAGTAGAATAAAGCAATATAAAAACAGAATTGACAGAACAATAAAAACACAAATCAGAAAATAAAAAAATAAAATTAGGTAATATCAAATGCCTTTCTAAAAAGGAAAGTTTTTAAATGCTTCTTAAAAGTATTGAGACATCTGATGTGCCTGAATTCTGGGGTGAGTGCGTTCCAGAGGGAGGGAGCCCAAACTGCAAATGCCCGGTCCCCTTTAGTGGCTGGCTGGGTTTTGGGGACTACCAACAGGGCTCCCTCCCCTGAGCGAAGGGGTCTGGTGGGAGTATAAGGTAAAAAGCAGGTCAGATAAATAGTGCGGTGCTAAACCATTAAGTGTTTTAAAAGACAAAAGTAAAATTTTAAAATCAATACGAAATTTTATGGGGAGCCAGTGAAGGGAATTAAGGACAGGGGTGATGTGTTGAAGTCTGGGTGTGTTTGTGAGGAGTCTGGCAGCTGTATTTTGTATTAATTGTAGGTGGTGGAGAGAGGTTTGTGAGAGGCCAACAAGCAGGGAATTGCAGTAATCTAACCGTGAGTAAATAAAAGCATAAATAATCTTCTCTAAATCAGGGGGAAATAAAAATGATTTGATTTTAGATATGAGTTTAAGTTGATAAAAACAAGATTGGACCACACTATTTATTTGACCTTTAAAAGACAAGTTAGAATCAAATAAGACACCAAGATTTTTAGCGGAAGTTGTGAGGTTGTCTGAAAGTTCCCTAAAGTAGGGGGTGAGTTCTGTTGGATTAACAGGGGGGGGCTATTAAAATGACTTCAATTTTATTGTTGTTGAGCTTGAGAAAGTTTGTAGTCATCCAGGATTTAATATCTACAGTGGGGCAAAAAAGTATTTAGTCAGCCACCAATTGTGCAAGTTCTCCCACTTAAAAAGATGAGAGAGGCCTATAATTTTCATCATAGGTAAACCTCAACTATGAGAGACAAAATCAGAAAAAAAAAATCCAGAAAATCACATTGTCTGATTTTTAAAGAATTTATTTGCAAATTATGGTGGAAAATAAGTATTTGGTCAATAACAAAAGTTAATCTCAATACTTTGTTATATGCCCTTTGTTGGCAATGACAGAGGTCAAACGTTTTCTGTAAGTCTTCACAAGGTTTTTACAAACTGTTGCTGGTATTTTGGCCCATTCCTCAATGCAGATCTCCTCTAGAGCAGTGATGTTTTGGGGCTGTCGCTGGGCAACACAGACTTTCAACTCCCTCCAAAGATTTTCTGTGGGGTTGAGATCTGGAGACTGGCTAGGCCACTCCAGGACCTTGAAATGCTTCTTACGAAGCCACTCCTTCGTTACCCGGGCAGTGTGTTTGGGATCATTGTCATGCTGAAAGACCAAGCCACGTTTAATCTTCAATGCCCTTGCTGATGGAAGGAGGTTTTTACTCAAAATCTGACGATACATGGCCCCATTCATTCTTTCCTTTACACGGATCAGTCGTCCTGGTCCCTTTGCTGAAAAACAGCCCCAAAGCATGATGTTCCCACCCCCATGCTTTACAGTAGGTATGGTGTTCTTTGGATGCAACTCAGCATTCTTTCTCCTCCAAACATGACGAGTAGAGTTTTTACCAAAAAGTTCTATTTTGGTTTCATCTGACCATATGACATTCTCCCAATCCTCTTCTGGATCATCCAAACGCTCTCTAGCAAACTTCAGACGCCTGCACATGTACTGGCTTTAGCAGGGGGACACGTCTGGCACTGCAGGATTTGAGTCCCTGGCGGCGTAGTGTGTTACTGATGGTAGCCTTTGTTACTTTGGTCCCAGCTCTCATTTTGACCCCACGGGGTGAGATCTTGCGGGGAGCCCCAGATCGAGGGAGATTATCAGTGGTCTTGTATGTCTTCCATTTCCTAATAATTGCTCCCACAGTTGATTTCTTCACACCAAGCTGCTTACCTATTGCAGATTCAGTCTTCCCAGCCTGGTGCAGGTCTACAATTTTGTTTCTTGTGTCCTTTGACAGCTCTTTGGTCTTGGCCATAGTGGAGTTTGGAGTGGGACTGTTTGAGGTTGTGGACAGGTGTCTTTTATATAGATAACCAGTTCAAACAGGTGCCATTAATACAGGTAACGAGTGGAGGACAGAGGAGCCTCTTACAGAAGAAGTTACAGGTCTGTGAGAGCCAGAAATCTTGCTTGTTTGTAGGTGACCAAATACTTATTTTCCACCATAATTTGCAAATAAATTCTTTAAAAATCAGACTGTGATTTTCTGGATTTTTTTTTTCTCATTTTGTCTCTCATAGTTGAGGTATACCTATGATGAAAATTACAGGCCTCTCTCATCTTTTTAAGTGGGAGAACTTGCACAATTGGTGGCTGACTAAATACTTTTTTGCCCCACTGTATAAGACAGGGTTGTAATGTAATGAGTGAATTGTGAGATGTGGGCATGTAAATTTGAGTGTCGTCGGCGTAAAAGTGATAAAAAAACATGATGGGTGTCCAGTAAAGTGCCAAGGGGGAGCAGGTAAATTGAGAAAAGGCGCGGACCCAGCACTGAGCCTTGGGGGATGCCGTAGCTTAAAGGAGAGTGTGATGAGTTATGGCCATTTATTTCCACCGAGAATGTCCTGTTAAAAATATACGAGTGTAAAAGTGACAGTGCAGTCCCCTTAATCCCCACCCAGTGTTCAAGTCTGTCTAAAAGAATTCTGTGATCAATGGCGTCAAACACAGCAGTAAAATCAAGTAAGATTAAAATCGAAGATTCGCCCCTTGTCAGCAGCCATGAGGAGGTCATTTGCTACTTTGACAAGGGCAGTTTCAGTGCTATGTTTAGATCTAAAACCAGATTGAAATTTATTAAAAATTGAGTTAAAATTCATAAAAGAATTAAGTTGTGCCGCAATTGTTTTTTCGAGTACTTTAGATAAAAAACACAGTTTCGAGATAGGTCTATAATTATCTCAAATTGAGGGATCAAGAGAATTCTTTTTTAATAGAGGGTGAATAATGGCATGTTTGAAGCAATCAGGGAAGTATCCATTACAGAGAAGGAGGTTAAAGATTTTTAAGAGGACCGGGCCCACTGAGGAGAAGGCATCTTTTAAAAGTCTTGGTGGAATGAGATTGAAGGAACTTGAGGAAGAGCTAGTGGTGGAGACTAAGGATTGAAGGTCAGATAGAGAAAGTGATTGGAATTGAGCAAAAAATGTTGAGGGTGTATGAAGGAATGTAGGCTGGGTTGTTATAGGCTGTATATTGGCTCTAATGGCCCCTATTTTCTCTACAAAGTAAGTCAGAAATTTATCAGCCAGTGTGCTATCTGCATCACAGAAACCTGGAAGAGGACTATTAATAACCGAATTAATGACCTTAAATAGAACCCTTGGGTTATGGTTACTATTAGAAATTAGATTGGAGAAGTAGTCCAGTTTAGCATTTCTGATAGCTACCTGGTAGGAGTGCATCTGCCATTTAAGGGCAGTGTGATTTGGTTCTGATTTATTAGCTTTCCAATGTCTTTCTGCTTTCCTGCAGAGTCATTTCTGTGATCGGGTGTAATCATTCAGCCAAGGATCCTTTTTGACTTTTTGTTTTCTTAAAGTCAATGGAGAAATCTGGTCAAGGGCAGTTTGACAGTGATGAAGGAGTGACTCCAACAAAATTACAGGGTCTTGTGATTCAACATCAAATTGGAGTGAATTAAACACCTCACAGAACTGGGATGCAGAGTTAGCATTAATGGTACGTGAATAATAGGACTGACAGGGGGCTGTGACCTGTAATGGGACTTCAAATATCACAGCCTTGTGGTCACAGACAGCAAGATCACAGATGTCGATAATCTTAGGGGATAGACCAACAGAAAGGACAAGGTCCAGTAAATGCCCCTTTTCATGTGTGGGCTCATTGATGAGTTGGGAAATATTAAATGAGTCTAGAAGATCAATAAATAGTTTTGACAGAGACAGAGATGGGCAGCAAACATGAACGTTGAAATCCCCAAGAATGAGTACATTATCATTCTTGGGCATCACGATTGACAAAAGTTCAGAAAATGCTAAAATAACATCAGTTGATTTAGGCAATCTGTAAATTAGCATGACAAGTATAGGGGCTGAGCCACTGATAATAAAACTTAGAAGCTCAAATGATTTAAAACTACCTAAGGTGACAGAGTAACATTTAAAAGTAGCTTTAAATAGAACTGCAAGCCCACCGCCCCTGCCATTGGGCCTAGGGACATTGAAAAAAATAAAATCCAAAGGTTTTGCTTCATTGAGGGTTATGGTATGTCCAGGAGACAGCCATGTTTCAGTAATGCAAAATATATAAATATTATTTCTAATAATAAAATCACTAACAATAAAGGATTTGTTAGCAATGGATCTTACATTTAGGAGACAGATTTTTTTAGGAAGTTGGGCTGGCACTGATGAAGAAGAAGCGTCTCCCAGAGAGGTGTGTCGCGTAAACAGTCAATCACGTGTGGATGTCTGCACAATGTGCTGCAAATTAGCCGCTAATAGTAATAGTAATAATATATTAGTCCTGTCTTCAGGTCTCTGCACTGGCTTCCTGTCGCTCAGAGAATTGACTTTAAAACATCTCTGCTTGTGTACAAGTCTCTCCATGGCTTAGCACCAAAGTACATCTCTGACCTGTTGGTCCCATATGAACCATCTGGGACTCTGAGAACCTCAGGGACAGGTCTCTGCTGGGACTCTGAGGACCTCAGGGACAGGTCTCTGCTGGGGCCCAGAGTCAGGACTAAACTCAGTGAAGCAGTATTTCAGTTTTATGCAGCTAAACTCTAAAACAGTCTTCCTGACGATGTTAGACCTCTACTCTGACAATGTTCAAGTCCAGACTTAAAACTGTTCTTTTTAGCTGTGCATATGACAACTAAAAGTGTTTTATCTGCACTCTCCTCTTTTAATTTAATTTTACATTGATTCGTAATTAAACTCTTTAAATTTTATTGTTTAATTGTGTTTTGTACTTTTAAATTTGCCTTTTTTTCTGTAAAACACATTGAATTGCTCTGTGTATGAATTGTGCTATACAAATAAACCTTGCCTTGCCTTGCCATTTGAGTCTTTGCCTTCTGCTTGTCCTTATCTTTTTCTTTCTTTATTTCACTCATTTGTTGTATCCACAGCCCAAGGACCTGAGCTTGTAGCCTCTGCAGCTCACTCTCCTGACTGCTAGTTTTGGCATTGCAATGTCTCATGTGCTGTATTATGTTTGATTCTCATTGATAATATGGCATTGTATCAAGATCAACTACTTCAGTGAGTTTGGGGAGATGTAACAGGTCAGAGGTCTGTGAGCTGGTAGCTTGAGTTAGTCTCAGTCGTCACTACAGGGAGAGGTGACTACTTAGGGAGGTGGGAGGAAGTTATTTTCCTCGTCTTGGTTATTTGGATTTGTCTCTGTCCCTGATCTGAGTTACAGCGTTTGTATTTGTGGGGCGACTGTAGTGGGTGTAGCCTGCTCCCGTCATTAAGTGAGGGAGGTACGTTTTCAGAGAGTTTCAGTTTTAGAGCTGCTCAGCCTGAGCTGGGAAAGATCCCCCAACAAAATATATTATTTAATACTTTTTTATTCTATTCTATCTTAGACTTTTTATTGCAGTGTTGTAAGTACATGTCTCAGAGAGCAATAAATAACTTTATTAATGCTATAGTTTAAAATAAAATTTGACAAATGTGCTAGGGTTAAAAATTGAACAAAATCAATAAAACCTGCTCAGAAGCAACTCTAGAAGGTTTAGTTTAGGTTAGACTTGGATGCAGAGGATAGCATTGGATGTATACATATATTTTTTATTAATACAGTTGAGCTAAGTTCATGTCACCTCAGTTCTTTCTTATAAATTATGCAACTGACATCAACCACACACACACAAAGCATCTAAAGGAGATTAAAGTACAAATGGGCTGTTTTCCTACCTTTTTTGAAGCAACTGGACCTAGAGATAATAACCAGCTCAGGCCTTCATAAGAGACTGAGCTGCCTCCTCCTCTACTCATTTCATTACTGAAGATTTGAAGATTTTCAGTCAGGGTTTAGACCCCACCATAGCACAGAAACTGCATTAGTTAGAGTCACAAATGACTTGTCTCTACACTGACAATAGACCTAGTCGATTGTCAGTCTTGACCGGGCATAGCGCCACCTAGTCCAACTAGGTTTTTCCGGCTCATTTTACTTTCCCTAACATGTGTTAGTATGTGCTTATTGCAACCTTACATGTGTAGAAACTCAAAATCAGTTAACTAAATATAGATATATATTGTAAAACAGTTTCTAAATTTACAAGACTGAGAATTACAGATTTCTGAGACAGTGACAACCCTATTAAATAAAAACTAAGCTGTGCAGAAATTTTATTAAAAAGGTTTTCTGCTTACCTTATTTTGTGGGTACCCTGGTTGTCACTGAATCAGTCACCAAACTCCGCCTCGATGTTTCCAAAAGTCCTCTAGAAGATTCTTCACACCATCGCGATCGGGGTCACCATTTGTTAGAATTTATTGTAGGAGTATTGAACCACCGCTGAAATTCTATCAAAAATGGACATTCCTTTAGGAGACGAGAAGTCTGCTCTTACCCACCAAGGACGCAAAACAAAGACATATATCTGTCCTATACGAACTGCAGACCAATAATAATGCCAGAAGAGGCCTCCTCGCTTCTCTGATAAGAATCAGAGACCTGGCACATCTCATCTGTTTAAAAGACTTTATATGCATTAACACGTTACTTTACAGGAAAATGTCATAGCAATGTTTTGTGCAAACTGTTGAATGTAACATGTGTTTAAAGGTATGTAAATTGAAGTGGAGTAAGACACATTTCTTTTTATGACATTTATTTTGTGTCTAGCAGAGGTAATTTGAATCCTCTCCACTATCAGTTCGGGGGGCCGTACCAGAGACACCCTTCCAGTCTTATCTTGGGGTGCGGCCCACATTCCTCAGTCTTAGTCTTGTCTTGGTCTTTGTCTTTGTCTTGTCTCGTCTCCGTCTCTCCTTCGTCTTTTAAGTAAAATTTTTCCTTTCTTCTCGTCATTTTTGTTGCGTTAAGTTTACTTTGCCGGTGATAACATCTTTTCACAATAAGTCGCCCAAACTTTTGTTCAAGTATCATTTTTGTAGTTTATTTTGAAAAGCCTCGCGCCGCGCAACATCCGCCATCTTTAACAATCGCTGCCTTGACCAAAGCGGCTATTTTAAGAAGTTATACTTCTAAAGTTTTGAATCGCTGTGAAAGGATTTTTATTGAATTTTTCATTTGGCATTAAAAGGACATTTGCCATACTCTGAGACTTTGACGCTGCCTTACGCTGACAACAGCTAAACTCTCCCTGAGCGGCGTCACGCTCGCTGTTCAACATAACGGGACACCTGGCGACTGGCTGTGGAGCTTGGAGGACACACCACGACCCGCAGCTTGGGACCGGGAACACCAGCCCTGCTACACCCCACGAGGACCAACATCCGAGCCCCTGGCTGAAACCGGAGGCTGGCTGTCGTCACCGCCTTCCCCTCCTGCTCCGAAGATGGTACACCAGTGTTGTATATGTGACAAAGTTGGCGTTTATAGTCTCAGAGTCTACTCCCTTATTCCTAAATTTCCAATAATTTATTAAGTCAATTTATTACTTACTCCACTGCAATTCATCATTAGTTAATAATTCTGCGTAACGGTTCCGTTCATAATTACATTCCTTTCAATATTTACCTGTGCCTCAGTACACTATTCCACCTTATTGTGTAAATAAACGTTATACTTAATCTAAATTAAGTTGAGTTTGGTGGTCTTTATCTAATAAACTGAGTCCCTCCTGGTCAATCCTTCCCTCTTAAGACATTAGTTTAGGTGTTTTAATCTGCACGTTAGCGCAAGGCTAACTGGTACCAATGCGGAGTTATTACTCTTAACCTTTGTCTTAGTTCAGTGTATATATTTTTATATATGTACGCTACACTATTCATTTTCTGGTATAAGCATCAAAGAGGGCGATGATTCAGAATTGTAATCAAGTCAGAAGGTTTATTCAGTATCACACATGTAAGGTTCAGCAGCAGGCCCCGCTGAAAGGATAGTGAGAGCGTGCGCTGCCAAAGAAGAGTGTCCTAAGCTTTTTATGTATGACGATGGATAACGATCTCTGCATAGTGTTTTCCTGTTTTTCTTTCGTGCATAGGGCAGGGCCACGAAAGTTCTCAGTTTCTGCAGAGCCTTATCTTTTTGGGCATCCCACGCATCGACAGGCCCACGGGAGCACACACCTGCAACCTTGGGTCTGCTAACTTTGTAACCAGCTCATTACTGTGCCCTTTTTAGAAATGCACAATACACCCAAGTGCAAGATGACCTTACAGTGGAAGAAAAACATCACATAAGACCCAAGTGTTATTATTACTAAGGTTGAAGCAGTTATTAACCTTATCAGTAGTATATCAAAATATAAACGTTTAATGGTAATATGCAAAGTTATATGTAGAAATATTCAATAGACAATAGACTCTTTATTAAGTGGTGTGAGGATAACCATCTGGACATTAATGTCAACAAGACAAAAGTGATGACAGTGAATCCCCCTTCACTCCAGCAACCCACTGTCATTCACAACCAAACAGTAGAAATAGTGGATAGTTTTAAGTATCTCGGAGTAACTTTAGATAACACGTTAACATTTGATCAGCATATCATGGACATTCAGAAAAGAAGTCAACAAAGACCGTCAGTCATCCGTAAACTCAAAGGACTTTGTGTTGCTCCTCATCTGTTACTACTGCTTTATCAAAGCATTATTCAGCCAATTATGTTGTATTGTTCAACCTGCTTTTTCAATATGTTGTCCATTAAAAACCGAACTAAACTCATAAAGGTGTCTAACACTGCTGCAAAAATAATAATAATAATAATAATAATAATAAGGGCACTGAGGTGCAGGAGGGCCCGCTTTGGAAGAAGCCTGATTCCCTCACCTTAACAACGGACCCCGTTGAGTGAGACTGCTGTTTCTTTGTCTATGTCTACTGCTGATGTGTTTGTCTTTTTTGTTTGTTTGTTGTATTTTATCAATCAAGTGCAGTGTTGTGGAAAAGAATTTCGCCTTCAGGACAATAAAGTCTAAGTCTTTTTCTTAGAATGAATGTGTTTTATTGCTATTTGTTAAACTTTATGCAGAGCTGTCAACTCTCACGCATTGAGCATGATACTCACGCAATTGTATATTTTTTCACGCTCTCACGCAATTCCATAATTTCTCACGCTGAAAAAACATTACTGATAAAATACTGATTCACATTCAGCCATCGAGGCCTTTAATCATTGTGTGGCTGACAGAGGTCACTTCTCCGCTCTGTTCTATTGGTTGATTCCGTCTGCCAGTCACACACAGACGCTTATCTCTGATTGGATTTGTAATCGGTCACTTTAGTTCAGCTCGTGTGTGATTGGCTCAATAGACAGATATCCACATAAAATACAAACAATATCTCCTTAAAGCAGCTGTTGGACACAAGCATTAGTGTATTCTGAGTGTTGACTGAACTAGAAACAGAACCATGCAAACTGGGATTTGGACATTTCTGTAGAGCCGGTGCAGCAGTAGCTCAGTTGGTAGAGACGCTTGACCACTAACCCGAAGGTTGGCCCGCAACTGGCAATGCATACTGTTGTTGTGTCCTTGGGCAATACACCCACCTTGCCTGTATGACTGTGTCTGGTGGTGGTCGAAGGGTCTGTTGGCGCAGATGTGTGCAGCTGTGCTTCTGTCAGTCTACCCCAGGGAAACTGTGGCTACAGAACGTAGCTCACCACCACCGACTGTGGAGTGAATGAAAAACCCCTTCCCTTCTGTGTAAAGCGCTTTGGGTGACTTGTGTCATAGGTAAAGCGCTGTATAAATCCCATTCCATTCCCTTCCCATTCCCATCAATACGGGGCAGTGAGGTAACGCAGGTGTGGTAACACAGGTGATGTGACGCAGGTGTGGTAACAAGGTCAAATACTATGTTAAACTTGTCTATCATTAACTATTGAGCAGGAGTACTCACCGTTTGACCCCAGGAGGGCAACACTGACAGTTTTCAGCAGAAAATGTGAATTTAGACCTTTTTTTTTACAAAACGGTCAAACATAAGACTATAAAGAGCAGGGCTGTGCTTAAAAAATTGATATGGAGACATATTGTGAAGTACTGTAGATGATACACGTATTGATATGCATGCTACTGTATTGATACAGCTGTTTAAATGATGTTAATGTGTTATAAACAGCTGGAATGGCAGTTTTGAAGCTGTTCCCTAAGGTGCAGTCCACATTTCACAACTTGTTTGACCCTGTGCTTTGATCAGAATGTATTGGGATACGTATCGTATTGTGAGGTTGTTGGAAATACCAAGCCCTAATAAATAGTGAGATGTAACACTAAAGCCTGGTTTGTACAGCTGAGCAGCAAAAAAAAGTGGTTTAGGGCTGAGTTGCTCTTTAAATCAAACATTAGTTTTGCTGATAACAATGGTACAGTTGATTTATTAACAATAAAAAACATGTTTTACATAGTGGCCAAGTTGTTTTTGTTTACATTTTGTGTTTTGGTTTTAAAACTGCATCACCGTTCGTCCAATCAGACAAAAGACCATTGTTTTAATTTAGACTGCAGTACCGTTTATAACCAGTATGAGCACATGTGGTTACAGTACCTTTAACTTGTAATGGCAATAGGAATTTTTTTATTAGACATGAATTTATCTTTATCTTATCTTATTTTTTGCATATGTGAAATAAACAATCCAAAACAATTAGGGACAAAATACATTTTATTTATAATATATTGTATATCACGTACATTCATGGACAGTGGATTGCTATGAATAAGGTTATAGAAATACTCACAAAAGAGTTTTATGTTATTAATCAAAAAATGTATAAATAAAACTGATAACCTTTGCTCTTTTTCATTAGTATTAATTATATTTTCCACAAAAGAAATCCCATGTGATGATAAAAGTGCTTTTGTGTAGACTAATTGTTCCCATCCACTAATACTGGGTTTGGTATCTTTGACTCCCACATGGGCGGTGTATACACAGGGGGAGCCTTTTCTATTGGTGAAAAACTGCTTTTCATTTCAGAAGTGTAATGCAACATCTATTACCTCTGGAAAATTCAATTTGCATTCATAGCCGAGAGCGAAGCTGAGGGCTGAAAACCAAAGGCTGTAAGTAAAATTTACAAAAGAAGAAAAAATGGCACAGTACTGACTTTTTGTCAAATTTCAATTCATAAATGCTAAATATTCAAACACACAGATCACAGACCACCACCTCAGGAAATATTTGGCTTTCCAAGTATTATCTTTAATTAAGTAAAGAAGTAATACTACATAAGGACATGACATGGACTAAACCAGGACTAAACTGAATCTAAGCAAGGACTAAATCAGGACAAATCTACAACTAAACCAGGACTAAACTGGACTCCCGAGTATCATCAGTGGAACCCGTACCACAGCTTGAGAACCACTGACTTAGATTTTTCTTTGTAATAATAGTTATTTTGCCTTTTTTGGCTCCAGCCTTTTGTGTTTTTCTAAATGACATAACAGTATAGCATTTATATCCATTTACCACACTGTCTGAATCCTATGTTCAGAGATAGCCAGTTGTTTTTATTGTGATCTTTTGGCAGTAAAAACAAGAGCATTCATTTGATTTGTAAGTCTTGTAAATCTCAGAAAACCCAGAATGTCACTTGCACCCTATTGGTTCTCAACCCTATGCCTCAGTGTTTACAGATGTCATATTAAATGTGTAAAGTGCTATTTCAAATTCATTGCATATGGGTTATCAGTAACATGCTTTTTCATATATTACCACTGCACTTGAAGTCATCATAGTACATTTGCATCTCGTGACCCACTTTGCAAAATCCTAAACGTCACTATCTGCTTCACAGATCTCCTAAACCAGGGATACAGGAGCGCATAGAGTAAGGGGTTAAAACATGAGTTCAGATAAAGCAGGTCAAAAAGGAAGGACAAGAAATATATGTTTACATTCACCTCCCCATACAGCAGCGTGTAGTTTGGCGTGGTACAGAGGAGAAAGAGAAACACAACAAAGCCCAGATTCCGCGCCGCTTTCAGCTCTGATTTCCTGGAGTTCACCACCGACTGCTGTGCGGTGGCTGCAACATGAGAACGCATTGTACGGGCCTGCGACACTGCCACAAAGAAAACTCGCATGTACAGTATAATTATGATCACAAAGGACCCACAGAAGCTCAATGCCACGTCAAAGAAATATTCAATATCGGTGAACGCTAAGGCACATTCCCCTTCGCACCTCTTATATCGCCCCAGCATAATGAGATTGTGACGATAAAACCCAAAGCAGTACAGGACAGAGCCGATCCAGGAGGCGATCAGGGCGATGCTAACGGATCTCCTGCACATCACGGTGGGGTAGTGCATGGGGTTGCAAATGGCTACGTAACGGTCTATTGAGATAAGGACCATTCCTCCAACTGATACAGAAGTCAGCGTGAAGGTAAAGACAGCATACAGGAGGCACAGGATGTCACCAAATCGCCAGCAAGTGTATGATAAGGAACTTTTGACTGGGATCACCACGCAGCACATCAGGAAGTCTGAGACGGCCAGGTTGAGGAGGATGAAGTTAGGAGAGGAGTGCAGCTGCCTGAGAAAAAGAAACAAAATGAGTTTATGCATTACAATAAACCTGATGTCAGAGCTTGTGACTTGCCTGAAATGCGAGATAGCGATGATGACCATAAGGTTGAGGATGCCGGTGCTAATGGCAAAAATGCAAAGCACGATAAGATAGATGGTGAAGCTCTGACTGGGGATCACCACGCTGCAGGACAGATTGCCCAGTTCTGGGTAGCACAGCTTCTCACTGCTCATGTTGGAGGAAGGAGACGGGTGGGGGGAAGAAATGACTTCATCCAGACGCTTTATCTCTCGTCTCCCTCCACCTCCGCCTGCTCCCAGATGGACACTGGACCTCCCAAGCCACTTGCATCATGAACCAAAACAACTCCAAACTTAACTTTGGATAGCAGTGATCAAATCAATGACTCAGCACACTTGACTAACTTTGGTGAAGTTCACTAAGAAATAAATCTTGCTTTTTCTATTTTGTGTTCCTAAACCAAAAAGAGTGCATCTATTTTAAAAACAAATCCATGCCTGATTCTTTGAAGGCCTCAGAAAGCACCTGCTGCTGAATATCTGTAGTACTCTGCATTTTGTGTGGTCAGAGTTTACTGCAGCTCTCATGCCAAACATTACTTATCCAAATACTGAATTACACAACTTGAATGTGTTTGTTAGTTTCTGAAATTCTATCTTGTTTTATATTAAAGCCTGAGCACTGAGTGAACCACAACAAAGACTGGAATCATATACAACTGATGCATTTTTTTTTTACAAAGTCTCAGGTAGGCCTTGTTGCAATAAGAGTTGTGTATGCAATATTGTGATATTTTGAAATCTCTTTTGCTATTTTATTCTGCATATAGTATCCTTGGCCCAAGCACATGCCTTCACCATGCGTCTCCCAGAGGTTTAACCTGCAGAGCTGCATATCACTGCCAGGATCATGGTTGTGTTGATGAGTTCATGAACAGCACATTTAAAGATTATGCAAAATTGACTTTTTCTGCTCTCATTTATTTATCCAAAAAGCGGTGTACAGCTCTGTTTCCATTGATTCCTCACAGACATTTTTCATTTTGTAGCAAAATGGCATAATACAAAAAGTTTAAGGTAATAAAAAGCTCTTTTTTTATGGTTCTGTTTAAAATAGTGTTACAGCTCTGCCCTCTGCTGCCCTCTGCTGGTTTCTTTAGAGAAAAAACTTTCTTTTAGTCAAAGGATGTTTTTAAAGGTTGTTCTAGAGGTGACCAAGATTGGCTTAAAAATATAAATAAAAGCATAATATAACCTCTTTAAAGACTGACAGAGCAGGTTAATACAGTCTGTCTCTGTACACTGTGCAGCAATAGTCTAAAAATAAAATACGTGTGAGTATGTGAACATGTACATGTTACGAAGCAGCTGCTCAGTTGAATAACAGTATAATTACCCTGTTGCTATTTCAAAAAGGGCACACAGATAAAAACTTGTTTCCCAACGTATCATGCAGGCAATAATACACAACAGTTAGCTCATCACCAAACTAAATAGTTTGTAAGAGGTCAGTTCTTCAGGTTCATGGTAAAAGGAGATGGAAAAACTGGACCTATATTGTGCAGCTCAGACTGGGCATCTGTACTATTGGCATTTATATAGTGATTTAAAAGTGAGTGAGACCATATGGCAGGAGGTCTGGGAGTTCTCCCCCAGAAACATTTGAACAAAACACACGTCGTTTTCTGTTTTCTGGGGCATTTTAGATTCAGGACATAAAATTGTTTACTATCACTTTATAACTAGTGTAGGAGTATTGGACCACAGCTGAAATTCTATCAAAAATGGACATTCCTTTAGTAGAAGAGAAGTCTGCTCTTACCCACCAAGGATGCAAAACAAAGACATATATCTGTCCTATACGAACTGCAGACCAATAAATATGCCAGCGAGGTCTCCTCTCTTCTCTGATAAGAACCAGAGACCTGGCACATCTCATCTGTTTAAAAGACTTTATATGCATTAACACGTTACTTTACAGGAAAATGTCATAGCTATGTTTTGTGCAAATTGTTGAATGTAACATGTTTTTAAAGGTATGTAAATTGAAGTGAAGTAAGACACATTTCTTTTTATGACATTTATTTTGTGTCTAGCAGAGGTAATTTGAATCCTCTCCACTATCAGTTCAGGGGGCCGTACCAGAGACACCCCTCCAGTCTTATCTTGGGGTGTGGCCCACATTCCTCAGTTTAGTCTTGTCTTGGTCTTTGTCTTTGTCTTGTCTCGTCTCCGTCTCTCCTTCGTCTTTTAGGTCTAATTTTTCTTTTCTTCTCGTCATTTTTGTTGCGTTAAGTTGCCCAAACCTTTGTTTGAGTATCATTTTTGTAGTTTATTTTGAAAAGCCTCGCGCCGCGCTACATCCGCCAGTTTTAACAACCGCTGCCTTGACCAAAGCGGCTATTTTAAGAAGTTATACTTCTAAAGTTTTGAATCGCTGTGAAAGGATTTTTATTGAATTTTTCATTTGGCATTAAAAGGACATTTGCCATACTCTGAGACTTTGACGCTGCCTTACGCTGACAACAGCTAAACTCTCCCTGAGCGGCATCACGCTCGCTGTTCGACATAACGGACACCTGGCGACTGGCTGTTGAGCTTGGAGGACACACCACGACCCGCAGCTTGGGACCGGGAACACCAGCCCTGCTACACCCCGCGGCTCTAAAGGAAGAGGAACAACAGCCGAGCCCCTGGCTGAAACCGGAGGCTGGCTGTCGTCACCACCTTCCCCTCCTGCTCCGAAGTATGGTAGACCAGTGTTGTTATGAGACAGACTTGGCTTATAGTCTCAGAGTCTACTCCCTTATTCCTAAATTTCCAATAATTTAATAAGTCAATTTATTACTTACTCCACTGCAATTCATCATTAGTTAATCAATAATTCTGCATAACGGTTCTGTTCATAATTACATTCCTTTCAATATTTACCTGTGCCTCAGTACACTATTCCACCTTATTGTGTAAATAAACGTTATACTTAATCTAAATTAAGTTAGGTTTGGTGATCTTTATTTATTAAACTGATTCCCTCCTGGTCAATCCTTCCCTCTTAAGACATTAGTTTAGGTGTTTTAATCTGCACGTTAGCGCAAGGCTAACTGGTACCAATGCGGAGTTATTACTCTTAATCTTTGTCTTAGTTCAGTGTATATATTTTTATATATGTACCCTACAGTATTTTAGCGCCCGAAAAACAGGGACCAGCGAAACTTGGTTAATAGGTCAAGATCAACCAAACACTAAAAAAAAGTAAATACAAATCAAAGGCGTTGTTTGGCTGGGATGTTTAATGTGCTGTTTACTGCTGTAATGCTTGATGCTTGCTGACTGTGAAAAGACCAAATGCGCGCTAATGCTAATGCTAATATACAGATCCATGTAAGTCTATGTGGTAGAAATCACCCATAGCGAAAATTTTAATTGTTAAAAGGCCTTGAGACATTTACTGCTGCGCTGAGCCAGAGTTTGATTTCGTCTCTTATATCGGTGAGGAAAATTAACTTAATTAACTTAACCGGAGTTGATTCCCTGATTAATTCAGATATAACCGGATAAACCCGGGCCCAGAATCTGAACACATGAATTAACCGCAGCACGCTAAGTGCTAAGCTAGGCTAAGTGCTAAGCTAGGCTAAGCTAAAATAGTTTGCCTCAAGCTGTCTGTAAAGACTTATGAACTGCTCCCATTGCTCTAGTGGAGTGAATTGTCTGCTACAGGACGACCTGTTGCTTTGTGTTCTTTGTGAAGAACTGTTGAAAGTTCTATTGAGTGAAGTTGTTGCAACTTGTTGCTTAGGCCGAAGTCAGAGAAACTGACGCCATTTTAGTTCAACACGGGTCCACCTCAACAGGGCGGACCTAGACGCGTGACGCGTCTGATGATGTTTGTCGCCCTCCCACCAAAGGGAAGGGCCAAACAAATTGTTTGCACGAGCCTTGGCTCCATCTAGTGGGTACTTTGAGTAACCGCAAGGAAAAACACCAACTGTGAATAAAAATAGTCTAACAAATTAGTGTTTTATTCATAATTAGAGCAAAATCAATGTTTAAACACTGATTCAAAATTCTTCCCTTAATCTACAAACAATACAATGACATTTAACTAATTGACTTTCAGTCAATTTCAGCTGCAATTTAAATTAAAGTTGTATCTTTTCTGCCCATTATCTTCAGTGCTGGTTAATCCTGCTGCTGCTAAATTGCTCTATTTTGACTCATTGCTATAACTTCGAATTGTGAATAGTGAATTTGCTAATCACCTGATTAACCTCCTACTCTACATATTGTAGCTTTGATGTCATTACACTGCAATGTCCAGCTTGGCCTTGTGTATGACGGGTAACTTGAGTCTCACACGCTGATGTTTAACACTTATAGCCTCAAATTATAAGTGCTAATACTAACACTTGTCATTTTGAGCTGCTTTGGTTTCATTTGCTTTGCTGAAAAGTTTTGTACCTCTGCACCTCACATGACTGACAACTGTTTTTTTGCATGACTACTGTTACAATACCAGGCCCTACTCACTCACTAATAACATATAGTGACCTTGTTTTACACCACTGTTAATTGATTGCATATCTGATTAACACTGAACTGCAAGGATTGCTACTGTTATTAACTCATTTTCTCCTCTCACTATTTAATTACCAAATAATAACAACAATAAAGCAAAACACTAAATTCACTACAGCCTTACCTCACTCAGTTTAAGGCTAGCCAAACAAAACCACAGTATTTCAATACTGCACAACACATAACCAACACATTTTAAAGGAAATTCTCCTTTAACAAATAATAATTCTTCTCTTCTCATTTTGTTTGTTTCGCAACTGTAAACAAACATGGAAAACCCAACCTCACATGATGAGTCTGCTCAGATAGACGCTCTTGCTCATCTGGATACAGTTCTCGGAGAAGTAACTGAGAAGTTACTGCCCAACTACATGAGTGAAATTCAGAGGATGAAGCCCTCTGAACTCGAGTCCTCAATGGCCTCTCTGGTAAGTACAGGCCTAACTACGCTGCTAAAGGAAGAAGAGCTGACCTACTGGCTTGGTCAGATGGCCATCTTGATGAATTTTCGGCTAAACCAAACAGAAAGATTACTAGAGCGTAGTACCAACCAACATCAACGTGAAGCTACACGCATCCAAGAAGAGAATAAAGCTCTCAAAGCTGAAGTTGATGCAATGAAAATGTCTTTGGTGGAATCACAAAACAGAAAGAGGGCCTCTCCTCGCTAACAACTCCAGCTTTTGGTCCTAGACAGTTACACTTCAGTGAGACGGACAGACGCACAAATTATGGAGACTCCGAGCGACAATACACAGGTGACAGACTGCGCCTGGACTACAGAGACTGACAGACCACGCTCGGACTACAGAGACTCTGACAGACTGCGCTCAGACTACAGAGACTCTGACAGACTACGTTCGGGTTACAGAGATACAGCTCTGACACTGCCAAGACCTTCTCCAGGTAGGTACAGCAGCTATGGCTCGTCAGACCAGGATTTCGACAAAATAGCTCGACACATTTTGCGCTTTGAACCTCAACCTGGTGGCGCTAATGATACCAGTACCTATCTTAGAGACATTGACTTCTACTTAGACAGGATCCCGGATGCATCTTTAGAAGATTGGATCTTTCTAATCAAACTAACGTCAAGTCGCGATGTTAGCAGTTTTATTGAACGTCAACCTGCTTATGTCCGCAAAGACTATGAGCTTCTTCGTCGGTCACTCATCGAAGAGTATTCAGATGCTACCATCACAGCTGCTCTAGCAGTGAAACAAGCACACCAAGAGACCCCTCAAGCTTATTACCATCGCTTACGAAAGGCTTACTTTGGCTCACGTAATGAACCAGACATGGAGGAGGATAAAAACTTCAAAACCCTTTTCATTCAAAACCTCCACCCTACTACGAGCCGCCATCTTGGTGTTGCAGCATGCCCACTCACACAGACTAGCCGCCAGCTTCGGGAGCTTGCTGTGAGAGCCTTTACAAAACAGAAATCTATAACGACCAAATCTGAAGAACTCCCATCAGTCTTCACTGTGTCGCAGTCTTTAGGATTGGAAGGAACATCTGGCTACAGCCACGAAAATGTGGGAAGTCACTCCTTTCATTCTATCAGACATGAAAAGAAACAAAAACCATTCAAAACAAGAAATTATCAGAATCGAAACCAGACATGGTCAGGGACAAATGACTATCAGTCATACTCTGAACAAGATTCTTGGCCCAACAATAAACCTCGGGCCAGACTTCACTCAAATCAGGGGGGTCCCCACAACTTTCGCAAAGACAGAAAAGGAAAATCTTATCGGGCTTGAGACCAATTCCCACCGAGCCAAGACAATCCAAAGAAATGCCCTCAAAGAAGAGAAGACTCAGGACAAGAGCCTGAGTCTGGTAAGCAGGCCCAGACTAAACCAGACACTCTGGCTAAGGACCCCATAGACTCAGACAGTTCATTGGAACTTAGCGAAGAGGATATGGAAACAATCCGACGAATCTTACTTCAAGCGCGTAAGAAAAATAAAGGTAAGGCTGACCTTTTCACTTTGACCTCTGTGAATCCAGAAAGCCACAAGGAACCTAAATCTCATCAAAGAGAAGGGTCAAATAAAAATTTCTACTTAAAGGCCGAAGGACCAAAACCAAACTTGGCCCCGGCCTATGACCCAGTGGCCCAACATACTGCTCTCACACCTGACAGGAAAGAAGATGACTCAACGTCGCCTAACACTGTCATAGTGGTGCAGGTGAGTCCCGCCACTGACCTATGCAACGATGACCCTTCAATCATTAAATATGAACCACCATTTCGGCAATTCTTGTGCAACATCTCTGAAAAAGGAGTAGCTTGTAAACCCTATCTCCCAGTCACACTGGAAGACAAGCTGGTCCATGACGCACTTCTTGATACGGCTGCAGACGTCAGTCTGATATCAGCCAGTCTTTTCAAAGCTTTACAAGCGGCGACACAATGCTCACATCAAGACCTAAAGTCTTGCCCCTGCTCCCTTGAAGTCCAACCATACTCAGATTGCTTTACCACTCTCACAGAGATGGCCTTAGTGCAACTGACCATTGGACCAATGACACTGATTCACCCAGTGTACGTGTCACCAATTGATACAGTTCCTTTCCTCGCCGGCATGGACCTTCTAAATTGCTTTGAGCCACTTATTGATTTTCAGAAATTGAAAATCTGGGCACAGGTTTGCGAACCTCTGCCTTTCTCTCTTCCCATCTTTCCCTCCAACCCTCACTGCAATGCCCTTGATGCCACCCCATCCCAATCTTTAACCATTGCACCAAGTCCAGAACATGACTCTTTGAGTTCAAAGGACAACTCCTTCTGTGCTCTAGCTCCTCCTCTGGAGACTCAATGCCCACAGAATCTCACTGGTGCAACCCTGGGAAACACCCAGGCTGACTGTGTGGTCACAGCTCCACAGACTGACAAACCTGCCATTGGCCTGGAGCTGTCCACCATCTTGGCGCCCCTTCCCGCCCAACCCACCCCGTCTGCTTTTGCAGTCACTGGTTCTGCAGTTGCGTCTGCTCCAGCGGACTCCACTTCTGCTGAAACGGCTTTAGCGCCGACTGATTTTACTGCCTCTCAGGCCTCCAATTCAAAGATTGGCACCCTGCCATTCCATCTTTCTTATCCTTTCTCTCTCTTCACCTCGGATGTCGTTGATGCCTCCGACCCGCCTTCAAACCTTCTTTGCACTGTTACGGCCCTGCCTCGCCTCTATCATGACTTGCTTGCTCACGACTCGGGTGCACACACTTCACCTGTGTTCATGATGCCTCCGACTCGCAGGGGGGTCACGCCAATGCACGCACATGACACCCTCGGCGTACCTCCAATGCCTTCAAGTCGCTCTGAGTCTGGTGGTGAAAAGAGGAGGGGTTTTGGAGGCTGATGTTAACAGACACCTTCTCAGTCAATTTTGTCAGGGTTGCTGGAACGACTAACGCCTAATCTCAGAATTGCGCTTGAAACAGAGGAAGGCTAATCCGCCACCATTTGCTGAGCTACTGTTGCTCCTGCAGATAGAAGAGGACCGGGAATCGGCTAAAAATCTCCGTATGAAACAACACCTCAGAGCAACAAAGTAAAAAGTGCCCTCCCATGCTCAGTTCGCCCACGTGGACAATGATGAAAGAGGGGCGGTTGCTGCACTTACCACTCTGACCCAGCAATTAGCTCAGCAGCTAACTGATGTCCAAAAACAACTATCTCTGCTGACTGCCAACCAGCGGAACCAGAAGCCTTCTTCTTCTCTCTCCAACTATCTGCTATCTCACAAGCACAAGCCACAGAAGCAGGCTGCCTCTGCGACACGCTGAACTGCGCCTTCACAGCCCAGGGCTGGTTATTGTTTCCGTTGTGGTGAAGACAGCCATATTTGACCTCAGTGTGGCAATGAGCCCAACTCTGCCTTGTTCGTCCTTAAGAAAAAGGACTATAATAAAACACTCCAGACTAAATCAAACTTTCATGCTGCCCGGGATTTAAACTAAAACCAGTTCCTGTGAAGGGGCGAACGGGCTGGGAAGGACCAACAATGTCCCTCCGAAAAGAAATCTGTTTGGTGTGCTAATGTGATCCAATCCACTACATCAAAGCAGTTAATGTCTCGACTGCCTCGGGGACTAGTGGGATCCAAGTGCACAGCAGTAGTGACCATAGCTGGACGTGACTGCTCTTGCTTACTGGACACAGGATCTCAAGTTACTACAATACCCATTTCATTCTACATTCAAAACCTGTCGGACCAGCCTGTTAAACCACTAAATGGTCTGCTCCAGGTTGAGGGGGCTGCTGGACAGTCAATACCATATTTGGGCTACGTGGAAGTGACCGTTGAGTTTCCCAAAGAGTTTTTGGGGTTTGACCTTAGTGTACCCACACTTGCCCTGGTGATTCCTGATGTCAGTCCGTCACCCTTATTGATTGGAATGAACACGTTAGAGTCGATGTATGACCTGTATGTCCAGAGTGATTGTTCCAGTTTCCAGCCAGCCCTGCAAGGGTATCGTGCAGTGTTAAAGCTGCTAGCACTGTGACACCAACAAAGCCAGGAGGGCTGTGCAGGGGTGGTTAGACTAATCAGCAGAGAGCCGCTTACTGTCCCGGCCAGCTGCACTGTTGCTGTAGAGGGTTCTGCTGATATAAAGATTCCCTCTACTGCACAGTGGGCACTCATTGAGCATCCTGTCTCTCCTTTGCCTGGTGGATTGTGTGTCCAGAGTTGCCTAAGCTCCCTTCCAAGTCATGCACCCTATAAGGTCCCTGTTATTGTGAGAAATGAGTTGGAGCAAGATGTACTGATTCCACCTCTGACAGTTATTGCCAGTGTCGGAGAAACTTCCAGCATTCTGTCGCAGCAGGTTGAGACCAGCTCTGTTATTTCAGGAGCTTCCTCTCTACAGTTTAATTTTGGCAATTCACCCCTTCCGCCAAAATGGAAAGACCACATTATATCCAAACTCAGCGGCATGCCAGAGGTTTTTTCGCAGCATGATTTGGACATTGGCTGCACTGACAATGTCCGACACCATATTAAGTTGCATGATAAGACCCCCTTCAAGCAATGTACTCGACCAATACACCTGCAGGACATTGAAGCCATTGTCAGTCATCTCCGCGATCTCCTTGACGCTGGTGTGATCCGGGAATCAGAGTTGCCCTTCTCCTCTCCAATTGTCGCCGTCCGAAAAAAAAATTGAGACATCAGTTTGTGCATAGGTTATCTAAAATAGAATTTACAAACAATGAAGGATGCCTATGCTCTCTCTAATCTGGCGGAATCGTTTTCATCGTTGACTGGTTCCCGATGGTTTACTGTATTGGACTTGAAGTTCCTATCAGATCTCTATGAACGAAGAAGACAAAGACAAAACTGCTTTTGTTACACCGTTGGGCTTCTGGGAATTCAATGCCACAGGGCGTAACTAATGCGGCCAGTACTTTCCAGCGCCTAATTGAGAAATGTATGGGCGATCTACACCTGAAGAAGGCACTTGTTTTTCTTGATGACATAATCATATTTTCAGACACATTGGAGGAGCATGAGAAGCAGCTGTTGCGGGTACTCTCCCAATTGAAGGATTACGGGCTAAAGCTTTCCCCAGAAAAATGCAGACTGAGGCATTAAAATCCTGGCCAATTCCAACAAACCTCAAAGAATAACGATCCTTTCTGGGTTTTGCTGGCTATTACCACCGGTTTATTAACCCTTTGGGCGGCAGTTTTTTTGTTTGTTTTTTCTATAAAATACAGTTTTTTGACGCCAAATATTCAAAAGGCTGTGGCTTAAAAATAATTAGAGCTAGAGTCTTAATGTAAATGAGAAAAATGTCAGTTATGAACCAAAGTTTATAAATGTAGTAATTATAGGCATCTAATCTGCATATATTTTGCATATTGTGATGTCATTATCAGGCGGACATGCTGCTTTATGTATTTTTGTCTTTTTCTCCAACTAATAAATGAGTAGAAACCAGGTATACTCTAAACCAACATTAGTAAACTATAACTATAACCTCTAATGTCCCATAACTAGTAAAATGTGAGGAAACATCTGCATTTGCAAGTTTGTCATGGCCTGGCCAGCAGGTTCATCAAACTGCTGTATCCACGCCTGATAAAGTTCCTACTCTCTATAGGTGATCCCAACCTCATCAGTGCTGTTGCTAGTCCTGTTTATACTCGCCACGCTGCTCCCACCATGCCCTCAGCAACACCTGCCTCTCCCCACGCCTTTCTCTTCTCCCACCTCTGCCTCTTCTGCGGGGGAAAAGTGCGTGAATGAACGGGGGGTGCTTGGTGTACATTTATTTCACTCAAAACCGCACTGTTCCCGAGTTCACACTCGGTACAGCGGCTGCGGAGACTCCACGGGAGAAAGTCGTGGGACGAACTACAGCCCCGCGCGCACATCTTTCCGACCTCACATTCACTCCCAGGGTCAGAGTAACGAAGTGCAGACCTGCCTCTGTCACCTACAGTGGGCAGAGTGATGGAGAAACACCGTGCGCAGTGACAGTGAGCATAGCTCGCGCGCCACCACCAGGAAACCACTCCTCGCTCGCACATTCACTTTCATGGCTCTCTTCACTCTCTCTCGGTTCAAAAAGTAGATGTTCTGCCTCAGAATCAGAGTCAGCAGTTATCAAAGCTACTGCTTCATCAGTGCTGTGCATTTTATTAGCTACTTTTGCCTTTTCCTCTCTCAAAACTGTATAGGAAACTACTCCACGGAGGCGCACGGAGGCGCACGGAGGCGCTCCGATGCGCCACTCCCCATGAGACTCACTCACCTTTGAGCGCGTCTTTTTCAAAGATTTTGAACGACAACATATAATTCTATTGGGCTAGAAACTAAGTCCTGGGTGTCTGACACCTAGAGGAAGGGAGTAGAAACAAACTTAACATTTTAATAGGAAGTAGGGGCTGTTATTTTTAGCAACGTTGCTTGTCGCAATTCTGCAACTTTGGTGCTTAGAGGGTTAAAGGCTACATTTCTTTCATTAAGCCACTAAATGGTCTCACCAATGGTCTCCCAAGCAGCCATACATCTTGCATACAGATGCTAATACCACATAATTGGGAGCAGTGCTATATCAAGAACAGGAGGGGCAACTGAGAGTCATCGCATATGCCAGTCGAGGGTTGTCACACAGTGAGTTCCGGTACCCAGCCCATAAGCTCGAGTTTTTGGCACTGAAGTGGAGCGTAACTGAAAAGTTTCTTGATTATTTGTATTTTGCCAATTTTACTGTAGTAACTGACAGTAACCCACTAACATGTATAAATACCTTGGCAAAGTTGGACGCCACAAGCCACAGGTGGCTAGCAGCCCTCTCCACTTACTCTTTCAAACTCCAGTATCGTGCTGGTCGGCAGAAATATGACACTGATGGCTTATCCAGATGTCCTCATCAACCCGGATGACAGAGCAGAGCCTCATCCAGCAGTTTTTGGAGCAGTGTGTTGCTGAGCCTGGGGTAGAAGAGATCTTGTTGGACATCATCAGTACCATCTGTGAGGACTCACAAAGAGAACTCTGATTTCACTCCACCCTGTATTACTCTTGCCGAATCCCTTTCTATGCATGTTAATGGTATTCCTGAGAGCTTCTGTTCAGAGGACTTACATGGTCTTTCAGACCTACCAGCACTTTCCCCATCTGATCTGAGAGATCGACAACTTGCAGACCCTGTCCTTCGTGAAGTGGTCCACCAACTAGAGACAAGAGAGAAGGTGATTCCCACTGTCAGGCAAGAACTCCCTGAACTCTCATTGTTACTCAGAGAGCTGAACAAATTGGAGTTGAGAGCTAGAATTCTCTACCAGAGGAGACTGGAAGATGGACATGCCACCCTCCAGCTAGTACTGCCCTGTGAGCTATGACCTTTAGTTCTCACCGGTCTGCATGATAACATGGGCCAGATGGGGACAGAGCAGACTCTGGACCTCATAAGACAGCTTCTTTTGGCCCAGAATGTCTTCTGATGTTGAAAAGAAGATCCACACTTGTGACCGGTGTGTATGGCGGAAGGCTGTGCCAGAAAGGGCTACCCTATTGGTCAATATTAAAACAATTTTGCCTCTGGAATTGCTGCGTATGGACTTTTTATCACTCGAACCCGATAGCTGTAATACAAAGGACATTCTGGTACTTACCGACCATTTAAAATTAAACTGACGGGTCGCAGGTCATGTATTATGAATTATTTGTACATTTTTTGTAATACTGTATGTGTTACAATATACTGTATGTTCTTGTAAAGGGTCACAGGAAAAAAAAAAAAAAAAACTTGACAAAAGGGTACTTGAGGGCCAACGGGCAAAAGGCAGTGCCTGACTTTGCGGGGTGATTTCTTAAAAGTTGCGCTAAAAGTGTTTTTTGTTTTTTATGTTTTTTTTGTCTATAATTCACAGGTAAAAACTACCAGATGTGATAAAAATACACTGTTACTTGAGCTTTTACTTTAAAATATTAGCTAGAACTATAAAAACTAACTATCTGTTTTTAAACATAGGTGAGGTGGTAATAATCTAATTAAAAATACCTGTATTTGAACAGGCCAAGCGTACTACTTTTTTAAAAGATATTGCTGTGTCATTAGGCTGTTTTTCTTTTCTTTTTTTCTTGGCCTATTACACTGCCTCTGATTCTGATTCTGTTCCACTCAGATCTTCTCTGGTGATTCCTGTTGTGTGCTGTAGAACATCCAGTCATTAAAAAACAGAGGAAGTTTGCTGTGTTGTAGATTTTCAGGAAGGTTATTAGCCTGCAACATTAACGTTTAAAGAACAATGACCTCAAACTTCATTGTTGTCTAAATATGCTGCCCTTTCAACTTTTTAGGCAACTATATCACCATGGCAACGCAGACAGCTTTTCAGAGTGACACCAGACAAAACTAGAAAGTACTGCTTTCGTCTCCTCCTTTAGTCCCATACATGGCGGCGCCCTTGTCGGCTGCACTGGCTCGTGACAAAAACAGTTAGGATTTTTTTTACGATCGTGGAAGTCTGCTGAAAATGCAAGCAATTAATGAAATACTGGAACCTGACCCGATTACAATGGTTTTATTGAAAGACCTCGACCTGCTAAGTCCACCGGGAGGAGTACATATGACACCGGCATCGGCGACTCGTGCTACCCGCTCATGGAGGAGATGGAGGCAGTGTATGCGCAAGCAGAAGAGGGGCACCCATGGTGGAGCTAACACTAAGCTAAAGGCTAACCCGTGTAGAACACCTCTGCCCTCGCTGCTGCTGGTGAATGTCCGCTCTATTGAAAATAAATTGGACTTGGATTTCAGACTGGTCCTATTAACCAAGCATGAGGTGAGAGACAGTTGTGCCCTTATTTGAACCCTTTAAGCGCCAAAGTCGCAGAATTGCGACAAGGAGCTCTGATAAACAAAACAGACCCTACTTCTTGGTGGCACTGTTGGAGCTATGCTTACAGTCACTTTTCCAACTGTAAGTGACAGAGACTGGCGTACATTTAGTTACTCTGGCCCTGGGAGTGAACCAAAGTTCAGTAATAATGCGGCTTTCTGTGGGAGATGTGTGCATGAAGATGCTGTCCCGCGACTTGGTCCCGCGGGGCAGTGCGGAGTATCCGCAGCCTCGGTACTGAGAGTGAACTTGGGAACAGTGCAGTTTTGAGTGAAATAAGTCTGCACCAACCACACCCCGTTCATCCTTGCACTTTTCCCCACAGACGAGGGAGAGGAGGCAGAGGTGGGAGAAGAGAAAGGCATGGGGAGAGGCAGGGGTTGCCGGGGACAAGATAGCAGTGTGGCTAACATAAACAGGACTAGCAACAGCACTGAGGCTGGGATCAGAGACAGGAGGAAGTTTATCAGGAGTGGACACGCAGTTTGATGAACCTGCTGCCAGGCCATGACAGACTTTGCAAAATGCGCCCAATATGTTTACATTCTGCATTTCTATTTCCTCACATTTTACTAATTATGGGACATTAGAGGCTATAGAGATTCATCATCTTGTATTTACTGAAAATAACATAATTCAGCACATCTGCCTGATAATGATCATGCAAATTAGATGCTTATAATTACTACATTCATAAACATTTCTCTCAACAGTAAGATTCAATCTCTAATTATTTTCAAGGCACAGCCTTTTGAATTTTGGATGTCAAAAAGCTGTATTAAAAAAAAAAAAAACTCTGGCGCCTAAAGGGTTAACAGAGACTCGGCTCTGACTTGGAAGAAGCTATTGGCATAGAAGGGCTAACAACAATCCGGGCAAATAGAAACCCGGCTCTCAGTGGCAAATCCCGGGGAGGTGGACTGTGTATTTTTATAAATAACAAATGGTGTGTGAACATTATCAAGATCTACTCACACTGCTCCCTGGACATTGAGTTGATGGCAGTGAAATGTCGGCCTTTTCATCTTCCATGGGAATTCTCTGTTATAATAATGATGGCTGTCTATATTCCACCTGATGCAGACACAAAAGCAGCATTAAACATCCTGTATGGCTACATCAGTGATCTGCTCACTACCTATCCAGAAGGTGTATATATTGTGGCTGGTGATTTTAACCAAGCAAACATGAAGAAGGTACTTCCTCATTTTTGCCAGCATGTGGACTGTGCCACCAGAGGTGCCAATATTCTGGTTCATGTATACACCAATATTAAAGGAGCTTTCAGAGCAGCACAGCGCCCTCACCTTGGCTCATCTGATCATATGACAGTTTTGACACTTTAACACAGTTTTTTAACACCAGTATATAGACGCCTACTGACCAGAACCAAGCCCATTGAAAAGCAGGTGAGGATCTGGCCAGAGGAGGCTATGGTAACACTTCAGGATTGCTTTGACTGTACTGACTGGTCTGTTTTCAGAGAGGCTGCCTCTAAAGATCAGGATCTAGATCTTAATGAATATGCTAAGACAGTCTCATGTTACATAAAAAAATGTATGGATGACGTCAGTGTACAAAAAACCATCAAAGTCAGAGCTAATAAGAAACCATGGATGACCGCTGAGGTTAGAGCCAGGCTGAAGGCAAGAAATGTAGCGTTTAAATCTGGGGATGCAGCTGCTATTAGGTCTGCAAGAGCCAATATAAATAAAGCAATCAGAACAGCTAAAAAAGCTCAGGGTCTCAAAATCCAGACCATTTTTCAAGATCATAAGGACGCTCAAAAGCTGTGGCAGGGAATAAAGTCAGTTACGGACTACAAGCCCATGACCTGAACCTATGATGATGACACTGACTTTTTAAATCTGCTTAATAGACATTTTGGCAGGTTTGAAGAACTTAACAACACAGTGGCAGTGAAAGTTATCCCACAGCATGATGAGCGGGTGCTGCAGTTTGACCCGGCTGTTGGTAAGAGGACACTAATGATGGATGAATGAGGATGCGCAGATCAACTGTCTTATGTCCTGTCGGATATATTTAACATCTCCCCGAGTCAAGCCACTGTGAGGTTTTGTTTCAAGACTTCTGTCATTATTTCAGTCCCAAAAAATCCAGAGTTTCCAGTCCTGAAGACTATAGACCAGTTGCACTTACATTCATCATTATGAAGTGCTTTGAAAGACTGGTCAAGGAGCTTATTACATCTATCCTCCCCTCCTCACCGGTTTGGGCGGAACACCCCTTTGTGCAACTGGATCTTAGATTTTCTTCTAGAAAGACCCCAGTTTGTATAGGTAGGCAATAAAACATCATCTACTATAACTCTGAGCACTGGATCACCACAAGGATGTGTTCTGAGCCCCCTCCTGTTCACTGTGATGATCCATGACTGTTGTGCAAAGTGGAATACTAATCACATCATGAAGTACGCTGATGACACTACAGTGGTGGGTCTAATCCAAAACAACCAGGAGAGCGCTTACAGAAAGGAAGTGGAGCTGTTTGCAGACTGGTACCGTGAAACAACCTTGCTCTGAATGTCAAAAAAACTAAAGAACTGCTGATTGACTTCAGAAAGAAACAGTCCACACAGGAGCCAGTCTACATCTGCTGTAGAGACTGTACAAAGTACCAAGTTTGTAGCAATTCAGGTGGCTGACGATCTGTCCTGGGCCCTACACACTTCCTCTCTTGTGAATAAGGCACATCAGAGACTACATTTCCTGAGGCGGCTGAAGAAGGCTTGCCTCAAACCTTCCATCCTCACTACCTTCTATAGGGGTATTATAGAGAGTGTGCTAACTAGCAACATTTCTCTTTGGTATGAGAACACTAACAACACAGACAGAAAAGGCCTTAACTGCTGCTGGTGAGGGCAGCAGCAAAAATACTTGGGGTTACCTTGCCTTTGATAGAGGTTGTTGTTAAGAAACATCTTCTGTCCAGAGTGTCCTGTATCCTGAAAGACCCTATCCATGCAGAACACAAACTGTTCTCCCTCCTACCTTCGGGCAGGAGGTACTGCAGCCTGCGGTGCACTACTGTCAGGTTCATGAACAGTTTTTATCCCACTGCAATGAGATGGCTCAACAATAAATAAACCAGAACTGTGTTTCTTTCATCCAGGCAGCTGCTAAAATGTGCAATAACATAGCACTTTACAAGTTTTAGATATATCTATTTATTTATTTTAGTTTTCTAATATATAATATAGTTTTTAAAGCTTTTTATCTGTGTGTGTGTGTGTGTGTGTGTGTGTGTGCAATATGGAATTTTGTTCCGCACTTCATCTGTGATGTCTTGCTGAATGACAATAAAGGAATCTGAATCTGAATCCACACGTGCTGCTGCTGAGCACCTGCGACCACTATGTGCTTAACCTCCATGCAATAGCTCAGCGCTGCTCCTCCATGCCACTCTGTGAGTATGCCCTCCGCGCTGCTCCATTGTGCCGCTCTGTTTATGAATGCGCCAGACCTTGACAGCATACCTCTGTCCTCCGCGCTGTGCCTCCGCGTCACAACTACGTGCTGCTCTGTTTTTGATTGCGCCTGACCTCGGGGCCGCACCTCTGCACCGCTTTGTCTGTGGCTCCGACCTCCGGCTGCATTACTGATGTGCTGCTGAGAGAGAGAGAGAGAAGCTGCTCTGCGATAATTGGCCAGAGTTGCAGAGTTTGGACAAAGTTACAAGGTCAAGCTGAATTCGCGGGATTTGCTTGTTAATAGTTGCGATCGCAACATCGCGAAATCCTGGAGGGACTGAAAAGGGGCAGGTGCTCCAGTATTTTAGGAGAGCTACATTAACTGGGCTGACCCCTCATCATACAAGGATGACATGGACACTCCCTTGCAATCAAATTTGAACACTGCCCCCTGATGGTGATATAGAAAGGTGAGCAAGACATTCTGCCCTCTGGTGTTTAAAAGGGGAATTGTTTTGGACATGTCAAATCTTACAAATTCAACTTTTAAACCAAATATTTGTTTTACTGATAACAATGGTACAGTTGATTTATTAATAATTAAAATATGGTTTACATAGTGGCCAAGTTGTTTTTGTTTATGTTTTGTGTTTTGGTTTTAAAACTGCATCACCGTTTGTCCAATCAGAAAAGAGACCATTGTTTTGATGTAGACTGCAGTACCATTTATAACCAGTATGAGCGCATGTGGTTACAATACCTTTAACTTGTAATGGCAATAGGAATTAAAAAATTTTGTTTGCTTAATTAGACATGAATTTATCTTTAATCTTATCTTATTTTTTGCATATGTGAAATAAACAATCTAAGACATTTAGAGACAAAATACATTTTATTTATAATATATTGCATATCACTTACATTCATGGACAGTGGATTGCTATGAATAAGGTTATAGAAATACTCACAAAAGACTTCATACAGAGTTTTATGTTATTAATCAATAAATGTGTAAATAAAACTGATAACCTTTGCTCTTTTTCATTAGTATTAATTATATTTTCCACAAAAGAAATCCCATGTGATGATAAAAGTGCTTTTGTGTAGACTAATTGTTCCCATCCACTAATACTGGGTTTGGTATCTTTGACTCCCACATGGGCGGTGTATACACAGGGGGAGCCTTTTCTATTGGTGAAAAACAGCTTTTCATTTCAGAAGTGTAATGCAACATCTATTACCTCTGGAAAATTCAATTTGCATTCATAGCCGAGAGAGAACAACACAAGCAGTGTGTACAATGAAGAGCTACAATTACAACCATGCATTTTGTATTAAGTATAGATGTTTCAATTGCTAAATAAACATTTACAGTAGATATACACATAAATCTTTTTTGTATACTGAGGGCTGAGAACCAAAGGCTGTAAGTAACATTTACAAGACAGAAAAAAATGGCACAGTACTGACTTTTTGTCAAATTTCAATTCATAAATGCTAAATATTCAAACACACAGATCACAGACCACCACCTCAGGAAATATTTGGCTTTCCAAGTATTATCTTTAATAAAGTAAAGAAGTAATATTACATAAGGACATGACATGGACTAAACCAGGACTAAACCAAATCTAAGCAAGGACTTCAACCAGAACTAATCCAGGTCCAAGTCAGGACTAAACAAGTTCTAAGCCAGCACATAACCAGGACTAAATCAGGACAACTTTTGAACTAAACCAGGACTAAACTGGGCCTGAACAAAGACTAAACAGTGGTCTTCACATCAAATTTTTGAGAGCAGAATTTATTTATCAGAGCAGGACTAAAACAGCAAAAGACTCCCGAGTATCACCAGTGAAACCCGAACCACAGCTTAAGAACCACTGACTTAAACTTTTCTTTGTAATAATAGTTATTTTTCCTTTTTGGGCTCCAGCATTTTGTCTTTTTCTAAATGACATAACAGTATAGCATTTATATCCATTTATCACACTGTCTGAATCCTATGTTCAGAGATAGCCAGTTGTTTTTATTGTGATCTTTTGGCAGTAAAAACAAGAGCATTCATTTGATTTGTAAGTCTTGTAAATCTCAGAAAACACAGAATGTCACCTGTGCCTTTTTGGTTCTCAACCCTATGCCTCAGTGTTTACAGAGGTCATATTAAATGTGTAAAGTGCTATTTCAAATTCATTGCACATGGGTTATCAGTAACATGCTTTTTCATATATTAACACTGCACTTGAAGTCATCATAGTACATTTGTATCTCGTGACCCACTTTGCAAAATCCTAAACGTCACTATCTGCTTCACAGATCTCCTAAACCAGGGATACAGGAGCGCATAGAGTAAGGGGTTAAAACACGAGTTCAGATAGACCAAGTCATACAGGAAGGACAAGAAATATATGTTTATATTCATACTCAGATAGATCAGCACATAGTTCGGTGAGTAGCAGAGGAGAAAGAGAAACACAACAAAGGCCAGATTCCGCGCCGCTTTCAGCTCTGATTTCCTGGAGTTCACCGCCGACTGCTGTGCGATGGCTGCAACCTGAGAACGCATGGCTCGGGACCTGCGACACTGCCACAAAGAAAACTCGCAAGTACAGTATAATTATGAGCACAAAGGGCCCACAGAAGCTCAATGCCAGGTCAAAAAAATATTCAATACGAGTAAACACATAGAAGCATTCCCCTTCGCACCTCTTATACTGCCCTGGCATAATGAAATTGTGACGGTAAATCCCTAAACTGAACAGGACAGAGCCGATCCAGGAGGCAATCAGGGCGATGCTAACGGATCTCCTGCACATCACGGTGGGGTAGTGCATGGGGTTGCAAATGGCTACGTAGCGGTCTATTGAGATAAGGATCATGCCTCCAATCGATACTGAAGTCAGCATGAAGATAAAGATATTGTACAGGATGCACAGGATGTCACCAACTCGCCAGCAAGTGAATGAGAAGGAACCTTCGACTGGGATCACCACGCAGCACGTCAGGAAGTCTGTGACGGCCAGGTTGAGGAGGATGAAGTTGGTCGAGGAGTGCAGCTGCCTGAGAAAAAGAAACAAAATGAGTTTATGCATTACAATAAACCTGATGTCAGTGCTTGTGACTTGCCTGAAATGTGAGATAGCGGTGATGACCATAAGGTTGAGGATGCCGGTGCTGATGGCGAAGGTGGAAAACACGATCACATAGATGGTGAAGCTCTGATCTGGGATCTGCATGATGCAAGACAGATTGCCCAGTTCTGGGTAGCACTGGTACAGCTGCTCACTGCTCATGTTGGAGGAAGGAGACGGGTGGGGGAAGAAATGACTTCATCCAGACGCTTTATCTCTCGTCTCCCTCCACCTCCGCCTGCTCCCAGATGGACACTGGACCTCCCAAGCCACTTGCATCATGAACCAAAACAACTCCACAACTTAACTTTGGATAGCAGTGATCAAATCAATGACTCAGCACACTTGACTAACTTTGGTAAAATTTACCAAGAAATAAATCTTTTTCCATTTAGTGGCTTAAAAAATAAAGTTTCCTAAACCAAAAAGAGTGCACTCATTTTAAAAACAAATCCATGCCTGATTCTTTGAAGGCCTCAGAAAGCACCTGCTGCTGAATATCTGTAGTACTCTGCATTTTGTGTGGTCAGAGTTTACTCCAGCTCTCATGCTAAACATTATTTATCCAAATACTGAATTACAAAACTTGAATGTTTTTGTTAGTCTGGAATCATATACAACTGATGCATTTTTTTTTTACAAAGTCTCAGGTAGGCCTTGTTGCAATAAGAGTTGTGTATGCAATATTGTGATATTTTGAAATCTCTTTTGCTATTTTATTCTGCATATAGTATCCTTGGCCCAAGCACATGCCTTCACCATGGGTCTCCCAGAGGTTTAACGTAGCAGAGCTGCATATCACTGCCAGGATCATGGTTGTGTTGATGAGTTCATGAACAGCACATTTAAAGATTATGCAAAATTGACTTTTTCTGCTCTCATGCATTTATCCAAAAAACAGTGTAGAGCTCTGTTTCCATTGATTCCTCACAGACATTTTTCATTTTGTAGCAAAATGGCATAATACAAAAAGTTTAAGGTAAAAAAAGTTCTTTTTTTATGGTTCTGTTTAAAATAGTGTTACAGCTCTGCACTCTGCTGCCCTCTGCTGGTTTCTTTAGAGAAAAAACTTTCTTTTAGTCAAAGGATGTTTTTAAAGGTTGTTCTAGAGGTGACCACGATTGGCTTAAAAATATAAATAAAAGCATAATATAACCTCTTTAAAGACTGACAGAGCAGGTTAATACAGTCTGTCTCTGTACACTGTGCAGCAATAGTCTAAAAATAAAATACGTGCGAGTATGTGAACATGTACATGTTACGAAGCAGCTGCTCAGTTGAATAACAGTATAATTACCCTGTTGCTATTTCAAAAAGGGAACACAGATAAAAACTTGTTTCCCAACGTATCATGCAGGCAATAATACACAACAATTAGCTCATCACCAAACTAAATAGTTTGTAAGAGGTCAGTTCTTCAGGTTCATGGTAAAAGGAGATGGAAAAACTGGACCTATATTGTGCAGCTCAGACTGGGCATCTGTACTATTGGCATTTATATAGTGATTTAAAAGTGAGTGAGACCATATGGCAGGAGGTCTGGGAGTTCTCCCCCAGAAACATTTGAACAAAACATGTCGTTTTCTGTTTTCTGGGGCATTTTAGATTCAGGACATAAAATTGTTTACTATCACTTTATAACTAGTGTAGGAGTATTGGACCACAGCTGAAATTCTATTAAAAATGGACATTCCTTTAGTAGAAGAGAAGTCTGCTCTTACCCACCAAGGATGCAAAACAAAGACATATATCTGTCCTATACGAACTGCAGACCAATAAATATGCCAGAAGAGGCCTCCTCTCTTCTCTGATAAGAACCAGAGACCTGGCACATCTCATCTGTTTAAAAGACTTTATATGCATTAACACGTTACTTTACAGGAAAATGTCATAGCTATGTTTTGTGCAAATTGTTGAATGTAACATGTTTTTAAAGGTATGTAAATTGAAGTGATGTAAGACACATTTCTTTTTATGACATTTATTTTGTGTCTAGCAGAGGTAATTTGAATCCTCTCCACTATCAGTTCAGGGGGGCCGTACCAGAGACACCCTTCCAGTCTTATCTTGGGGTGTGGCCCACATTCCTCAGTTTAGTCTTGTCTTGGTCTTTGTCTTTGTCTTGTCTCGTCTCCGTCTCTCCTTCGTCTTTTAGGTCTAATTTTTCTTTTCTTCTCGTCATTTTTGTTGCGTTAAGTTGCCCAAACCTTTGTTTGAGTATCATTTTTGTAGTTTATTTTGAAAAGCCTCGCGCCGCACTACATCCGCCAGTTTTAACAACCGCTGCCTTGACCAAAGCGGCTATTTTAAGAAGTTATACGTCTAAAGTTTTGAATCGCTGTGAAAGGATTTTTATTGAATTTTTCATTTGGCATTAAAAGGACATTTGCCATACTCTGAGACTTTGACGCTGCCTTACGCTGACAACAGCTAAACTCTCCCATGAGCGGCGTCACGCTCCTGTTCAACATAACGGGACACCTGACGACTGGCTGTTGAGCTTGGAGGACACACCACGACCCGCAGCTTGGGACCGGGAACACCAGCCCTGCTACACCCCACGAGGACCAACATCCGAGCCCCTGGCTGAAACCGGAGGCTGGCTGTCGTCACCACCTTCCCCTCCTGCTCCGAAGTATGGTAGACCAGTGTTGTTATGAGACAGACTTGGCTTATAGTCTCAGAGTCTACTCCCTTATTCCTAAATTTCCAATAATTTAATAAGTCAATTTATTACTTACTCCACTGCAATTCATCATTAGTTTTTTAAACAATATGTTTATTGATTTTTTTTTTTTTTTTAGAACAACAAACAATTTACAAAGAACCTTTCACATACATTAATGAATAATATCAATGAATTACAAAGAGGAAAACAAACAAACAAACAAAAAAACAAAAACAAAACACAACACATACATATGCAAAGACAAAGCAAGTCACTTCTTTTTCAGAAATTCCACTAAGGGTCTCCAAATTTCCTCAAAGTCCTCAGCCTTTCCTCTTATGAAATATGTAAGTCTTTCCAGTGCAACGTAGGATACCATTTCCGTCGTCCAGACTTTCATAGAGGGGGCATCGACCTTCTTCCAAAATAAGGCTATGGTTCTCCTGGCCTGCAGGAGACCAAAGTCTATAAGTGTGGCTTGATTTTTATTAACTGCAAAATCTTTGGGATAAATCCCTAAAATGCACACTGTTGCCTGGTGAGGAACTTTGATTCCAACTATATTGGACATAGTTTGAACAATAGATTTCCAGTAGTTCTTGATTTTCCAACAGTCCCATAAACAATGAAATAGAGTACCCTTATCAATTAAACATTTATTACAGGTGTCTGGAATGTCAGGTGCCCATTGATTCAATTTAACAGGTGTTACATACGTTCTCATTAACCATTTATATTGTAACAATCTCATTCTAGTATTGATTGTCTGTTTTTGTGCTTTAAGGCAGGTCTTTTCCCAATCAGCTACTTCAATGTTCTCTTGAGTGTCTAATCTCCATGCTTCCAACCTATCCCTACTAGATTCTCTATCATGTGACATTAGGGTATTATAAAACAAAGAAATCTGCTTCCGCCCGTGTAAATGAGACAATACTATATCCTCCAAACAGGACAACGGAGGTTCTAACATTATATTTTTTGTCCTTGATGACATAAAGTGTTTTAACTGAAGATATTTAAAAAAATGTTTGTTGGGGATAGAATATAATTGGCAAAGTTGGTTAAAGGTCAATATTTCACCATTCATATACAGATCTGCTATTGTACTAACACCCTTTTCTGCCCATATTTTGAAGCCCCCATCACCTCTTCCTGCTCTAAAGTGAGAATTACTCCATATGGGAGAAAAGCGTGAGAGCAATAGGGTGTCCCCAGCCTGTTTGTGCGACTTATACCAGACATCTATAGTATTTCTTAAGAAGGGATTATGGGTGTTCTTTTTCAAGACCTTAATTTCGGCAGAATATAAATACTGTTTCAGTGGAAGATATAGAACAGTGGCCTGCTCTATTGTTACCCAGGCGGGTACCGACTCTGAAGAAAAATAAAACATAGCTGAACGTAGCTGAGCAGACCAGTAATACCATTTAAAATTGGGAAACTGCAACCCTCCAGTATCATAAGGCATGTAAAGAAGTCTAAGTCTTAACCTAGGCTTCTTATTATTCCAGATAAACCTCAGAAGTAACTTATTAAGGTTATTAAAAAATGAGTCTGCCAACGGGAGAGGTATGGACTGAAAAAGATATAAAATCTTTGGCAAAATGTTCATTTTAATTATATTTATACGCCCCATCATCGAGATTGGCATTGTCATCCATCTATCTAATGATTTCTGTACCTCAAATATTAAAGGATCATAATTAACCTTTACCACTTTTGTAATGTCAGGGTTAATTTTAACACCCAAATAAATAAATCCCTCTCTTGCATTAGAAAATGGAGTGTCAACTACTGGATTAAGCCTTTCTTCACTGTTTAAAAATAAAATTGACGATTTTGAGTCATTAATAACGTAACCAGAAAAATTACCAAATATTTTAATCAGTTTTGTTAAATTTGGGAGGCTTGTAGATAAATTAGTTAAAAAGAGAATCACGTCGTCAGCATAAAGAGATATCTTGTGTTCTTGGTCACCTATTTGAATCCCCGATATATTCGTATTTGCACGAATTGCCATAGCTAGGGGCTCTATGGCTAAAATAAACAACATTGGGGAAAGGGGGCAGCCCTGTCGTGTGGACCTCTCCAACACAATTGGTTTAGAAGATGTATTGTTTGTGAGAATACTAGCAAGTGGACTTGTATATAAGATTTGTATCCATTTAAGAAAATTATTCCCGAATCCAAATCTGGGTAGAACATTAAATAAGAATGGCCATTCTATTCTGTCAAAAGCCTGACGAGCATCCAGCGATAACAGTGCGGTATCTTTAGACTCTGTTTCCTCATGGATTATATTAAGAACCCTCCTAATATTATGTAGTCCTTGACGATTTTTGACAAAACCATTTTGGTCATTGTGTATTAAAACTGATATATACTGATCTAGTCGTCTCGCAAGAGCCTTACATAATATTTTTGTATCGCATCCCATTAGACTTATTGGTCTGTATGAAGAACACTCTGTGGAAGATTTATTTGGTTTTAGGATCAGAGTTATCAAAGCAAGTCTCAACGAAGGAGGAAGAGTTTCTTCATGATATGATTCTTGATACATATCCATTAATGGAGCTAACAATTGTCTTTGAAAGGCTTTATAGAACTCTATAGTCAATCCATCAGGGCCTGGTGCACGATTAGTATTAATGCTTTGAATAGCTGCTGAAATTTCTTCTACTGTTAAATTAGTGTCCAATTCTCGCTTGGCATCTTCTGAAAGTACTGGAAACACTAAGGAATCTAAAAACATGTCCCTCTCACTTGAGGTTTGACGACTCTGTGATTTATACAAATGTTCATAAAAATCTCTAAAACTATCATTAATTTCTTGAGGGTCAACAGTTAAGTGGCCATCCGACTTTCTTATAGTGTTAATAGCCCGTTCTGTCTGTAATTTTTTAATCCTCCACGCCAGAAGCCTCCCCGCCTTTTCCCCTTGATCATAATAGGATTGTTTAAGCCATATTAAACTCTTTGCTGCTTTTTCTGTAGATAATTTACTATATTTGGTTCTTAAAAGGAGTAACTCTTTCTGTTTAATTGGATCATCACCCTGGTCCAGATCATACTCCAAAATCTTTATTTGTCTCTCCAACCTGCACATCTCCGCTTTTTGTTGTTTAGATTTAGAGCTTGTATAGCTGATAATTTCTCCTCTGATGTACGCTTTAAATGCCTCCCACCTCGTACTAGCACTCGTCTGATCTGTATTCAGTGCAAAATACATATCAATTCTATTCTTTATGAACTCAACAAAGTCTTCATTTTGCAGCCAGATGGCTTTAAAACGCCAATTGGGAGGGCGATGCATTATTTTATCTATCTGAATATTTAAAGATATCGGGGCATGATCACTGATCACAATACCATCATACCAACAATCTGTCACTTTCGATAGTAGGTTTTGTGAAACAAAAAAATAATCTATACGTGAGCGTGATTTCTGGGGGCCTGAATAACATGAGAATTGCAGTTTACTTGGGTTTAAATATCTCCAAATTTCAACCAAATTTAAGTCCTCACTATATTCTTTCAAAAGTTTTCTTGTTCGTGTTTTACCAGAGTCGGAGCCTGTAGTACGATCCAAGACAGGATTTAGAGTGCAGTTAAAATCCCCGCCAATAATATAGGATCCGGGCAAAGCAGATAAGGTGAGAAAGAGGTCTTCAAAGAATTTGGGGTTATCTTCATTTGGCCCATAAACACTAACAAGATTCAATGCAAGAGAGAGGACTGTACCCTGAACTACCACATATCGTCCAGTTGGATCTTGAATTATATTAGCAACCTGAAATGGTATAGCTCTATGAATAAGAATCAAAACACCTCGTGCATAATTATTATATGTTGCATACATCACCTGACCAGGCCATCTATTTTTAATCCGTTTGATTTCTGAGTTTGTCAGGTGACTTTCCTGAAGAAATACTATTTTTGAATTAAATAGTTTAATCCTATTTATGACCTGCTTCAATTTAGTCAGTTGTTTCAGCCCCCTGACATTCCAGCTCGTTATTTTCAAATCAGTCATTCTCTCAATATTTGTATTTTCCATATGCATGTACAGATTACATTTAGTGAAGTGACTTGAATTAACATGTTGTACAAAAACACCACAAAACACACACTCACAAGACACAAACTTTCGAACTCCCCCATCCCTTACTCAAATTAAGAAAACTAGGGGGCTAATACCAATCCACACTAGAGAGGAGTGGTTGAACTATATAAGCAACGTCAAGAAAAAACAAGCAAACAAACAACCCCAAACCTGCACTAAAAATATATATGTATATATACACACATACATATAAAGGAACAATCCCGGATAACTTACAACAACAAAAAAAAAAGCATGCTTCTTCTTGTCCCCTTACTTTTTTTTTTTTTTTACTTTTTTTTTTTACTTTCTCTTCTGTATCCTCTATCATATAACTACTTTCTGCAAACAAATACTGTATTATCTGTAAGCATTTCAATAACATAAATATCACAACCAGAAGGGTAAACTTGAAATAAAAAGATTAAAACACGCTAAATGTGCAATCTGCATTTTCAAGAGCGAATAATCGATAGCGTCTCACCACCATAGATTTCAGACATTTGTCTGATAGAAGTCCTCCGCCTCCTTGGGTGTTGCAAACAAGTGTATTTTCCCTTGATGTAGGATCCTTAACTTGCATGGATAGACTTGAAATCCACGAAAGAGCTCCTTTTCCACAAACTTCTTCCTCACCGCGTTGAACTCGTTCCGTTGACGCATGGTTTCAGCTGAAAGGTCTTGAACAAACAGGAGCTTATGTCCGTCATGGAGGATGTTACGTTGCCTCGCGGCGCGAAGAACAAATTCCCGGTCCTGAAACTTCAGGAAACGAATGAGCACGGCTCTGTTTTGGTCTGGTTTGGGCCGTGTCAGCGTACGGTGTACTCGCTCGAGAGTGAAAGTCTTGTCATTACCCAATTCCAGCCACCGCGGCAACATGTTTCCCACAAACTCGAGCAAAGACTGAGTGCCCTCAATTCCCTCTCGAAGTCCAAACAGCCGAAGATTTTTACGCCGCCCCCGGTTTTCTAAATCCTCTGCCTTGGATTCCAAAAAAGTGATCCGTTTAGTAGCGCTAGCCAAGTCCGATTTAGCTAACTCTAGCTCGTCTTCCAAAGATGAAATACGTTCTTCGGCCTCGGTGATACGCGTCGTGTTGGAGGCAATATTATTCCTCACCTCAATCAGGCTGTGCTCCAAAGCGTTAACAGAGTTGTTCATGTCTCCCAGTCTGTTATCAATGGTGTCAAGCTTACGGCCAAACTCAGAGCGGAGGGCCTTTAGCTCCATTAGCACTGACGCTAAGTCAGCCATGCTGTCCGTGGCTTCCTCTTGCTCTTCCGTTGGTCGCGGGCTAGATTTTGGCTTTTGGGAGCCACGAGACCTGGTAGAAACATCGCAGCTGGTGCTCTTAGACATCTTTCAAAATCACTCTTTCACCTTTTCCGGGATTTTAAAAAGTTTTAGTGCAAAGTTAAACAGAGCATCCTTCTTATGCTGCCATCTTGATTCGCCGCTCAATAGCGCCCCCCCTAAATTCATCATTAGTTAATCAATAATTCTGCATAACGGTTCTGTTCATAATTACATTCCTTTCAATATTTACCTGTGCCTCAGTACACTATTCCACCTTATTGTGTAAATAAACGTTATACTTAATCTAAATTAAGTTAGGTTTGGTGATCTTTATCTATTAAACTGATTCCCTCCTGGTCAATCCTTCCCTCTTAAGACATTAGTTTAGGTGTTTTAATCTGCACGTTAGCGCAAGGCTAACTGGTACCAATGCGGAGTTATTACTCTTAATCTTTGTCTTAGTTCAGTGTATATATTTTTATATATGTACCCTACAGTATTTTAGCGCCCGAAAAACAGGGACCAGCGAAACTTGGTTAATAGGTCAAGATCAACCAAACACTAAAAAAAAGTAAATACAAATCAAAGGCGTTGTTTGGCTGGGATGTTTAATGCGCTGTTTACTGCTGTGATGCTTGATGCTTGCTGACTGTGAAAAGACCAAATGCGCGCTAATGCTAATGCTAATATACAGATCCATGTAAGTCTATGTGGTAGAAATCACCCATAGCGAAAATTTTAATTGTTAAAAGGCCTTGAGACATTTACTGCTGCGCTGAGCCAGAGTTTGATTTCGTCTCTTAAATCGGTGAGGAAAATTAACTTAATTAACTTAACTGGAGTTGATTCCCTGATTAATTCAGATATAACCGGATAAACCCGGGCCCGGAATCTGAACACATGAATTAACCGCAGCACGCTAAGTGCTAAGCTAGGCTAAGTGCTAAGCTAGGCTAAGCTAAAATAGTTTGCCTCAAGCTGTCTGTAAAGACTTATGAACTGCTCCCATTGCTCTAGTGGAGTGAATTGTCTGCTACAGGACGACCTGTTGCTTTGTGTTCTTTGTGAAGAACTGTTGAAAGTTCTATTGAGTGAAGTTGTTGCAACTTGTTGCTTAGGCCGAAGTCAGAGAAACTGACGCCATTTTAGTTCAACACGGGTCCACCTCAACAGGGCGGACCTAGACGCGTGACGCGTCTGATGATGTTTGTCGCCCTCCCACCAAAGGGAAGGGCCAAACAAATTGTTTGCACGAGCCTTGGCTCCATCTAGTGGGTACTTTGAGTAACCGCAAGGAAAAACACCAACTGTGAATAAAAATAGTCTAACAAATTAGCGTTTTATTCATAATTAGAGCAAAATCAATGTTTAAACACTGATTCAAAATTCTTTCCTTAATCTACAAACAATACAATGACATTTAACTAATTGACTTTCAGTCAATTTCAGCTGCAATTTAAATTAAAGTTGTATCTTTTCTGCCCATTATCTTCAGTGCTGGTTAATCCTGCTGCTGCTAAATTGCTCTATTTTGACTCATTGCTATAACTTCGAATTGTAAATAGTGAATTTGCTAATCACCTGATTAACCTCCTACTCTACATATTGTAGCTTTGATGTCATTACACTGCAATGTCCAGCTTGGCCTTGTGTATGACGGGTAACTTGAGTCTCACACGCTGATGTTTAACACTTATAGCCTCAAATTATAAGTGCTAATACTAACACTTGTCATTTTGAGCTGCTTTGGTTTCATTTGCTTTGCTGAAAAGTTTTGTACCTCTGCACCTCACATGACTGACAACTGTTTTTTTGCATGACTACTGTTACAATACCAGGCCCTACTCACTCACTAATAACATATAGTGACCTTGTTTTACACCACTGTTAATTGATTGCATATCTGATTAACACTGAACTGCAAGGATTGCTACTGTTATTAACTCATTTTCTCCTCTCACTATTTAATTACCAAATAATAACAACAATAAAGCAAAACACTAAATTCACTACAGCCTTACCTCACTCAGTTTAAGGCTAGCCAAACAAAACCACAGTATTTCAATACTGCACAACACATAACCAACACATTTTAAAGGAAATTCTCCTTTAACAAATAATAATTCTTCTCTTCTCATTTTGTTTGTTTCGCAACTGTAAACAAACATGGAAAACCCAACCTCACATGATGAGTTTGCTCAGATAGACGCTCTTGCTCATCTGGATACAGTTCTCGGAGAAGTAACTGAGAAGTTACTGCCCAACTACATGAGTGAAATTCAGAGGATGAAGCCCTCTGAACTCGAGTCCTCAATGGCCTCTCTGGTAAGTACAGGCCTAACTACGCTGCTAAAGGAAGAAGAGCTGACCTACTGGCTTGGTCAGATGGCCATCTTGATGAATTTTCGGCTAAACCAAACAGAAAGATTACTAGAGCGTAGTACCAACCAACATCAACGTGAAGCTACACGCATCCAAGAAGAGAATAAAGCTCTCAAAGCTGAAGTTGATGCAATGAAAATGTCTTTGGTGGAATCACAAAACAGAAAGAGGGCCTCTCCTCGCTAACAACTCCAGCTTTTGGTCCTAGACAGTTACACTTCAGTGAGACGGACAGACGCACAAATTATGGAGACTCCGAGCGACAATACACAGGTGACAGACTGCGCCTGGACTACAGAGACTCTGACAGACCACGCTCGGACTACAGAGACTCTGACAGACTGCGCTCAGACTACAGAGACTCTGACAGACTACGTTCGGGTTACAGAGATACAGCTCTGACACTGCCAAGACCTTCTCCAGGTAGGTACAGCAGCTATGGCTCGTCAGACCAGGATTTCGACAAAATAGCTTGACACATTTTGCGCTTTGAACCTCAACCTGGTGGCGCTAATGATACCAGTACCTATCTTAGAGACATTGACTTCTACTTAGACAGGATCCCGGATGCATCTTTAGAAGATTGGATCTTTCTAATCAAACTAACGTCAAGTCGCGATGTTAGCAGTTTTATTGAACGTCAACCTGCTTATGTCCGCAAAGACTATGAGCTTCTTCGTCGGTCACTCATCGAAGAGTATTCAGATGCTACCATCACAGCTGCTCTAGCAGTGAAACAAGCACACCAAGAGACCCCTCAAGCTTATTACCATCGCTTACGAAAGGCTTACTTTGGCTCACGTAATGAACCAGACATGGAGGAGGATAAAAACTTCAAAACCCTTTTCATTCAAAACCTCCACCCTACTACGAGCCGCCATCTTGGTGTTGCAGCATGCCCACTCACACAGACTAGCCGCCAGCTTCGGGAGCTTGCTGTGAGAGCCTTTACAAAACAGAAATCTATAACGACCAAATCTGAAGAACTCCCATCAGTCTTCACTGTGTCGCAGTCTTTAGGATTGGAAGGAACATCTGGCTACAGCCACGAAAATGTGGGAAGTCACTCCTTTCATTCTATCAGACATGAAAAGAAACAAAAACCATTCAAAACAAGAAATTATCAGAATCGAAACCAGACATGGTCAGGGACAAATGACTATCAGTCATACTCTGAACGAGATTCTTGGCCCAACAATAAACCTCGGGCCAGACTTCACTCAAATCAACCTCAACCTCACCTCTAAGGATTTCCCGGATCTACCTCAACCCACTCACCTGTCTGGATGAGGCCCACCTGCTGCATCCTGGATTTCCCGGACCTATCTCGCTCCACTCACCTGTCTGGATGAGGTCCCTGCTGCAGCCCGGATCTCCCGGACCTATCTCGCCCACTTACCTGTCTGGATGAGGCCACCTGCTGCATCCTATGGACTTCCTCAACCTATCTCACCCACTCTCGTCTGGATGAATCCTTACAGAGCTGATCTATGATCCTATAGATGAACTAAGGGACTAACAGTCCTAGATGCATTGCCTGTCCGTCCTGGGAGAGGATCTCTCCTTCAATATGGGCTCCATAAGGTTTCTTCTTTTTTCCCGTACCTGGGTTTTTTAGGAGTTTTTCCTTACCGAGAAGGAGGGTCTAAGGACAGGAGTGTCCTGGGTCTATTTAGTTTAGTGTAGTTATTGTTTGTGCTGATTGTGTGTTAAGTCTGATTGTGTGTTTATGTTTGATCAACTGTTTGTGAAGCCCTTTGAGGCGACTTTTGTTGTAATATTGGGCTATACAAATAAATCTGAATTGAATTGAATTGAAATCAGGGGGGTCCCCACAACTTTCGCAAAGACAGAAAAGGAAAATCTTATCAGGCTCAAGAGCAATTCCCACCGAGCCAAGACAGTCCAAAGAAATGGCCTCAAAGAAGAGAAGACTCAGGACAAGAGCCTGAGTCTGGTAAGCAGGCCCAGACTAAACCAGACACTCAGGCTAAGGACCCCATAGACTCAGACAGTTCATTGGAACTTAGCGAAGAGGATATGGAAACAATCCGACGAATCTTACTTCAAGCGCATAAGAAAAATAAAGGTAAGGCTGACCTTTTCACTTTGACCTCTGTGAATCCAGGAAGCCACAAGGAACCTAAATCTCATCAAAGAGAAGGGTCAAATAAAAACCTCTACTTAGAGGCCGAAGGACCAAAACCAAACTTGGCCCCGGCCTATGACCCAGTGGCCCAACATACTGCTCTCACACCTGACAGGAAAGAAGATGACTCAACGTCGCCTAACACTGTCATAGTGGTGCAGGTGAGTCCCGCCACTGACCTATGCAACGATGACCCTTCAATCATTAAATATGAACCACCATTTCGGCAATTCTTGTGCAACATCTCTGAAAAAGGAGTAGCTTGTAAACCCTATCTCCCAGTCACACTGGAAGACAAGCTGGTCCATGACGCACTTCTTGATATGGCTGCAGACGTCAGTCTGATATCAGCCAGTGTTTTCAAAGCTTTACAAGCGGCGACACAATGCTCACATCAAGACCTGAAGTCTTGCCCCTGCTCCCTTGAAGTCCAACCATACTCAGATTGCTTTACCACTCTCACAGAGATGGCCTTAGTGCAACTGACCATTGGACCAATGACACTGATTCACCCAGTGTACTGTGTCACCAATTGATACAGTTCCTTTCCTTGTCGGCATGGACCTTCTAAATCGCTTTGAGCCACTTATTGATTTTCAGAAATTGAAAATCTGGGCACAGGTTTGCGAACCTCTGCCTTTCTCTCTTCCCATCTTTCCCTCCAACCCTCACTGCAATGCCCTTGATGCCACCCCAGCACAATCTTTAACCATTGCACCAAGTCCAGAACATGACTCTTTGAGTTCAAAGGACAACTCCTTCTGTGCTCTAGCTCCTCCTCTGGAGACTCAATGCCCACAGAATCTCACTGGTGCAACCCTGGGAAACACCCAGGCTGACTGTGTGGTCACAGCTCCACAGACTGACAAACCTGCCATTGGCCTGGAGCTGTCCACCATCTTGACGCCCCTTCCCGCCCAACCCACCCCGTCTGCTTTTGCAGCCACTGGTTCTGCAGTTGCGTCTGCTCCAGCGGACTCCACTTCTGCTGAAACGGCTTTAGCGCCGACTGATTTTACTGCCTCTCAGGCCTCCAATTCAAAGATTGGCACCCTGCCATTCCATCTTTCTGATCCTTCCTCTCTCTTCACCTCGGATGCCGTTGATGCCTCCGACCCGCCTTCAAACCTTCTTTGCACTGTTACGGCCCTGCCTCGCCTCTATCATGACTTGCTTGCTCACGACTCGGGTGCACACACTTCACCTGTGTTCATGATGCCTCCGACTCGCAGGGGGGTCACGCCAATGCACGCACATGACACCCTCGGCGTACCTCCAATGCCTTCAAGTCGCTCTGAGTCTGGTGGTGAAAAGAGGAGGGGTTTTGGAGGCTGATGTTAACAGACACCTTCTCAGTCAATTTTGTCAGGGTTGCTGGAACGACTAACGCCTAATCTCAGAATTGCGCTTGAAACAGAGGAAGGCTAATCTCCCACCATTTGCTGAGCTACTGCTGCTCCTGCAGATAGAAGAGGACCGGGAATCGGCTAAAAATCTCTGTATGAAACAACACCTCAGAGCAACAAAGTAAAAAGTGCCCTCCCATGCTCAGTTCGCCCACGTGGACAATGATGAAAGAGGGGCGGTTGCTGCACTTACCACTCTGACCCAGCAATTAGCTCAGCAGCTAACTGATGTCCAAAAACAACTATCTCTGCTGACTGCCAACCAGCGGAACCAGAAGCCTTCTTCTTCTCTCTCCAACTATCTGCTATCTCACAAGCACAAGCCACAGAAGCAGGCTGCCTCTGCGACAAGCTGAACTGCGCCTTCACAGCCCAGGGCTGGTTATTGTTTCCGTTGTGGTGAAGACAGCCATATTTGACCTCAGTGTGGCAATGAGCCCAACTCTGCCTTGTTCGCCCTTAAGAAAAAGGACTATAATAAAACACTCCAGACTAAATCAAACTTTCATGCTGCCCGGGATTTAAACTAAAACCAGTTCCTGTGAAGGGGCGAACGGGCTGGGAAGGACCAACAATGTCCCTCCGAAAAGAAATCTGTTTGGTGTGCTAATGTGATCCAATCCACTACATCAAAGCAGTTAATGTCTCGACTGCCTCGGGGACTAGTGGGATCCAAGTGCACAGCAGTAGTGACCATAGCTGGACGTGACTGCTCTTGCTTACTGGACACAGGATCTCAAGTTACTACAATATCCATTTCATTCTACAATCAAAACCTGTCGGACCAGCCTGTTAAACCACTGAATGGTCTGCTCCAGGTTGAGGGGGCTGCTGGACAGTCAATACCATATTTGGGCTACGTGGAAGTGACCGTTGAGTTTCCCAAAGAGTTTTTGGGGTTTGACCTTAGTGTACCCACACTTGCCCTGGTGATTCCTGATGTCAGTCCGTCACCCTTATTGATTGGAATGAACACGTTAGAGTCGATGTATGACCTGTATGTCCAGAGTGATTGTTCCAGTTTCCAGCCAGCCCTGCAAGGGTATCGTGCAGTGTTAAAGCTGCTAGCACTGTGACACCAACAAAGCCAGGAGGGCTGTGCAGGGGTGGTTAGACTAATCAGCAGAGAGCCGCTTACTGTCCCGGCCAGCTGCACTGTTGCTGTAGAGGGTTCTGCTGATATAAAGATTCCCTCTACTGCACAGTGGGCACTCATTGAGCATCCTGTCTCTCCTTTGCCTGGTGGATTGTGTGTCCAGAGTTGCCTAAGCTCCCTTCCAAGTCATGCACCCTATAAGGTCCCTGTCATTGTGAGAAATGAGTTGGAGCAAGATGTACTGATTCCACCTCTGACAGTTATTGCCAGTGTCGGAGAAACTTCCAGCATTCTGTCGCAGCAGGTTGAGACCAGCTCTGTTATTTCAGGAGCTTCCTCTCTACAGTTTAATTTTGGCAATTCACCCCTTCCGCCAAAATGGAAAGACCACATTATATCCAAACTCAGCGGCATGCCAGAGGTTTTTTCGCAGCATGATTTGGACATTGGCTGCACTGACAATGTCCGACACCATATTAAGTTGCATGATAAGACCCCCTTCAAGCAATGTACTCGACCAATACACCTGCAGGACATTGAAGCCATTGTCAGTCATCTCCGCGATCTCCTTGACGCTGGTGTGATCCGGGAATCAGAGTTGCCCTCCTCCTCTCCAATTGTCGCCGTCCGAAAAAAAAATTGAGACATCAGTTTGTGCATAGGTTATCTAAAATAGAATTTACAAACAATGAAGGATGCCTATGCTCTCTCTAATCTGGCGGAATCGTTTTCATCGTTGACTGGTTCCCGATGGTTTACTGTATTGGACTTGAAGTTCCTATCAGATCTCTATGAACGAAGAAGACAAAGACAAAACTGCTTTTGTTACACCGTTGGGCTTCTGGGAATTCAATGCCACAGGGCGTAACTAATGCGGCCAGTACTTTCCAGCGCCTAATTGAGAAATGTATGGGCGATCTACACCTGAAGAAGGCACTTGTTTTTCTTGATGACATAATCATATTTTCAGACACATTGGAGGAGCATGAGAAGCAGCTGTTGCGGGTACTCTCCCAATTGAAGGATTACGGGCTAAAGCTTTCCCCAGAAAAATGCAGACTGAGGCATTAAAATCCTGGCCAATTCCAACAAACCTCAAAGAATAACGATCCTTTCTGGGTTTTGCTGGCTATTACCACCGGTTTATTAACCCTTTGGGCGGCAGTTTTTTTGTTTGTTTTTTCTATAAAATACAGTTTTTTGACGTCAAATATTCAAAAGGCTGTGGCTTAAAAATAATTAGAGCTAGAGTCTTAATGTAAATGAGAAAAATGTCAGTTATGAACCAAAGTTTATAAATGTAGTAATTATAGGCATCTAATCTGCATATATTTTGCATATTGTGATGTCATTATCAGGCGGACATGCTGCTTTATGTATTTTTGTCTTTTTCTCCAACTAATAAATGAGTAGAAACCAGGTATACTCTAAACCAACATTAGTAAACTATAACTATAACCTCTAACGTCCCATAACTAGTAAAATGTGAGGAAACATCTGCATTTGCAAGTTTGTCATGGCCTGGCCAGCAGGTTCATCAAACTGCTGTATCCACGCCTGATAAAGTTCCTACTCTCTATAGGTGATTCCAGCCTCATCAGTGCTGTTGCTAGTCCTGTTTATACTCGCCACGCTGCTCCCACCATGCCCTCAGCAACACCTGCCTCTCCCCACGCCTTTCTCTTCTCCCACCTCTGCCTCTTCTGCGGGGAAAAGTGCGTGAATGAACGGGGGGTGCTTGGTGTACATTTATTTCACTCAAAACCGCACTGTTCCCGAGTTCACGCTCGGTACAGCGGCTGCGGAGACTCCACGGGAGAAAGTCGTGGGACGAACTACAGCCCCGCGCGCACATCTTTCCGACCTCACATTCACTCCCAGGGTCAGAGTAACGAAGTGCAGACCTGCCTCTGTCACCTACAGTGGGCAGAGTGATGGAGAAACACCGTGCGCAGTGACAGTGAGCATAGCTCGCGCGCCACCACCAGGAAACCACTCCTCGCTCGCACATTCACTTTCATGGCTCTCTTCACTCTCTCTCGGTTCAAAAAGTAGATGTTCTGCCTCAGAATCAGAGTCAGCTGTTATCAAAGCTACTGCTTCATCAGTGCTGTGCATTTTATTAGCTACTTTTGCCTTTTCCTCTCTCAAAACTGTATAGGAAACTACTCCACAGAGGCGCACGGAGGCGCACGGAGGCGCTCCGATGCGCCACTCCCCGTGAGACTCACTCACCTTTGAGCGCGTCTTTTTCAAAGATTTTGAACGACAACATATAATTCTATTGGGCTAGAAACTAAGTCCTGGGTGTCTGACACCTAGAGGAAGGGAGTAGAAACAAACTTAACATTTTAATAGGAAGTAGGGGCTGTTATTTTTAGCAACGTTGCTTGTCGCAATTCTGCAACTTTGGTGCTTAGAGGGTTAAAGACTACATTTCTTTCATTAAGCCACTGAATGGTCTCACCAATGGTCTCCCAAGCAGCCATACATCTTGCATACAGACGCTAATACCACATAATTGGGAGCAGTGCTATATCAAGAACAGGAGGGGCAACTGAGAGTCATCGCATATGCCAGTCGAGGGTTGTCACACAGTGAGTTCCGGTACCCAGCCCATAAGCTCGAGTTTTTGGCACTGAAGTGGAGCGTAACTGAAAAGTTTCTTGATTATTTGTATTTTGCCAATTTTACTGTAGTAACTGACAGTAACCCACTAACATGTATAAATACCTCGGCAAAGTTGGACGCCACAAGCCACAGGTGGCTAGCAGCCCTCTCCACTTACTCTTTCAAACTCCAGTATCGTGCTGGTCGGCAGAAATATGACACTGATGGCTTATCCAGATGTCCTCATCAACCCGGATGACAGAGCAGAGCCTCATCCAGCAGTTTTTGGAGCAGTGTGTTGCTGAGCCTGGGGTAGAAGAGATCTTGTTGGACATCATCAGTACCATCTGTGAGGACTCACAAAGAGAACTCTGATTTCACTCCACCCTGTATTACTCTTGCCGAATCCCTTTCTATGCATGTTAATGGTATTCCTGAGAGCTTCTGTTCAGAGGACTTACATGGTCTTTCAGACCTACCAGCACTTTCCCCATCTGATCTGAGAGATCGACAACTTGCAGACCCTGTCCTTCGTGAAGTGGTCCACCAACTAGAGACAAGAGAGAAGGTGATTCCCACTGTCAGGCAAGAACTCCCTGAACTCTCATTGTTACTCAGAGAGCTGAACAAATTGGAGTTGAGAGCTAGAATTCTCTACCAGAGGAGACTGGAAGATGGACATGCCACCCTCCAGCTAGTACTGCCCTGTGAGCTACGACCTTTAGTTCTCACCGGTCTGCATGATAACATGGGCCAGATGGGGACAGAGCAGACTCTGGACCTCATAAGACAGCTTCTTTTGGCCCAGAATGTCTTCTGATGTTGAAAAGAAGATCCACACTTGTGACCGGTGTGTATGGCGGAAGGCTGTGCCAGAAAGGGCTACCCTATTGGTCAATATTAAAACAATTTTGCCTCTGGAATTGCTGCGTATGGACTTTTTATCACTCGAACCCGATAGCTGTAATACAAAGGACATTCTGGTACTTACCGACCATTTAAAATTAAACTGACGGGTCGCAGGTCATGTATTATGAATTATTTGTACATTTTTTGTAATACTGTATGTGTTACAATATACTGTATGTTCTTGTAAAGGGTCACAGGAAAAAAAAAAAAAAAAACTTGACAAAAGGGTACTTGAGGGCCAACGGGCAAAAGGCAGTGCCTGACTTTGCGGGGTGATTTCTTAAAAGTTGCGCTAAAAGTGTTTTTTGTTTTTTTTGTTTTTTTTGTCTATAATTCACAGGTAAAAACTACCAGATGTGATAAAAATACACTGTTACTTGAGCTTTTACTTTAAAATATTAGCTAGAACTATAAAAACTAACTATCTGTTTTTAAACATAGGTGAGGTGGTAATAATCTAATTAAAAATACCTGTATTTGAACAGGCCAAGCGTACTACTTTTTTAAAAGATATTGCTGTGTCATTAGGCTGTTTTTCTTTTCTTTTTTTCTTGGCCTATTACACTGCCTCTGATTCTGATTCTGTTCCACTCAGATCTTCTCTGGTGATTCCTGTTGTGTGCTGTAGAACATCCAGTCATTAAAAAACAGAGGAAGTTTGCTGTGTTGTAGATTTTCAGGAAGGTTATTAGCCTGCAACATTAACACTTAAAGAACAATAACCTCAAACTTCATTGTTGTCTAAATATGCTGCCCTTTCAACTTTTTAGGCAACTATATCACCATGGCAACGCAGACAGCTTTTCAGAGTGACACCAGACAAAACTAGAACGTACTGCCTTCGTCTCCTCCTTTAGTCCCATACATGGCGGCGCCCTTGTCGGCTGCACTGGCTCGTGACAAAAACAGTTAGGATTTTTTTTACGATCGTGGAAGTCTGCTGAAAATGCAAGCAATTAATGAAATACTGGAACCTGACCCGATTACAATGGTTTTATTGAAAGACCTCGACCTGCTAAGTCCACCGGGAGGAGCACATATGACACCGGCATCGGCGACTCGTGCTACCCGCTCATGGAGGAGATGGAGGCAGTGTATGCGCAAGCAGAAGAGGGGCACCCATGGTGGAGCTAACACTAAGCTAAAGGCTAACCCGTGTAGAACACCTCTGCCCTCGCTGCTGCTGGTGAATGTCCGCTCTATTGAAAATAAATTGGACTTGGATTTCAGACTGGTCCTATTAACCAAGCATGAGGTGAGAGACAGTTGTGCCCTTATTTGAACCCTTTAAGCGCCAAAGTCGCAGAATTGCGACAAGGAGCTCTGATAAACAAAACAGACCCTACTTCTTGGTGGCACTGTTGGAGCTATGCTTACAGTCACTTTTCCAACTGTAAGTGACAGAGGCTGGCGTACATTTAGTTACTCTGCCCCTGGGAGTGAACCAAAGTTCAGTAATAATGCGGCTTTCTGTGGGAGATGTGTGCATGAGGATGCTGTCCCGCGACTTGGTCCCGCGGGGCAGTGCGGAGTATCCGCAGCCTCGGTACTGAGAGTGAACTTGGGAACAGTGCAGTTTTGAGTGAAATAAGTCTGCACCAACCACACCCCGTTCATCCTTGCACTTTTCCCCACAGACGAGGGAGAGGAGGCAGAGGTGGGAGAAGAGAAAGGCATGGGGAGAGGCAGGGGTTGCCGGGGACAAGATAGCAGTGTGGCTAACATAAACAGGACTAGCAACAGCACTGAGGCTGGGATCAGAGACAGGAGGAAGTTTATCAGGAGTGGACACGCAGTTTGATGAACCTGCTGCCAGGCCATGACAGACTTTGCAAAATGCGCCCAATATGTTTACATTCTGCATTTCTATTTCCTCACATTTTACTAATTATGGGACATTAGAGGCTATAGAGATTCATCATCTTGTATTTACTGAAAATAACATAATTCAGCACATCTGCCTGATAATGATCATGCAAATTAGATGCTTATAATTACTACATTCATAAACATTTCTCTCAACAGTAAGATTCAATCTCTAATTATTTTCAAGGCACAGCCTTTTGAATTTTGGATGTCAAAAAGCTGTATTAAAAAAAAAAAAAACTCTGGCGCCTAAAGGGTTAACAGAGACTCGGCTCTGACTTGGAAGAAGCTATTGGCATAGAAGGGCTAACAACAATCCGGGCAAATAGAAACTCGGCTCTCAGTGGCAAATCCCGGGGAGGTGGACTGTGTATTTTTATAAATAACAAATGGTGTGTGAACATTATCAAGATCTACTCACACTGCTCCCTGGACATTGAGTTGATGGCAGTGAAATGTCGGCCTTTTCATCTTCCACGGGAATTCTCTGTTATAATAATGATGGCTGTCTATATTCCACCTGATGCAGACACAAAAGCAGCATTAAACATCCTGTATGGCTACATCAGTGATCTGCTCACTACCTATCCAGAAGGTGTATATATTGTGGCTGGTGATTTTAACCAAGCAAACATGAAGAAGGTACTTCCTCATTTTTGCCAGCATGTGGACTGTGCCACCAGAGGTGCCAATATTCTGGTTCATGTATACACCAATATTAAAGGAGCTTTCAGAGCAGCACAGCGCCCTCACCTTGGCTCATCTGATCATATGACAGTTTTGACACTTTAACACAGTTTTTTAACACCAGTATATAGACGCCTACTGACCAGAACCAAGCCCATTGAAAAGCAGGTGAGGATCTGGCCAGAGGAGGCTATGGTAACACTTCAGGATTGCTTTGACTGTACTGACTGGTCTGTTTTCAGAGAGGCTGCCTCTAAAGATCAGGATCTAGATCTTAATGAATATGCTAAGACAGTCTCATGTTACATAAAAAAATGTATGGATGACGTCAGTGTACAAAAAACCATCAAAGTCAGAGCTAATAAGAAACCATGGATGACCGCTGAGGTTAGAGCCAGGCTGAAGGCAAGAAATGTAGCGTCTGGGGATGCAGCTGCTATTAGGTCTGCAAGAGCCAATATAAATAAAGCAATCAGAACAGCTAAAAAAGCTCAGGGTCTCAAAATCCAGACCATTTTTCAAGATCATAAGGACGCTCAAAAGCTGTGGCAGGGAATAAAGTCAGTTACGGACTACAAGCCCATGACCTGAACCTGTGATGATGACACTGACTTTTTAAATCTGCTTAATAGACATTTTGGCAGGTTTGAAGAACTTAACAACACAGTGGCAGTGAAAGTTATCCCACAGCATGATGAGCGGGTGCTGCAGTTTGACCCGGCTGTTGGTAAGAGGACACTAATGATGGATGAATGAGGATGCGCAGATCAACTGTCTTATGTCCTGTCGGATATATTTAACATCTCCCCGAGTCAAGCCACTGTGAGGTTTTGTTTCAAGACTTCTGTCATTATTTCAGTCCCAAAAAATCCAGAGTTTCCAGTCCTGAGGACTATAGACCAGTTGCACTTACATTCATCATTATGAAGTGCTTTGAAAGACTGGTCAAGGAGCTTATTACATCTATCCTCCCCTCCTCACCGGTTTGGGCGGAACACCCCTTTGTGCAACTGGATCTTAGATTTTCTTCTAGAAAGACCCCAGTTTGTATAGGTAGGCAATAAAACATCATCTACTATAACTCTGAGCACTGGATCACCACAAGGATGTGTTCTGAGCCCCCTCCTGTTCACTGTGATGATCCATGACTGTTGTGCAAAGTGGAATACTAATCACATCATGAAGTACGCTGATGACACTACAGTGGTGGGTCTAATCCAAAACAACCAGGAGAGCGCTTACAGAAAGGAAGTGGAGCTGTTTGCAGACTGGTACCGTGAAACAACCTTGCTCTGAATGTCAAAAAAACTAAAGAACTGCTGATTGACTTCAGAAAGAAACAGTCCACACAGGAGCCAGTCTACATCTGCTGTAGAGACTGTACAAAGTACCAAGTTTGTAGCAATTCAGGTGGCTGACGATCTGTCCTGGGCCCTACACACTTCCTCTCTTGTGAATAAGGCACATCAGAGACTACATTTCCTGAGGCGGCTGAAGAAGGCTTGCCTCAAACCTTCCATCCTCACTACCTTCTATAGGGGTATTATAGAGAGTGTGCTAACTAGCAACATTTCTCTTTGGTATGAGAACACTAACAACACAGACAGAAAAGGCCTTAACTGCTGCTGGTGAGGGCAGCAGCAAAAATACTTGGGGTTACCTTGCCTTTGATAGAGGTTGTTGTTAAGAAACATCTTCTGTCCAGAGTGTCCTGTATCCTGAAAGACCCTATCCATGCAGAACACAAACTGTTCTCCCTCCTACCTTCGGGCAGGAGGTACTGCAGCCTGCGGTGCACTACTGTCAGGTTCATGAACAGTTTTTATCCCACTGCAATGAGATGGCTCAACAATAAATAAACCAGAACTGTGTTTCTTTCATCCAGGCAGCTGCTAAAATGTGCAATAACATAGCACTTTACAAGTTTTAGATATATCTATTTATTTATTTTAGTTTTCTAATATATAATATAGTTTTTAAAGCTTTTTATCTGTGTGTGTGTGTGTGTGTGTGTGTGTGTGTGTGTGTGTGTGTGTGTGTGTGTGTGCAATATGGAATTTTGTTCCGCACTTCATCTGTGATGTCTTGCTGAATGACAATAAAGGAATCTGAATCTGAATCCACACGTGCTGCTGCTGAGCACCTGCGACCACTATGTGCTTAACCTCCATGCAATAGCTCAGCGCTGCTCCTCCATGCCACTCTGTGAGTATGCCCTCCGCGCTGCTCCATTGTGCCGCTCTGTTTTTGATTGCGCCTGACCTCGGGGCCGCACCTCTGCACCGCTTTGTCTGTGGCTCCGACCGCCGGCTGCATTACTGATGTGCTGCTGAGAGAGAGAGAGAGAGAGAAGCTGCTCTGCGATAATTGGCCAGAGTTGCAGAGTTTGGACAAAGTTACAAGGTCAAGCTGAATTCGCGGGATTTGCTTGTTAATAGTTGCGATCGCAACATCGCGAAATCCTGGAGGGACTGAAAAGGGGCAGGTGCTCCAGTATTTTAGGACTACATTAACTGGGCTGACCCCTCATCATAAAGGATGACATGGACACTCCCTTGCAATCAAATTTGAACACTGCCCCCTGATGGTGATATAGAAAGGTGAGCAAGACATTCTGCCCTCTGGTGTTTAAAAGGGGAATTGTTTTGGACATGTCAAATCTTACAAATTCAACTTTTAAACCAAATATTTGTTTTACTGATAACAATGGTACAGTTGATTTATTAATAATTAAAATATGGTTTACATAGTGGCCAAGTTGTTTTTGTTTATGTTTTGTGTTTTGGTTTTAAAACTGCATCACCGTTTGTCCAATCAGAAAAGAGACCATTGTTTTGATGTAGACTGCAGTACCATTTATAACCAGTATGAGCGCATGTGGTTACAATACCTTTAACTTGTAATGGCAATAGGAATTAAAAAGTTGTGTTTGCTTAATTAGACATGAATTTATCTTTAATCTTATCTTATTTTTTGCATATGTGAAATAAACAATCTAAGACATTTAGAGACAAAATACATTTAATTTATAATATATTGCATATCACTTACATTCATGGACAGTGGATTGCTATGAATAAGGTTATAGAAATACTCACAAAAGACTTCATACAGAGTTTTATGTTATTAATCAATAAATGTGTAAATAAAACTGATAACCTTTGCTCTTTTTCATTAGTATTAATTATATTTTCCACAAAAGAAATCCCATGTGATGATAAAAGTGCTTTTGTGTAGACTAATTGTTCCCATCCACTAATACTGGGTTTGGTATCTTTGACTCCCACATGGGCGGTGTATACACAGGGGGAGCCTTTTCTATTGGTGAAAAACAGCTTTTCATTTCAGAAGTGTAATGCAACATCTATTACCTCTGGAAAATTCAATTTGCATTCATAGCCGAGAGAGAACAACACAAGCAGTGTGTACAATGAAGAGCTACAATTACAACCATGCATTTTGTATTAAGTATAGATGTTTCAATTGCTAAATAAACATTTACAGTAGATATACACATAAATCTTTTTTGTATACTGAGGGCTGAGAACCAAAGGCTGTAAGTAACATTTACAAGACAGAAAAAAATGGCACAGTACTGACTTTTTGTCAAATTTCAATTCATAAATGCTAAATATTCAAACACACAGATCACAGACCACCACCTCAGGAAATATTTGGCTTTCCAAGTATTATCTTTATTAAAGTAAAGAAGTAATATTACATAAGGACATGACATGGACTAAACCAGGACTAAACCAAATCTAAGCAAGGATTAAATCAGGACTAAACAAGGACTTTAACCAGAACTAATCCAGGTCCAAGCCAGGACTAAACAAGTTCTAAGCCAGCACATAACCAGGACTAAATCAGGACAACTCTTGAACTAAACCAGGACTAAACTGGGCCTGAACAAAGACTAAACAGTGGTCTTCACATCAAATTTTTGAGAGCAGAATTTATTTATCAGAGCAGGACTAAAACAGCAAAAGACTCCCGAGTATCACCAGTGAAACCCGAACCACAGCTTAAGAACCACTGACTTAAACTTTTCTTTGTAATAATAGTTATTTTTCCTTTTTGGGCTCCAGCATTTTGTCTTTTTCTGTATGACATAACAGTATAACATTTATATCCATTTATCACACTGTCTGAATCCTATGTTCAGAGATAGCCAGTTGTTTTTATTGTGATCTTTTGGCAGTAAAAACAAGAGCATTCATTTGATTTGTAAGTCTTGTAAATCTCAGAAAACCCAGAATGTCACCTGTGCCCTTTTGGTTCTCAACCCTATGCCTCAGTGTTTACAGATGTCATATTAAATGTGTAAAGTGCTATTTCAAATTCATTGCTCATGGGTTATCAGTAACATGCTTTTTCATATATTACCACTGCACTTGAAGTCATCATAGTACATTTGCATCTCGTGACCCACTTTGCAAAATCCTAAACGTCACTATCTGCTTCACAGATCTCCTAAACCAGGGATACAGGAGCGCATAGAGTAAGGGGTTAAAACATGAGTTCAGATAGATCAAGTTATACAGGAAGGACAAGAAATATATGTTTACATTCTCCCTGAGAAAGAACAGCGTGTAGTTTGGCGTGTAGCAGAGGAGAAAGAGAAACACAACAAAGCCTAGATTCCGCGCCGCCTTCAGCTCTGATTTCCTGGAGTTCACCACCGACTGCTGTGCTGTGGCTGCAACATGAGAACGCATGGCTCGGACCTGCGACACTGCCACAAAGAAAACTCGCAAGTACAGTATAATTATGAGCACAAAGGGCCCACAGAAGTTCAATGCCACGTCAAACCAAAATTCAATATAGGTGAACACTAAGAAGCATTCCCCTTCGCACCTCTTATACTGCCCTGGAATAGGGAGATTGTAACGGTAAATCCCTAAACAGAACAGGACAGAACCGATCCAGGAGGCGATCAGTGCGATGCTAATGGATCTCCTGCACATCACGGTGGGGTAGTGCATGGGGTTGCAAATGGCTACGTAGCGGTCTATTGAGATAAGGATCATGCCTCCGATTGATACGGCAAGCAGCGTGGGTTTAAAAACAAAGTACAGGAGGCACAGGATGTCGCCAACTCGCCAGCAAGTGAATTGGAAGGGACCTTCGACTGGGATCACCACGCAGCACATCAGGAAGTCTGAGACGGCCAGGTTGAGGAGGATGAAGTTAGGAGAGGAGTGTAGCTGCCTGAGAAAAGAAACAAAATGAGTTTATGCATTACAATAAACCTGATGTCAGAGCTTGTGACTTGCCTGAAATGCGAGATAGCGATGATGACCATAAGGTTGAGGATGCCGGTGCAGAAAGCAAAAATGCAAAGCACAATAAGATAGATGGTGAAGCTCTGACTGGGGATCAACACGCTGCAGGACCGATTGCCCAGTTCTGGGTAGCACTGGTACAGCTGCTCACTGCTCATGTTGGAGGAAGGAGATGGGTGGGGGAAGAAATGACTTCATCCAGACGCTTTATCTCTCGTCTCCCTCCACCTCCGCCTGCTCCCAGATGGACACTGGACCTCCCAAGCCACTTGCATCATGAGCCAAAACAACTCCACAACTTAACTTTGGATAGCAGTGATCAAATCAATGACTCAGCACACTTGACTAACTTTGGTAAAATTTACCAAGAAATAAATCTTTTTCCATTTAGTGGCTTAAAAAATAAAGTTTCCTAAACCAAAAAGAGTGCATCCATTTTAAAAACAAATCCATGCCTGATTCTTTGAAGGCCTCAGAAAGCACCTGCTGCTGAATATCTGTAGTACTCTGCATTTTGTGTGGTCAGAGTTTACTCCAGCTCTCATGCCAAACATTACTTATCCAAATACTGAATTACAAAACTTGAATGTTTTTGTAAGTCTGGAATCATATACAACTGATGCATTTTTTTTTTACAAAGTCTCAGGTAGGCCTTGTTGCAATAAGAGTTGTGTATGCAATATTGTGATATTTTGAAATCTTTTTTGCTATTTTATTCTGCATATAGTATCCTTGGCCCAAGCACATGCCTTCACCATGCGTCTCCCAGAGGTTTAACCTGCAGAGCTGCATATCACTGCCAGGATCATGGTTGTGTTGATGAGTTCATAAACAGCACATTTAAAGATTATGCAAAATTGACTTTTTCTGCTCTCATTTATTTATCCAAAAAACAGTGTAGAGCTCTGTTTCCATTGATTCCTCACAGACATTTTTCATTTTGTAGCAAAATGGCAAAATACAAAAAGTTTAAGGTAAAAAAAGCTCTTTTTTTATGGTTCTGTTTAAAATAGTGTTACAGCTCTGCCCTCTGCTGCCTCTGCTGGTTTCTTTAGAGAAAAAACTTTCTTTTAGTCAAAGGATGTTTTTAAAGGTTGTTCTAGAGGTGACCACGATTGGCTTAAAAATATAAATAAAAGCATAATATAACCTCTTTAAAGACTGACAGAGCAGGTTAATACAGTCTGTCTCTGTACATTGTGCAGCAATAGTCTAAAAATAAAATACGTGTGAGTATGTGAACATGTACATGTTACGAAGCAGCTGCTCAGTTGAATAACAGTATAATTACTCTGTTGTTATTTCAAAAAGGGCACACAGATAAAAACTTGTTTCCCAACGTATCATGCAGGCAATAATACACAACAATTAGCTCATCACCAAACTAAATAGTTTGTAAGAGGTCAGTTCTTCAGGTTCATGGTAAAAGAAGATGGAAAAACTGGATCTACATTGTGCAGCTCAGAGCTGTACTATTGGCATTTATATAGTGATTTAAAAGTGAGTGAGACCATATGGCAGGGGGTCTGGGAGTTCTCCCCCAGAAACATTTGAACAAAACACATGTAGTTTTCTGTTTTCTGGGGCATTTTAGATTCAGGACATAAAATTGTTTACTATCACTTTATAACTAGTTACTACATTTTATTTTACACGAGCTGCCTAAAAATATGGACTGGTAGACAGCATTGTTAAATAGGCCATTGCACTTTTTAAGTAAAAAAAAAGCTAAAAAAAAAAAAATTTCTACAGCACAGACTATAGACTTGTAAGAATTGTTCATTTTCTGGTGTAAGCATCAAAGAGGACGATGATTCAGAAGTGCAGTCAAATCAGAAGGTTTATTCAGTATCACACAGGTGAGGTTACAGCAGCAGGCCCTGCTGAATGGAGAGTGAGAGCACGCTGCCAGAGAGGAGTGTCCTAAGTTTTTATATTGTGTAGGACGATCTCAGCATAACATTATCTTCTTGTCTTCGAGTAACTCTCGTGCATGGCAGGGCCACGAAAGTTCTCAGTTCAGCAGAGCGCTATCTTCTTTGTCTTCCTGAACCTCCTGTGCATCGGCAGGGCCACGAGGATTCACACCTGCAGCCTTGAGTCTGATAACTTTGTAGCAGCTCTATTTGTTATGTGTGCAATTTTATAAATGAACAGTGCACCCAACTGTAAGCTGACCTTACAGTGGAAAAACATCACATGGGACCCAAGTATTATAATTACTAATGTGGAGCCGTTATTAACCTTAGCAGTAGTACATCAAAATATAAGTTTAATAGTAATACACAAAGCTATATGTAGAGATATTCAATACTGGCCTGGTCCTGGTTTGGTCCTGGTCTGTTTCTGGTCCTGGTCTGTTTCTGGTCCTGGTCCTGGGTTGATCCTGGTCTGTTCCCGGTCTTGGCCTTGGTATAGTCCTGGTCTTTTTCTGGCCTGGTCCTGTTCTGATCCTGGTCTAGCCCTGGTGTGGTTCTGGTCTTGACTGGTTCTGGTCCTGGTTCTATTTTGGTCCTGTTCTGGTCCCGGTTTTGGATTTGGTATAGACCTGGTCTGGTTCTGGCCCGGTCCTTGTCTGGCTCCTGGTCCTGACCTGGTCTTGTCCTAGTCTGGTCCTAGTGTGGTCCTGGTTTGATCCTGGCCCTGTTCTGGTCCTGGTTCCTGGCCTGGTCCTTGTCTGATCCTGGTTTGGTCCTGGTTCTGGCCTGGTTCTAGTCTGGTCCTGTTCTGGTCCTAGTTTTGGTCTGGTACTGGAATGAGGCCTCCTCTGCTGGAGAGACTTCCAGCCCTGAATGGGGCTCGTGAGGTCAAGGCCTGCATCAATAAGAAGAGGCAGGCCTTTAGAAAGGAGCTTAATGTGGCCCTCAGGAAAGCCAGGACCAAACATAAAGACACAGTGGAGAGCAGCTTTACTTCCATGAACACTAAAAAAAACTGTGGGACACTATGAAAAGCATCAGGAATATGAATCTGAGTAGGACCCAGCTCTCCACCACAAATAATTCAGAGAGAGCTGATGAACTTAATTACTTTTTTCTCAGGTTCGATGTTACTGACGTCCCTGAAAGAGGTTCAGTGTTTTTAAATCTTAATAGTGATGCCCTATGTTGCCCAACTGTTGATCCTAAGCAGGTCTACACTGTTTTTAGCAGAGACTGTAACAAAAAAATCTGCTGGACCTGATGGCCTGCCTGCCTTTGTTTTGAAAGCCTGTGCTGCTGAACTTACTTCTGCTTGGTGCCCAATCTTCCAACAATCCTTAATGACATGCACTGTTCCCTCTCTGTAAGAAGTCTGTTATTATTCCTGTGCCTAAGCTATCGTGCCCTGCTGTCAATAACAACCTTAGGCCAGTGGCTTTAACTTTGGTTGTGATGAAATGCTTTGAAAGGATAAATGTTAATATGCTCAACACAGAGGTACAAACTTGTGTGGACCCCCTTCAGTTTGCTTACAGGAAGGGACGGAGCACAGATAATGCAGTTGTAACTTTAATGCATCTCATTAATAAACATTCAGGGCCAGATTTATCAAAGGTTTGCGTACACGCTAAATGAAAAAGACGTGCTAAAAATGGAGCAAACCCAGGCACAGCTGAGATTTGCGTCTCTCACAGGAGCAAATTCAGCGCGGCGCAGATTTTGCTCCTGTGATTCAATAAATATGTAAAACAAGGCGTTCTTGCCAAAACAAGGTGTGGAAAATGCAAATGACGTCTTTGCAGTTGCTGTTTGATTTATCACGAGTATGGGAGCTAAATCTGTGTGAAAATTTAGTATGTTGGAGAAGCAGGTGCAAAGGTTTTGTGGAGGTAAGAGTGTAGCCACATCATTAAGTTTTCAGATGACACTGTAATTTTAAGTCTTCTGAATAAGGATGAGTGTCCCAGGACCCCGTCGAGTCCACACACTGTTACCCAAGAATGAGGTCTCTTCTGCTGGGGAGACTTTCAGCCCTGAATGGGTCTCTGAGGACCAGACCACTGGCTAGTCCTGGTCTGGTCATGGTTTGGTTCTGATTCTGGTTCTGGTCTGGTTCTGGTTTTGATCCAAGTCCTGGTTGTGGGTGTGGTTTTGGTTTTGGTTCAGGTCTTGGTCCTAATCTGGTCCTGACCTGGTCTTGGTCCTGGTCTGGGCTTGGTCCTGGTCTGGTCCTGGCTTGGTCTTGGTCTGGTTCTGGTTCTGGATCTGGTCATGGCTCTCTTCCTGGTCTGGTCCAGGTCTGGTCCTGTTTCTGATTCTGGTCCTGGTCTGGTCCTGGTCTTGGTCTGTTCCTGGTTCTGGTTTTTGTCCTGGTCTGGTTCTGGTCCTGGTATGGGTCTGGTTCTGGTCTGGTCCTGGTCTTGGTCTGGTTCTGGATCTGGTCCTGGTCTTGTCTTGCTCTGGTCCTGGTCTGGTCAGGTCTGTCTTCCTGGTCTGGTCCTGGTCTGGTCCTGTCTGGTCCTGGTCTTGGTCTGGTTCTGGATCTGGTCCTGGTCTTGTCTTGCTCTGGTCCTGGTCTGGTCATGGCTCTCTTCCTGGTCTGGTCCAGGTCTGGTCCTGTTTCTGGTTCTGGTCCTGGTCTGGTCCTGGTCTTGGTCTGTTCCTGGTTCTGGTTTTTGTCCTGGTCTGGTTCTGGTCCTGGTCTGGTCCTGGTATGGTTCTGTTCCTGGTCTGGTCCAGGTCTGTCATGTTGCTGGTTGTGATCCTGGTCCTGGTTCTATTTCTGTTTCTGGTCCTGGTATGGTCCTGGTCTTGGTCTGCTCCTGGTTCTGGCTCTGGTCCTGGTCAGGTTCTGGTTCTGGTTCTGGTCCTTCCTGGTCTGGTCCTGGTCTGGTTCTAGTCCTGGTCCTAGTCGTAGTCTTGGTTCTGGTTTTGGTTGGGGTTCAGGTCCTGGTCTGGTACTGGCATTGGTCTTCTCCTGGTTCTGGTTCTGGCCCTGGTCGGGTCCTTGTCCGGTCCTGGTTCTGGTCATGGTTCTGTTTCTGGTTCTGGTCTGGTCCTGGTTCTGGTCTGTTTTTGGTCTTTGTCTGTTCCTGGTCCTGTTTCTGGTTCTGGTACTGGTCTGGTCCTTGTCTGGTCCTGGCCTTGGTCTGGTTCTGGTTCTGCTTCTGGATCTGTTCCTGGTCTTTGTCTTGTCCTGGTCATGTTTCTGTTTCTGTTTCTGTTTCTGGTCCAGGTCTTGGTCTGCTCCTGGTTCTGGTTCTGGTCTGGTCCTGGTCTCGTTCTGGTTCTGGTCCTGTTTCTGGTTCTGGTTCTTGTCCTAGTCCTGGTTCTGGTACTGGTCCTGGTTCTGGCATGGTCCAGGTCTGGTCCAGGTCTGGTCCTGCTCTGGTTCTGGTTCTTGTCCTAGTCCTGGTTCTGGATTTGGTTTTAGTTCAGGTCCTGGTCTTGGTCTTGGTCTGGTTCTGGTTCTGGTCCTAGTCCAGTCCTGGTCCCGGCCTGGTCTTGGTCCGGTCCTGGTCCTGGCCTTGGTCCTGGTCTTGGCCTGCTCCTGGTCCTTGTCCTCGTCAGATAACATGACACTTTAATCCTTAGTTCATAGTAAACTTAATTTGGTCCAATTTAGTTTGATCATATTTAATTCAGTTTAATTGGTTAAATAAAGATTATTTTGTTAAACCTTATTTTTTGTCTGGTGTGTCCTCCTCGGTTGTCGTAACATTAAATAAAAGACAAATACATATTTGGGTTTAACTAAATCTATTGTAGATTTAGTCGACAAAACTAGACTAAAACTAAAAACAATTACATGACTAAATCTTGACTAAAACTAAATAAACTATTCTTGTCAACATTTTCACTGGTTTCCACTGATTCCTCACAGCTTTTTAAAATGGCATCATGCAAAATATTTAGGGAAGTAAAAAGCTTTTTTTTTCTATGGTTCTGTTCAAAAGAGCGTAACTGTTTCTTTATGGCACCTGGAAAGTACTTATTAAACTTTCTGTTGTAGTCAGATCATGTTTTTAAAGTTTGTAAAACATGCAATGCTGTTCTAGAGGTGTCCAAAAATGGTTTAAAAATACAAATAAAAGAATAATATAGCCCCTTTATATCACTTTTATTTCAACCCACCATGTTTGCATCTGTTATAAATAATTTTATAAATGATGAATATTCCCATTACCATCACAATTATTTGTTTTTCCATACATAATAACTTTTGTGTCATGGTTTTACTGTTAAAACAATGTTGAAAATCATTTATCACTGTAATCTAGTTTTAGGTAAACAGGTCCACAAGTTAGGACTCTCTATCAGTTGTTGCTAAAGTTGAAATGGCTTAAAGTTTTGGTGTTTTGAAGTTGGTAAAGTGAGTGAAAAGTAAAAGTGTGCTTCAGGTCACAGTGTTTGTCATTAAGCCTTCACACTGTTCACACCTGTAATTTGTCCCATGACGCAGTGGCAGTGTGTGTCCCATTAATGAAAGCTAATGACTGCAGTGTGTGTAGATTGTTTGTGCAGCCACAGCACCGGGGGCCTTGCGGTCGTCATAGTAACCAGAAGCTGTGATCCCAGAGTGAACAGTAACAAGAGACACCTGATGCAACAACTGCCAAAGCTTCACACTAACAAGTTCAGAGAGAGGAAAACATCAACAGTGTATGACATTGACAAACTTCAGTCTGATGTAAACACTGGGTCACCCACCTGGGAACTACAACTTTGGAAACATGACGCAACTTTGTACAGGATTAGAGTTTGTTTGGGGATGAAAGTAATAACACACAGTTAACTTAGTTTGGTTTGGAGCCAGAGCATCAGAGTCAAACAGAACCTTTAAAGGAGCTATGAGCAGAATATATTTTTTATATTTCATAAAAATGAGCCACATATCTCCCAAGATATGATGTAAACATGTTTAAATCAAATATTAGTTTTACTGATAACAATAGTACAGCTAGTTTATTCACAATTTAAATATATATATATTTTACTTATATTAATGACAGTGATAGAAGAGGAGCAGCAGATGAAACCAGAGGTCAGAGGTCAGTGCACCATACTTCCCCCAGCTTCTAGCTCCTAGAGCAGCTTAGCTTCAGCTGTGGAGTTAACCCTGTTCCTGGCCTGACCATAAGCTTTCTCACAGAGGAACGTTTTAAGCCTAACCTTAAATGTAGAGACTGTGTCTGCCTCTAACATGAGCTGGAAGCTGATTCCATAAAACAGGAGCTTGGTAACTAAAGGCTCTACCTCCAACTGTACTTTTAGAAATCCCTGGGAACCACTAATAGCCCTGCATTTTGTGAGCGCAGTACTCTGCTAGTACTCTGCAGTACTCTGTAGTACTCTGCAGTACTCTGCAGTACTCTGCTTGGTTGGTATGGCTCTATAACATCATTAATGTTGGATGGAGCCTTGTAAGGTCAGGAGAAGGATTTTAAACCTAATTCTGAATTCAACTGGAAGCCAGTGAAGTGAAGCTAGCACAGGAGTAATATGTTCTCTCCTGTTAGTTCCTGTTAATAATCTTGCTGCTGCATTTTGAACAAGCTGAAAACATTTTAATGAGTTTTTAGGGCATGCTGCCAGCAGAGAGTTACAGTAATCCAACCTAGATGTAACAAATGCATGGACGAGTTTTCATTGTCACTTTTAGATAAAATATTTCTGATTTTGGCTATGTTACCAAGTGAAAGAATGCTGTTTTAAAGGCTTGGTTTATATGAGCCTTAAATGATAAGTTTTGATCAAATAAAACTCCTAAGTTTCTCACAGTAGAACTTGAGGCTACACTGACACCGTCCAGGGAGACTCTGGTCAGACAGAGCATCTCTCAGCTTTTTGGGGCCTAGTATAATGACCTCTGTTGTTTTCTGGGATTAGGAGGAGATAATTAATTGTCATCCAGGTCTTTATGTCTCTCACACAGGCGCTAAGTTTTTCTACATGGTCATTCTGATCAGGTTTAATTGATAAATACAACTGTGTATCGTCTGCTGTAACAGTGAAAATTAATGCCATGTTTTCTGATTCTGTTTCCCAAAGGCAGCATGTAAAGCATGAACAGAATGGGTCCAAGTACTGAACCTTGAGGCACTCCATAGCTAACTTTACTGCACTGTGAGGAATGTTCATTTACACTGACAAACTGGTACTTATCAGATAAGTAGGATTTAAACCAGCAGGGTGCGCTCCTCTGACCCTCTATGTCACAGTCTAATCTCTGGAGTAAGATGCTGTGGTCAATGGTGTCAAAGACCGCACTGAGATCTAACAGAACCAGGACTGAGACCAGGCCATTGTCTGAACTTAATAACAAGTCATTTGTGACTCTAACTAATGCAGTTTCTGTGCTATGGTGGGGTCTAAACCCTGACTGAAAATCTTCAAATCTTCAGTAATGAAATGAGTAGAGGAGGAGGCAGCTCAGTCTCTTATGAAGGCCTGAGCTGGTTATTATCTCTAGGTCCAGTTGCTTCAAAAAAGGTAGGAAAACAGCCCATTTGTACTTTAATCTCCTTTAGATGCTTTGTGTGTGTGTGGTTGATGTCAATTGCATAATTTATAAGAAAGAACTGAGGTGACATGAACTTAGCTCAACTGTATTAATAAAAAATATATGTATACATCCAATGCTATCCTCTGCATCCAAGTCTAACCTAAACTAAACCTTCTAGTTGCTTCTGAGCAGGTTTTATTGATTTTGTTCAATTTTTAACCCTAGCACATTTGTCAAATTTTATTTTAAACTATAGTATTAATAAAGTTATTTATTGCTCTCTGAGGCATGTACTTACAACACTGCAATAAAAAGTCTAAGATAGAATAGAATAAAAAAGTATTAAATAATATATTTTGTTGGGGGATCTTTCCCAGCTCAGGCTGAGCAGCTCTAAAACTGAAACTCTACAATCATCTCTGAAAACGTACCTCCCTCACTTAATGACGGGAGCAGGCTACACCCACTACAGTCGCCCCACAAATACAAACGCTGTAACTCAGATCAGGGACAGAGACAAATCCAAATAACCAAGACGAGGAAAATAACTTCCTCCCACCTCCCTAAGTAGTCACCTCTCCCTGTAGTGACGACTGAGACTAACTCAAGCTACCAGCTCACAGACCTCTGACCTGTTACATCTCCCCAAACTCACTGAAGTAGTTGATCTTGATACAATGCCATATTATCAATGAGAATCAAACATAATACAGCACATGAGACATTGCAATGCCAAAACTAGCAGTCAGGAGAGTGAGCTGCAGAGGCTACAAGCTCAGGTCCTTGGGCTGTGGATACAACAAATGAGTGAAATAAAGAAAGAAAAAGATAAGGTCAAGCAGAAGGCAAAGACTCAAATGGCAAGGCAAGGCAAGGTTTATTTGTATAGCACAATTCATACACAGAGCAATTCAATGTGTTTTACAGAAAAAAGGCAAATTTAAAAGTACAAAACACAATTAAAACAATAAAATTTAAAGAGTATAATTACGAATCAATGTAAAATTAAATTAAAAGAGGAGAGTGCAGATAAAACACTTTTAGTTGTCATATGCACAGCTAAAGAGAACAGTTTTAAGTCTGGACTTGAACATTGTCAGAGTAGAGGCCTGTCTAACATCGTCAGGAAGACTGTTCCAGAGTTTAGCTGCATAAAACTGAAATACTGCTTCACTGAGTTTAGTCCTGACTCTGGGCCCCAGCAGAGACCTGTCCCTGAGGTCCTCAGAGTCCCAGATGGTTCATATGGGACCAACAGGTCAGAGATGTACTTTGGTGCTAGCCATGGAGAGACTTGTACACAAGCAGAGATGTTTTAAAGTCAATTCTCTGAGCAACAGGAAGCCAGTGCAGAGACCTGAGGACAGGACTAATATATTATTACTATTACTATTAGCGGCTAATTTGCAGCACGTTGTGCAGACATCCACACGTGATTGACTGTTTACGCGACACACCTCTCTGGGAGACGCTTCTTCTTCATCAGTGCCAGCAACGATCACCCGCCCCATTAGTGCCCCCTGGCTGCCTGGTGTGTTGCCAACCTCTCATTGGATGTCTAGCAGTCGGTACACTCGTCAGTGTAAGAGTCCCAAGGACAGTTAGTTTTCCTAGAGGTGTTGTACACCAAAACCTGTGTCCTGTTACAAGTCCACCTCTCCTCCTCAGGCCCAACTTCCTAAAAAAATCTGTCTCCTAAATGTAAGATCCATTGCTAACAAATCCTTTATTGTTAGTGATTTTATTATTAGAAATAATATTGATATATTTTGCATTACTGAAACATGGCTGTCTCCTGGAGATACCATAACCCTCAATGTAAGCAAAACCTTTGGATTTTATTTTTTTCAATGTCCCTAGGCCCAATGGCAGGGCGGTGGGCTTGCAGTTCTATTTAAAGCTACTTTTAAATGTTACTCTGTCACCTTAGGTAGTTTTAAATCATTTGAGCTTCTAAGTTTTATTATCAGTGGCTCAGCCCCCATACTTGTCATGCTAATTTACAGATTGCCTAAATCAACTGATGTTATTTTAGAATTTTCTGAACTTTTGTCCATCGTGATTGCCCAAGAATGATAATGTACTCATTCTTGGGGATTTCAACGTTCATGTTTGCTGCCCATCTCTGTCTCTGTCAAAACTATTTATTGATCTTCTAGACTCATTTAATATTTCCCAACTCATCAATGAGCCCACACATGAAAAGGGGCATACACTGGACCTTGTCCTTTCTGTTGGTCTATCCCCTAAGATTATCGACATCTGTGATCTTGCTGTGTGTGACCACAAGGCTGTGATATTTGAAGTCCCATTACAGGTCACAGCTAAGGCGCAGCCCTGTCAGTCCTATTATTCACGTACCCTTAATGCTAACTCTGCATCCCAGGTGTTTAATTCACTCCAATTTGATGCTGAATCACAAGACCTTGTAATTTTGTTGGAGTCACTCCTTCTTCACTGTCAAACTGCCCTTGACCAGATTGCTCCATTAACTTTGAGAAAACAAAAAGTCAAAAAGGATCCTTGGCTGAATGATTACACCCGATCACAGAAATGACTCTGCAGGAAAGCAGAAAGACATTGGAAAGCTAATAAATCAGAACCAAATCACACTGCCCTTAAATGGCAGATGCACTCCTACCAGGTAGCTATCAGAAATGCTAAACTGGACTACTTCTCCAATCTAATTTCCAATAGTAACCATAACCCAAGGGTTCTATTTAAGGTCATTAATTCGGTTATTAATAGTCCTCCTTCCAGGTTTCTGTGATGCAGATAGCACACTGGCTGATAAATTTCTGACTTACTTTGTAGAGAAAATAGGGGCCATTAGAGCCAATATACAGCCTATAACAACCCAGCCTACATTCCTTCATACACCCTCAACATTTTTTGCTCAATTCCAATCACTTTCTCTATCTGACCTTCAATCCTTAGTCTCCACCACTAGCTCTTCCTCAAGTTCCTTCAATCTCATTCCACCAAGACTTTTAAAAGATGCCTTCTCCTCAGTGGGCCCGGTCCTCTTAAAAATCTTTAACCTCCTTCTCTGTAATGGATACTTCCCTGATTGCTTCAAACATGCCATTATTCACCCTCTATTAAAAAATAATTCTCTTGATCCCTCAATTTGAGATAATTATAGACCTATCTCGAAACTGTGTTCTTTATCTAAAGTACTCGAAAAAACAATTGCGGCACAACTTAATTCTTTTATGAATTTTAACTCAATTTTTAATAAATTTCAATCTGGTTTTAGATCTAAACATAACACTGAAACTGCCCTTGTCAAAGTAGCAAATGACCTCCTCATGGCTGCTGACAAGGGGCGAATCTTCGATCTGACCTGCTTTTTACTTTATACTCCCACCAGACCCCTTCGCTCAGGGGAGGGAGCCCTGTTGGTAGTCCCCAAAACCCAGCCAGCCACTAAAGGGGGCCGGGCATTTGCAGTTCGGGCTCCCTCCCTCTGGAACGCACTCACCCCAGAACTCAGGCACATCAGATGTCTCAATACTTTTAAGAAGCATTTAAAAACCTTCCTTTTTAGAAAGGCATTTGATATTACCTGATTTTATTTTTTTATTTTCTGATTTGTGTTTTTATTGTTCTGTCAATTCTGTTTTTATATTGCTTTATTCTACTCGTGTTCTATTGTCTTTTTTATTGAATTTTTACTTGAAGGGTCTGTTATGGGTTTTTATGTATTTTGCACTGTAAAGCACTTTGTAACAATGTTAAGAAAGGTGCTATACAAATAAATATTATTATTATTATTAATATGGTCAGTACTTCCTGGTTTTAGTCAGGACCCGAGCAGCAGCGTTCTGGATGCATTGCAGCTGTCTTACAGCTCGTTTAGTGAGTCCAGTGAGCAGACCGTTACAGTAGTCTAACCTGCTGGAGATGAATGCATGAATAAGTCTCTCTAGGTCTGGTTTAGACAGTATATACCTTTGATTCTGGCAATGTTTTTGAGATGGTAAAATGCTGATGATGTTATAGATTTAATGTGACTGCTGAAGTTCAAGTCAGAGTCCATGATTACCCCGAGATTTCTAACCTGACTGTAGGTTTTAGTGAAAGAGACTCGAGGTGACTACAGACACCTTGTCTTTGTTTCTGTGGGCCAAAGATGATTATTTCAGTCTTGTCTGTGTTTAGCTGGAGAAAGTTGTTTCTCATCCACTCATTGATCTGTTGGATGCAGTGACAGAGTGAATCCACAGGTCCATATTCACCTGCTGTCAGTGAGATGTAAATCTGAGTGTTGTCTGCATAATTGTGGTAGGATATGTTATTGCTGTTTATTAATTGGCCTAAAGGGAGCATGTAAAGATTGAACAAAAGAGGTCCCAGGATGGACCCCTGGGGCACCCCACAGGTCAGGGCCATTTGGTCTGAGACACAGTTACCGATTTCAACAAAGTACTTTCTGTCTTCAAGATAGGACTTACACCATTTTAGGGCAGTACCAGAAATACCTACCCGGTCCTCTAATCTTTGTAACAGGATCACATGGTCAACTGTATCAAAAGCAGCACTCAGATCCAGCAGAACTAAGACAGAGACTTTGCCTGTATCAGTGTTCAGGCGGATGTCATTAGTCACCTTGATAAGAGCAGTCTCAGTGCTGTGATGGGGCCTAAAACCAGACTGAAAATCATCAAAGCAGTTGTTCCGCAGAAGAAAGTCAGTAAGTTGTTTGTATACAACTTTCTCAAGGACTTTACCTAAAAACGGCAGGTTTGATATGGGCCGATAGTTGTTCAGTACTGTGGCATCAAGACTGCTCTTCTTTAGGAGAGGTTTGATGACCGCAGTTTTCAAGGCCCTTGGAAATGTTCCAGACTGCCGTGATATGTGAACTAAATGAGAAAGTTGAGGTAACAAACTGCTCAGCACAGATTTTAGAAATCTAGTGGGTAATACATCAAGGCAGCAGTGATGAACTCAGACTGGAGATGATCTCTTGGACTGTTTTGTCAGTGACAGGGGTGAAGTGTGTCAGCTCTGAGTGTCTGGATGGCTGCAGAGTTGTTATCTGTGTTGTGGAGTTTATAGCATGTTTAATACTCAGAACCTTGTCATTAAAAAATCTTGCAAACTCATTGCACTTAGATGTGGAAATTAGTTCTGAAGGCAATGGAGCTGGGGGTTTGTTAACCTGTTTACTGTAGCAAACAGGACACGTGAGTTGTTACTGCAGTTTGTAATAATTTCAGAAAAATACCTTTCCCTTGTTCTACGCAGAATTTGATTGAAAACATTTAACATTTCTCTGTATATGACGTAATGAACCTGGAGCTTTGACTTGCGCCATTTTCGTTCGGCCCTCCGGCACTCCCTTTTCTGTGCCCTGACCGAGTCCGCATTTCTCCATGGCGCCTTCTGCCTATTTCTAATCATTTTAACCTTAACAGGAGCAATGGTGTCCAGAACATTTACTAACACTAGAAATATAGGAGTCCAACGACTGATCAACATTAGAACATGAGGTATTTTCAAACCTAATTATTTCCATAAACAGAGACCCCGTGCTATTATTTATGTGTCTCCTCTGAACAACTGCAGGACCAGCAGCTGGTTTGGGAATAACAGACAGGTCAAAAAAAAGACAAAAATGATCAGACAAAGCAACGTCAGCCGCAGTAACATTTGAATAATGAATACCTTTAATAATGAGCAGCTCCAGAGTGTGGCCTCTGGTGTGGGTGGGCTCACTCACTGCTGAGTAAGGCCAAAGGTTTCAAGAACAGCACAAAGTTCTTTAGCATTTCTGTCACAGATGTTATCCACATGTACATTAAAATCACCTGTAATGACTATACAGTCAAAGTCTGTGCAGACAACTGAAAACATCTGAGTAAAGTCATCAATAAAACTCTGACAATGTTGGGGTGGCTTGTATATGACTATAAAGATTATGGATGGAGATGCTTTTAGCTCCATTTTGAAAGATACATACTCAAATGATGGAAACACCCCAAATGACAGCCTGTGGGTAACTATATCATCCTTAAGTAAGGCACACACACCACCTCCCTTTTTGTTTTCCCGTGTTATTTGATATAAAAGTGAAGTTAGGTGGAGTGGATTCAATAAAAACTGCTTTACCCATCTTGCTGTCTAACCATGTCTCTGTTAAAAACATCAAGTCCAGGTTATAAGAGGAGATAAAATTATTGATTAAAAATTATTTGTTGCATACAGATCTGACATTGAGCACTGCAAGTTTCAGATCTGTCTGAGTAGAACCTGACATTATCTGCTTACAAGAAATTTGAATTAGATTTCTCTGATTGGACAGTCTAACTGTCCCTCTCTTATCTAATCAACGACTTTTGACAGTAGCTATAGCACTATGGGAGAAAGCTCTCTCCCAGGGCCTCGGGTTGATAAGTTCTTTATCATGACTAAAAGTCCTGGAACAGCAGAGGCCCTGGGTGTCCTAGTCACTGATAGTGTTGATCTTAGTCAGGATCTTTGGTCGGGGGGTCTGACAGGGGTGCATTGAGGGGTAACAACTCTAGATGTTGGTCGTGGGGGTGGAGCTGGTGGTGTTTTGGTGGATTGAGCAGGAGAGGTGGAGCTCCAAACACTACCCCCTGTAGTGTTTGGTGGGGGGTAGAATTCAGCACTGTTGATGATAGTACCTGTGATCTTGCCATGTTTGGAGTAAGGGGTACCATTTTAATTCCTGATTTCACCAAGTTTTCAAGGTGGTTGGGAAAGCCCATTGGTGAAGCTGGTGAAAGGATGGAAAGTGAAGAGTCTGCAGAGGGTGTGGATGTAGCAGGTGGGGCCCAGGGCTGTGGTGAGAGCACCGATGGAGGTGACAGAGCTGCTGCTGGAGCTGAATCCCTTGCTGTGTCCATGGCTGGCAAGGCAAGAACACTTTTGTCATTCCTCTCTTCTCTCAGTGACTGTGTAGGACCCCATCCAGGCCCATTCTGATGCCTCAGAGCGTGGAGGAGGTTATCCGTCAGTCGTCTCACTCCACCTCTGCACAGGTGTGGGCCCTTTCCTTTAAACAGGTCCTCTTGTTGCCAAAACAGATTGAAGTTGTCAATGAAGTTCACTCCTCTAGACTCACAGACCCCGGACAGCCAAGTGTTCAGTTGAAGCAGCCGACTGAATTTATTCATCCTCCTGTCGTTCGGGAGTTCCACTGATAGATGACTGGACTGCTACTTTATCAAGTTTCTCAAAAACTATAGTGAAGTCCTTTTATAAAACTTCTGTGATTGATAAAAAGCTATTTATGAGATGATATTATATTAATACACTACCCTTAATCTACCTGTGACATACTCGGAGGGATAAAGTCAAAACTTTAAAGTCATTTTTCTTAGTTTCACTGTCACTGTAGATACTGCGTTCTTCCTTTGTAGAGCATTGTTTTTAGAGAATCCCTACTTCAGTTGTACTCTGATCAGGCACAACATTATGACCACCTGTTATGTGTTATGACCACCTGCCTAATATACATTTTTAGGCTTTATTGGACAGTGTATAGTAGGAAACTGGGAAGAGAGCAGGAGGAGACATTCAGCAAGCTATCAGAGCCCGGACTCAAATGCTGAGGCAGGCTATAGTTGCCCTGGAAATGTGCTTGCAGCTCTAGCACTGCGCCATACAGCAGGACAGACTTCTATGTTATAATGTTGTTTCCTCATCAAAAACAGACCTGGAGTTGTATTTTGTTTCATTCAAGCTAATTTGAGTAGTCCTGTATTCTCTGGCACTGAGTTTTTGAGGTCTCAGAACGCTTGGTTCCACAAACCTCCACCTCTCCCACTCCCACAGCTGTTTCCACTGATTCCTCACAGCTATTTTTCAAAACGGCATCATACAAAAGGTTTAGGGAAGTACAAAGCTTTTTTTCTATGGTTCTGTTCAAAAGAGCATGAAAGCTTTGCTGCCCTCTCCTGGTCTCTTCATCTGTTTCTTTATGGCACCTGGAAAGTACTTATTAAACTTTCTGTTGTAGTCAGATCAAGTTTTTAAAGTTTGTAAAACGTGCAATGCTGTTCTAGAGGTGTCCAAAAATGGTTTAAAAATACAAATAAAAGCATAACATGACCCCTTTATATCACTTTTATTTCACCCCACCATGTTTGCATCTGTTATAAATAATTTTGAATAAATAATTTTGAATAAATAATTTTGAATAAATGATGAATATTCCCATTACCATCACAATCATTTGTTTGTCTATACATAACTTTTTGTGTCATGGTTTTACTGTTGAAATAATGTTGAAAATCATTTATCACTGTAATCTAGTTTCAGGTAAACAGGTCCACAAGTTAGGACTCTCTATCAGTTGTTGCTAAAGTTGATATGGCTTAAAGTTTGGTGTTTGAAGTTGGTAAAGTGAGTGAAAAGTAACTATATATAACTATAACTATACTTCCCCCAGCTTCTAGCTCCTAGAGCAGCTTAGCTTCAGTTGTGGAGTTAACCCTGTTCCTGCCCTGACCATAAGCTTTCTCACAGAGGAACGTTTTAAGCCTAACCTTAAATGTAGAGACTGTGTCTGCCTCTAACATGAGCTGGAAGCTGATTCCATAAAACAGGAGCTTGGTAACTAAAGGCTCTACCTCCAACTGTACTTTTAGAAACCCTGGGAACCACTAATAGCTCTGCATTTTGTGAGCACAGTACTCTGCAGTACTCTGTAGTACTCTGCAGTACTGTGCAGTACTCTGCTTGGTTGGTATGGCTCTATAACATCAGTAATGTAGGATGGCGCCGTACCATTTACGGCCTTGTAAGTCAGGAGAAGGATTTTAAACCTAATTCTGAATTCAACTGGAAGCCAGTGAAGTGAAGCTAGCACAGGAGTAATATGTTCTCTCCTGTTAGTTCCTGTTAATAATCTTGCTGTTGCATTTTGAACAAGCTGAAAACATTTTAATGAGTTTTTAGGGCACGCTGCCAGCAGAGAGTTACAGTAATCCAACCTAGATGTAACAAACGCATGGATGAGTTTTTCAGCATCATTTTTAGATAAAATATTTCTGATTTTGGTGATGTTACGTAAGTGAAAGAATGCTGTTTTACAGGCTTGGTTTATATGAGCCTTAAATGATAAATCTTGGTCAAATAAAACTCCTAAGTTTCTCACAGTAGAACTTGAGGCTACACTGACACCGTCCAGGGAGACTCTGGTCAGACAGAGCATCTCTCAGCTTTTTGGGGCCAAGTATAATGACCTCTGTTTTTTCTGGATTTAGGAGGAGATAATTAAATGTCATCCAGGTCTTTATGTCTCTCACACAGGCACTAAGTTTCTCAACGCGGTCATTCTGATCAGGTTTAATTGATAAATACAACTGTGCATCGTCTGCGTAACAGTGAAAATTAATGCCATGTTTTCTGATTCTGTTTCCCAAAGGCAGCATGTAAAGCATGAACAGAATGGGTCCAAGTACTGAGCCTTGAGGCACTCCATAGCTAACTTTACTGCACTGTGAGGAATGTTCATTTACACTGACAAACTGGTACCTATCAGATAAGTAGGATTTAAACCAGCAGGGTGCGCTCCTCTGACTCCTATGTCACAGTCTAATCTCTGGAGTAAGATGCTGTGGTCAAAAGTGTTAAAGGTTGGAATGCACTCACCGGGAAGTGACGCAAGCTGTCACAGACAAAAAAAAAAAAAGAAAAAAAAGAAATTAATACCATAACCTTTTGCAAAAAATATAAAGTATATACTCAAATTTTGCACAGTGGCCTAGGGTTTGTTGAGTTAAAAAGAAAAAAAGTGAAGCAGGGTTGAATATAACTTTGTTTTTGTTAAAAGCACAAAAATTACATGCAGAGACAGACTGTATTAACCTGCTCTGTCAGTTTTTAAAGAGGTTATATTATGCTTTTATTTATATTTTTAAGCCAATCGTGGTCACCTCTAGAACAATCTTTAAAAATATTATTTGACTGAAAGAAAGTTTTTTTCAATAATACCTTTACAACTCCCAAAAAGAAACAGATGAAGAAACCTGCAGAGGGCAGCAGAGTGCAGAGCTGTTACACAATTTTGAACAGAACCATAGAATAAGAATAACTCTTTTTGGTTTAGGAACACGAAATAGAAAAAGCAAGATTTATTTCTTAGTGAACTTCACCAAAGTTAGTCAAGTGTGCTGAGTCATTGATTTGATCACTGCTATCCAAAGTTAAGTTGTGGAGTTGTTTTGGCTCATGATGCAAGTGGCTTGGGAGGTCCAGTGTCCATCTGGGAGCAGGCGGAGGTGGAGGGAGACGAGAGATAAAGCGTCTGGATGAAGTCATTTCTTCCCCCCAGACATCTCCTTCCTCCAACATGAGCAGTGAGCAGCAGTACCAGCTGTGCTACCCAGAACTGGGCAATCGGTCCTGCAGCGTGGTGATCCCCAATCTGAGCTTCTATATCTATCTTATCGTGCTTTACATTTTCACCATCTGCACCGGCATCCTCAACCTTATGGTCATCATCGCTATCTCGCATTTCAGGCAAGTCACAAGCTCTGACATCAGGTTTATTGTAATGCATAAACTCATTTTGTTTCTTTTTCTCAGGCAGCTGCACTCCTCTCCTAACTTCATCCTCCTCAGCCTGGCCGTCTCAGACTTCCTGATGTGCTGCGTGGTGATCCCAGTCAAAGGTCCCTCCTCATACACTTGCTGGCGAGCTGGTGACATCCTGTGCCTCCTGTTCAATGTCTTTATCTTCACGCTGATATCTGTATCAGTCATAGGCATGATCCTTATCTCAATAGACCGCTACATAGCCATTTGTGACCCCATGCACTACTCCACTGTGATGTGCAGGAGATCCGTTAGCATCGCCCTGATCGCCTCCTGGATTGGCTCTGTCCTGTACGCTTTAGGGTATTACCGTTACAATCTCCCTATTCCAGGGAAGTATAAGAGGTGCGAAAGGGAATGTGTGGTAGTGCTGACCCATATTGAATATTGGTTTGACGTGGCATTGAGGTTCTGTGGGCCCTTTGTGATCATAATTATACTGTACTTGCGAGTTTTCTTTGTGGCAGTGTCGCAGGTCCGTGCCATGCGTTCTCAGGTTGCAGCCACCACACAGCAGCCGGCGGTGAACTCCAGGAAATCAGAGCTGAAGGCGGCGCGGAATCTGGGCTTTGTTGTTTTTCTCTTTCTCCTCTGCTACACGCCAAACTACCTGCTGTTCTTTCTGAGGGAGAATGTAAACATATATTTATTGTCCTTCCTGTTTGACTTGCTTTATCTGAACTCATGTTTTAACCCCTTACTCTATGCGCTCCTGTATCCCTGGTTTAGGAGATCTGTGAAGCAGATAGTGACGTTTAGGATTTTGCAAAGTGGGTCACGAGATGCAAATGTACTATGATGACTTCAAGTGCAGTGTTAATATATGAAAAAGCATGTTACTGATAACCCATGTGCAATGAATTTGAAATAGCACTTTACACATTTAATATGACCTCTGTAAACACTGAGGCATAGGGTTGAGAACCAAAAGGGCACAGGTGACATTCTGGGTTTTCTGAGATTTACAAGACTTACAAATCAAATGAATGCTCTTGTTTTTACTGCCAAAAGATCACAATAAAAACAACTGGCTATCTCTGAACATAGGATTCAGACAGTGTGATAAATGGATATAAATGCTATACTGTTATGTCATTTAGAAAAAGACAAAATGCTGGAGCCCAAAAAGACAATATAACTATTATTACAAAGAAAAATCTAAGTCAATGGTTCTTAAGCTGTGGTACAGGTTCCACTGGTGATACTCAGGAGTTTTTTGCTGTTTTAGTCCTGCTCTGATAAATAAATTATGCTCTCAAAAATATGATGTGAAGACCACTGCTTAGCCTCTGTTCAGGCCCAGTTTAGTCCTGGTTTAGTTCTAGATTTGTCCTGATTTAGTCCTGGTTATGTGCTGGCTTAGAACTTGTTTAGTCCTGACTTAGACCTGGATTAGTTCTGGTTAAAGTCCTTGTTTAGTCCTGATTTAATCCTTGCTTAGATTTGGTTTAGTCCTGGTTTAGTCCATGTCATGTCCTTATGTAGTATTACTTCTTTACTTTATTAAAGATAATACTTGGAAAGCCAAATATTTCCTGAGGTGGTGGTCTGTGATCTGTGTGTTTAAATATTTAGCATTTATGAATTGAAATTTGACAAAAAGTCAGTATTGTGCCATTTTTTCTTCTTTTGTAAATGTTACTTACAGCCTTTGGTTCTCAGCCCTCAGCTTCGCTCTCGGCTATGAATGCAAATTGAATTTTCCAGAGGTAATAGATGTTGCATTACACTTCTGAAATGAAAAGCAGTTTTTCACCAATAGAAAAGGCTCCCCCTGTGTATACACCGCCCATGTGGGAGTCAAAGATACCAAACCCAGTATTAGTGGATGGGAACAATTAGTCTACACAAAAGCACTTTTATCATCACATGGGATTTCTTTTGTGGAAAATATAATTAATACTCATGAAAAAGAGCAAAGGTTATCAGTTTTATTTATACATTTATTGATTAATAACATAAAACTCTGTATGAAGTCTTTTGTGAGTATTTCTATAACCTTATTCATAGCAATCCACTGTCCATGAATGTAAGTGATATACAATATCAATCAATCAATCAATCAATCAATCAACATTTATTTATAGAGCCCTTTACAACACTCAAGGTGATCAAAGTGCTTTCCAATCAAATAAAAATTAAAATCAGTAAAATCCGAAAAATATAAATACATTTGTACAACAAAATAAAAATAGTGTGTCACAGCATTGCTAAGTGTTGAAAGCTAGTCGAAATAAATATGTTTTAAACCTGGACTTAAAAAGACCAAAGTCTGTGATGGTATGCATATCAGGAGGAAGCTTGTTCCAGAGTCTGGGCCAGACCACAGAGAAGGCCCGATCACCCCAGTGTTTGTATCTGGCTCTTGGGACTTCTAAAAAAAAGTTGATTTGATGACTTCAGAGCCCTGTTTGGGTTTCAGACTGCTAACAACTCAGTAAGATAGGGCGGGGTGAGGCCATTAAGAGCTTTAAAAACAGTAGAATTTTAAAATCAATTCTAAAAGAAACAGGAAGCCAGTGGAGCGAATAAAGGACTGGGTGATGTGCTGACATCTGGATGTGTTGGTTAAAAAACGGGCTGCGGCATTCTGCACCAGCTGGAGGCGGCTCAGAGACGACTGGGAGACGCCAACATAAAGTGCATTACAATAATCTATTCTAGAGCTGATAAAAGCATGAATCGTTTTCTCAAGATCAGTGCGAATTAAAAATGGCTTTACTTTTGTTAAAAGACAGAAAAAGCTCGTTCTGACCACACTGTCAATCTGTTTGTCAAAATTAAAACTGTTATCAAAATGACACCATCATCTGCAAAGCAGTGAAAGGCCAGGTTATGCTTGGCTATAATTGACTGGAGGGGCAGCACGTAAAGTGAAAACAAAATAGGGCCAAGAATGGAACCCTGGGGTACTCCACAAAACAGGAAAGCAGCAGAGGAAGACAGTTCACCTATCTGTACTGAAAAGCTCCTATTGGTCAGGTACGAGGTGAACCACTCAAGTGCAGTACCACGAATGCCAACGTGATGGTTTAGCCGTGACAAGAGGACTGAATGGTCCACTGTATCAGAAGCCGCTGTTAGGTTCAGGAGCACTAGAACCCCAGGACACTTGGCATCAACAGACAGGGCAATGTCATTGTGCACTTTTAACAGTACAGACTCTGTGCTATGTCGTGATCTGAACCCAGACTGGAATTTCTCTAAAATAGAGTCATCTTCTAAAAATTATTGTATCTGTGTAAAAACATTTTTTTCAAGAACTTTTGAAATAAAAGATTAGAAACAGGTCTAAAATAAGATAAAACTGAAGGATCAAGATGTGTTTTTTAAGAAAAGGCCTAACTATGGCATGTTTAAAAGCATTTGGGACACATCCTGAACTGAGACAAATATTAATTAGAACCAAGAGGGAAGGCCCAACAGTACTAAAAACCTTCCTTAGCAAATTATTTGGAATAATGTCCAAAGGGCAGTTTGTTGCACTCATATGTTCAACTACATCAGTGAGGGATGAAAGAGAGACCGGTTCAAAATGGTCAAATACTGCAGAAAGTGTGGCAGTGACAGGCAGGTCTAAACTAGTACAACTGGTTAGTTGTCTAACAGACACCACTTTGTTAACAAAAAAGTGAAGAAACTCCTCACAAGTGGACAATGAAGCATCAAACAGAAAAGAGGTGTGTGGATTCACTACAGAATTAACTGTACTGAACAACACCCGAGGACAATGTCCATTACTGGAAAAAATATCAGACAAATACTGGGACTTTGTCTCTTTCACAGCTCTCTGATACTGAACAAGAGTGCTCCTTAATATATCGAGAGAAACATGTAATTTGTCGTTTTTCCACTGCCTGCCTGCAACTTTGTCTAAGGACACGAGTAGTGTTGTTTAACCAGAGATCTCTCCTTGGCTTAATGGACCTGCACTTAAAAGGAGCAATGGTGTCCAGGATCCCAGAACAAGTTGCATAGAAAAATGAAAGAAAGCTATCTGGGCATTCAGATGGAACATCACTGGCAAAATACTGCAAGTCCAAAAATTCAGCAGCAAGATTATTAACAGGAACTAACAGGAGAGAACATATTACTCCTGTGCTAGCTTCACTTCACTGGCTTCCAGTTGAATTCAGAATTAGGTTTAAAATCCTTCTCCTGACTTACAAGGCTCCATCCAACATTAATGATGTTATAGAGCCATACCAACCAAGCAGAGTACTACAGAGTACTGCAGAGTACTACAGAGTACTGCAGAGTACTACAGGGTACTACAGAATAATGCGCTCACAAAATGCAGGGCTATTAGTGGTTCCCAGGGTTTCTAAAGTACAGTTGGAGGTAGAGCCTTTAGTTACCAAGCTCCTGTTTTATGGAATCAGCTTCCAGCTCATGTTAGAGGCAGACACAGTCTCTACATTTAAGGTTAGGCTTAAAATGTTCCTCTTTGGGAAAGCTTATGGTCAGGCCAGGAACAGGGTTAACTCCACAACTGAAGCTAAGCTGCTCTAGGAGCTAGAAGCTGGGGGAAGTATGGTGCACTGACCTCTGACCTCTGGTTTCATCTGCTGCTCCTCTTCTATCACTGTCATTAATATAAGTAAAAAAAAAAAAATCTACGCACACTGCAGTCATTAGCTTCCATTAATGAGACACACACTGCCACTCCGTCATGGGACAAATTACAGGTGTGAACAGTGCGAAGGCTGGCGTTCTCACCTCCCAGCAAGGGGATCGTGGGTTCAAGCCCCGGCCCGACCAACACACCATCACATAAACTCTCTGGGTGGAGTCTGCATGGGTGGACGGCTCTCCGGGTAATCCAGCTTCCTCCCACCGTCCAAAGACATGCATGTGTTAGGTGAATTGGTGACTCTAAATTGACCCTAGTGTGTTGACAAAAAAGTGTCAAAGTTCCGTGGCTGATTTGTGTCCTATTTCAGAGTTTGAACAAAAATGTTTCCACATTTTGCAGTAACTACACAGATCTCTCAGTGATTGATAAGTGCATTTGAAATCATCAGTTCTGATGAATTTCTGATTCAGTTCTGATGCATTTCTGATTCAGTTCTGATACATTTACCTATGTATCAGATCAAGAGTTCTGTAAAATAGTGAACAACTGAGCCATAAAACTTTGTCCCTAAGTAAAACAAATGATATGAAGCCTGTTTTCAGTCTTACCTCAATCCTGACAAAATATGCAGCGTTTTACCTTTGTACGGCACTAACATCTGTTCACTTTATCATGGTTTTGTTTGAACATCCATCCATCCATCCATCTTCTTCCGCTTATCCGGGGCTGGGTCGCGGAGGCAGCATTCTAAGCAAAGATGCCCAGACTTCCCTCTCCACAGACACTTCCTCCAGTGTCCCAGGCCAGCCGAGAGACATAGTCCCTCCAGCGTGTCCTAGGTCTTCCCCAGGCCCTCCGCCCGGTGGGACATGCCCGGAACACCTCCCCAGGGAGGCGTCCAGGAGGCATCCGGAACAGATGCCCGAGCCACCTCAACTGACTCCTCTCGATGTGGAGGAGCAGCGGCTCTACTCCGAGCTCCTCCCGGGTGACAGAGCTCCTCACCCTATCTCTAAGGGAGTGCCCAGCCACCCTGCAGAGGAAACTCATTTCGGCTGCTTGTATCAGGCACCTTGTCCTTTCGGTCATGACCCAAAGCTCATGACCATAGGTGAGAGTAGGAACGTAGATCGACCGATAAATCGAGAGCTTCGCCTTTCGGCTCAGCTCCTTCTTCACCACAACAGACCGATACAACGACCGCATTACTGCAGATGCTGCACTGATCCGTCTGTCGATCTCACGCTCCATCCTTCCCTCACTCGTGAACAAGACCCCAAGATACTTGAACTCTTCCATTTGAGGCAGGAACTCCCCTCCAACCTGGAGAGGGCAAGCCAAACTTTTCCGGTCGAGAACCATGGCCTCAGACTTGGAGGTGCTGATTCTCATCCCAGCTGCTTCACACTCGGCTGCAAACCGCCCCAGTGCACACTGAACGTCCTGGTTTGAGGAAGCCAACAGGACAACATCAGCCGCAAAAAGCAGAGATGAAATCCTGTGGTCCCCAAACCAGACTCCCTCCGGCCCCTGGCTGCACCTAGAAATTCTGTCCATGAAAATAATGAACAGAACCGGGGACAAAGGGCAGCCCTGCCGGAGTCCAACATGCACTGGGAACAGGTCTGACTTACAACCGGCAATGCAGACCAAACTCCTGTTCCAGTTGTACAGGGACCGGACAGCCCTTAGCAAAGGGCCCCGGACCCCATACTCCCAGAGCACCCCCCACAGGACACTACGAGGGACACGGTCGAACGCTTTCTCCAAATCCACAAAACACATGTGGACTGGTTGGGCGAACTCCCATGAACCCTCGAGCACCCGATAGAGGGTGTAGAGCTGGTCCACTGTTCCACGGCCAGGACGAAAACCGCATTGTTCCTCCTGGATCCAAGGTTCGACTATCGGACGAATTCTCCTCTCCAGTCCCTGGAATAGACTTTCCCGGGGAGGCTGAGGAGTGTGATCCCCCTGTAGTTGGAACACACCCTCCGGTCCCCCTTCTTAAAAAGAGGGACCACCACCCCGGTCTGCCAGTCCAGAGGTACTGTCCCCGACCGCCACGCAATGTTGCAGAGACGTGTCAGCCACAACAGCCCCACAACATCCAGGGACTTGAGGTACTCAGGACGGATCTCATCCACCCCCGGAGCCTTGCCACCGAGGAGCTTTCCAACCACCTCAGTGACTTCAGCCCGGGTGATGGACGAGTCCACCTCTGAGTCCCCAGCCTCTGCTTCCTCAATGGAAGGCGTGTCGGTGGGATTGAGGAGATCCTCAAAGTATTCCTTCCACCGCCCGACAACATCCCCAGTCGAGGTCAACAGCTCCCCACCTCCACTGTAAACAGTGTTGGTGAAGCACTGAGGCGGCGGACGGTTTGCCAGAATTTCTTCAAGGCCAACTGATAGTCCTCCTCCATGGCCTCCCCGAACTCCTCCCAGACCCGAGTTTTTGCCTCCACAACCGCCCGGGCTGCAGCACGCTTGGCCTGCCGGTACCCATCGGCTGCCTCAGGAGTCCCATGAGCCAACCAAGCTCGACAGGACTCCTTCTTCAGCCTGATGGCATTCCTTACTTCCGGCGTCCACCACCGGGTTCGGGGCTTGCCACCACGACAGGCACCAGAGACCTTACGGCCACAGCTCCGAATGGCCGCATCGACAATAGAGGTGGAGAACATGGTCCACTCGGACTCCATGTCTCCAGCCTCCCTTGGGATCTGGTCAAAGCTCTCCCGGAGGTGGGAGTTGAAGACCCCTCTGACAGAGGGCTCAGCCAGACGTTCCCAACAGTTTGAACAGTCTTTCATTAAGTTTCCTATCTTTTTCACCTCTTTAATGGGTTGCAAAACTTGTGAAGCTGTGGGTTTCGTCTTCCTCAGGCCTGGTAGAAAGAAGATGGCCGCTGCCCAAGTGCCTCATGCGAGGCCTTAACCAGGACTATGTAGCAGCTGTGGCTACACAAGTTCTCATTCAGCTGTTAATTCAAAAGTACTGCTGTAATTACCTCATTAGTACTTCTATTAGGGCTGGGATTTTAAAGCATTAATTACAATAAATTAATTAGGAGGAGCACAGAGGAAAAGAGAGGGGACAGGTCCACAAGGAGGTCGCAGGAGGAGCACAAAGGAGGAGCGAGAGGGGACAGGTCCACGAGGAGGTCGCAGGAGGAGCACAAAGGAGGAGCGAGAGGGGACAGGTCCACGAGGAGGTCGCAGGAGGAGCACAGAGGAAAAGAGAGAGGGGACAGGTCCACGAGGAGGTCACAGGAGGAGCACAGAGGAGACAGAGGAGAGGAGAGAGGCACGCCGCGTGCTACAATGTGCACAGGAGGCAGAGGTCAATGCACAAACGCTGACTCCTGCTCAGTTTGACCGCGGTGTTAGATTGAAATCAAGTTAAAATACACCAGAACATACAAATAAGCTCCTGTAGTTTATTTATAACATATAAATATTGCTATTTCATTAAAAGTCATTAATTGCAATTAATTTATTACAAAGCCTGTAATTAATTAATTAATTTTTTTATCGACTCCCACCACTAATTTCTATACACTTCAAAATGTAAATGCCTAAAAATAACCAGGACCAAGACCAGGCCAGGACCAGAACCGGACCAGGACCAGACCAAAACCAGAAGCAGGACCAGACCAGGACCAGGACCAAAATCAGAACAAGAACCTGACCATGACCAAACCAGGACAAGAACCAGAACCAGGACCAGACAAAGACTAGGACAAGACCAGAACCAGAACCCAAAACAAGACCAGACCTGGACCAGAATGGGACCAGACCAGGAACAGAACCAGGACCAGACCGGGACCAGAGCAAGACCAAGACCAGAACCAGGGCCAGACCAGGAGCAGGACCAGGATCAGAACCAGGATCAGACTGGGACCAGACCAGTACCTGAACCAAAACCAGAACCAGACCAGAACCAGAGCGAGACCAGGACCAGGCCAGAACCAGAACCAGGAGCAGACCAAGACCAAGACCAGATGAGAACCAGAACCAGGACCAGACAAAAACCAGGAACAGATCCAGAACCAGACCAAGACCAAGACCAGGACCAGACAAGGACCAGACCAAGAACAGACCAGAAACAGGACCTGACCTGGACCAGACTGGGACCAGACCAGAACAGAGCAGGACCAGGCCCAGACCAGGAACAAGACCAGGCCAGAACCAGACCAGGACAAAGACCAGGCCATGACCAGGACCAGAGCAAGACCAGACCTAGACAAGACCAGGACCAGAACCAGAACCAGGAGCAGACCAAGACCAGATGAGAACCAGAACCAGAAACAGAACCAGGACCAGGACCAGACAAAAACCAAGAACAGATCCAGAAACAGACCAAGACCGAGACCAGGACCAGACAAGGACCAGACCAGGACCAGAATTAGAACCAGAACCAGGACTAGGAAGAGGACAAGGATCAGAACCAGAACCAGACCAGGATCAGACCAGGACCAGAACCGAAAACAGAACCAGGACCAGAACCAGAACCAGGACCAGGACCAGACAAAGACCAGGAACAGACCAGAACCAGAACCAAAAACAGGACCAGACCTGGACCAGACCAGGAACAGAGCCATGACCAGAACCAGAACCAGAACAGGACCAGGACCAGACCAGGACCAGAAACAGAACCAGGACCAGGACCAGACAAAACCAGGAACAGACCAGAACCAGGACCAGACCTGGACCAGACCAGGAACAGAGCCATGACCAGACCGGGACCAGAGCAAGACAAGACCAGGACCAGATCCAGAACCAGACCAAGACCAGGAATAGGCCAGGACCAGGCCAGGACCAGACCAAAACCAGACCAAGACCAAACCAAGACCAGAACCAAACTAGAACTATACCAAGGCCGGGACCAGACCAAGACCAAGCCAGAACCAAGCCAGGACCAGACCAGGACCAGAAACAGAACCAGGACCAGGACCAGACAAAACCAGGAACAGACCAGAACTAGGACCAGACCTGGACCAGACCTGAAACAGAGCCATGACCGGACCGGGACCAGAGCAAGACAAGACCAGGACCAGATCCAGAACCAGACCAAGACCAGGACTAGGCCAGGACCAGGCCAGGACCAAACCAGGACCAGCACCAAACCAGGACCCAACTAGTACTATGCCAGGACCAAGACCAAATCAGACCAGATCCGACCAGGCCAGGTCCAGGACCACAGCAGGATGGCACCAGGACTAGGACCAGACCAGAACCAGAGCATGACAAGAAACATACCAGGACCAGACTAGGACCAGACAGAAACCAGACCAAGAGCAAACCAAGACCAGAACCAAACCAGAACTATACCAAGGCCGGGACCAGACCAAGACCAAGCCAGGACCAAGCCAGGACCAGACCAGGACCAGATCCAGAACCAGAACCAGAACCAGACCAGGACCAGACCAGGACCAGAACCAGACCAGGAACAGACCAGAACCAGAAACAGGACCAAACCTGGACCAGACTGGGACCAGACCAGGAACAGAGCAGGACCAGGCCCAGATCAGGAACAAGACCATGCCAGAACCAGACCAGGCCCAAGACCAGGCCAGGACCAGACCAAGACCTGAACCAAAACCAGAACCAGGACTATGACCAGGACAAGGACCAGAACCAGAACCAGACCAAGACCAGGACTAGACCAGGACCAGACCAGGACCAGAACCAGAAACAGAACCAGGACCAGGACCAGACAAAGACCAGGAACAGACCAGAACCAGAAACAGGACCAGACCTGGACCAGACCTGGACCAGACCAGGAATAGAGCCATGACCAGACTGCGACCAGAGCAAGACAAAACCAGGACCAGGACCAGGACCAGGACGAGAACCAGAACCAGAACAAGACCATGACCAAGACCAAGACCAGAACCAGATCAGGACTAGCGAGTGGTCTGGTACTCAGAGAGCCAATCAGGGCTGAATGTCTCCCCAGCAGAAGAGGCCTCATTGCTGTGTAAAAGGGTGTAGACTCGAAGGGGTCCTGAAGCCAGTGGTCTGGTACTTAGAGAGCCTTTCAGGACTAGAAGTCTCCCCAGCATACGAGACCTCATTCCTGGGGAATAGTAAGTGGACTCATTGGGTCCAGGATCCAGGGGTCTGGTACTCAGAGAGACATTCAGGGCTGAAAGTTTCCTCAGCAGAGGAGGCCTCATTCCAGGACCAGGCCAAAACCAGGACTAGACCAGGACTAGGCCAGGACCAGGCCAGGACCAGATCCAAACCAGGACCCAACCAGTACCATGGCAGGACCAAGTCTTGCTCAATAGTTCCAGATAAATAGGTGTGATGTAGTATTTGACCTTGTTACTTCACCAGTGTTACCACACCTGTGTTACCTCACTGCCCCGTATTGATGGGAATGGGAATGGAATGGGATTTATACAGCGCTTTACCTATGACACGAGTCACCCAAAGTCCTTTACACAGAAAGGAAAGGGGTTTTTCATTCACTCCACAGTCGGTGGTGGTGAGCTACGTTCTGTAGCCACAGTTTCCCTGGGGTAGACTGACAGAAGCACAGCTGCACACATCTGCGCCAACAGACCCTTCGACCACCACCAGACACAGTCATACAGGCAAGGTGGGTTAAGTGTATTGCCCAAGGACACAACGACAGTATGCATTGCCAGTTGCGGGCCAACCTTCGGGTTAGTGGTCAAGCGTCTCTACCAACTGAGCTACTGCTGCACCGGCTCTACAGAAATGTCCAAATCCCAGTTTGATTGGTTCGATTCTGTCTCAGATTACACGCACAGGTGAATGTCCAGCAGCTGCTTTAAGGTGATATTGTTTGTATTTTACGTGGATTTCTGTCTATTGAGCCAATCACACACGAGCTGAACTAAAGTGACCGATTACAAATCCAATCAGAGATAAGCATCTGTGTGTGACGGAATCAACCAATAGAGCGAGAGGTGTCACACACAGAGAACGAGCAGAGAAGTGACCTCTGACAGTCACACAATGATTAAAGGCCTCGATGGATGAATGTGAATCAGTATTTTATCAGTAATGTTTTTTCAGTGTGAGAAATTCTGGAATTGCGTGAGAGCGTGAGAAAATATAAAACTGTGTGAGTCTCGATGCTCAATGCGTGAGAGTTGACAGCTCTGCATAAAGTTTAACAAATAGCAATAAAATACATTAATTCCCTTATCTTCTTCTGCTTATTCCCATAAAGCGTCACAGGTACTGGAGCCTATCCCAGTCACTGTGGGCCTGGTATTGTCATTGGCATTGTGGGATAGGGATAATACAGAATGAAACAAATGACGTTTTTAAAGGTTGTAAAACGTGCAATGCATGTTCCAGAGGTGACCAAGATTGGCTTAAAAATATAAATAAAAGCCTAATATAACCTCTTTAAAGACTGACAGAGCAGGTTAATACAGTCTGTCTCAGTATGTGAACATGTACATGTTACAGAGCAGCTGCTTATGCTCAGTTAAACAACAGTATAATTACTCTGTAATTACTCTAATTACTCTTTTGTTCAAATTACATTTGTACAAAACACTTAGTTTTCTGTTTTCTGGGGCATTTTAGAAGAACTTGGGTTTGACTTTGGAGTAAAAAATATTATGATTTTACTGCGACAAAGATTCAGAACATAAAATAGTTTACTATCACTTTATAACTAGTTACTACATTTTATTTAACATGAGCTGCCTGAAAATAGAGACTGGTAGACAGCATTGTTAAATAGGCCATTGCACTTAAAAAAAAAAATATATATATATATATATATATATATATATATATATACAATTTCTACAGCACAGACTAATGACTGCACTAATGAATAAATCCTGGCTTAGTTAATGGGCTATGACTAATATAAGCTTTACATTATCTGGCATAAGCTTCTACAGTATATTTCTACAGTATATTTATTTGTGGTGTTCACATTGTGCCCTGAGCCCCTAAAATGCTCAGCTCTGCCCCTGCTCCAGGACAGAGATCCTGTCACAGTCTATGAGCCTTCACTGTCATTACACTGGGCTGTGGTTAATATTATGATAATCCAGCTCCAATAATGTGAGAATTGTCTCTCGTGTGTCCGCTGTAGGCAGCGCGTTTCGGATTGCGTTGCATATAATTGGACCATAATATTTCAATGAGCTGTTTATGATAATATCTCTGCCAATATCTGGTCAATTTTCATCAAACAAAAACTGAATTGAGAGTAGTGCACCAGGCTGAAAACAGTCCCTAGTGTCCATGATTTCATTAAATTTACTGTGACTGACCAGATTTATTATGCAAGCTTACATAGGCTCCTGCAGGGGGCAGTGGCTGGTGCGCCCCTGTCATTCAGCGCTCAGCACCTATCTGATTATTCCACAGGGCAGACACCATGTGACCATGGGGCAGACACCATGTGACCACGGGGCAGACACCATGTGACCACGGGGCAGACACCATGTGACCACGGGGCAGACACCATGTGACCACGGGGCAGACACCATGTGACCACGGGGCAGACACCATGTGACCACGGGACCGCAGGGACCATAGACAGTAGCCTCAGTACAGGAAGGGAAAGTTGGGAGAGGGTCAGGGGTCGTTGCCGTGTGATAACGACTGCTCGTCTGTGCGTAGTGGCTGGGCTGAGACAACACATGCACACATTCTCACAGCTGACCCAAAAGTATACAATGGCCCACCTGGAAGCTCCCGGTGCTCCTCCAAAAAAGAAAAAGAAAAAAAAAAAAAAAACTTGACAAACGGGCCCTTGAGGGCCAAAGGGCAAAAGGAGTAGGTGCTCCAGCTCACTTCTCTCTCCATTATATGGCTATCAAAAAAGTTAAGGGGAGTAAATATCTTTTTTTTTTTTTTTTTTTTTTTTTGTCATTTTTAAAGCAAAACATCATTGATAAGATCTGAAAACGCTGCAGTGTTGCTGCCGATAGCATTAATAAGCCGCGCATATATTTAACAGGTTATATTTAACATCATTAACAGTACTAAGACTGCAGTGGTTTGTATCTCAGTGATGCCTGGGCCTGTCCACATGAAACAAACACTGTAAGGAAGCTAAAAGTCTTCTCTGTCAGGACCATCAGCTCTAATGTCTCTCTACTCTTCCTCTGTCCTGTCTGCAACCATTTACCACACATCCCTCTCCTGCCTGGTCTCTGTAAGGTTACCACAGGTGCTCACAGGCTGTAGAAAGTCACCTGATTGGGCAGATGGCCACACTGTGAGACAGCTTTGCAATCTGTAAAGTCACCACCAGAGGACGCCAAAGACTTAACATTGTACCTTTGAAATTCCAAGATGTCAGCCAGTGACCTTCCTGTAAACTCTGAAACATGTTTATTTCATTTATTTCACAGTTAAAACATTTCATCTATATAGCATTATTATAAATATTTTCAGAATTGTAAAAACATTTAGTTTTGTTTGCATATGTTAGAAACCACCATCTTATACATTCTTACACACTCTAATGTTATCAGTGGTGGACAGTAACTACATACTTTTACTCAAGTAATTTACTTAAGTACCTTTGTTAAAGAAACTACTTTCTGTTTTTGTAGAATATATTTTTACTTTTACTTGAGTAAACCTTTACATTGTCTGAGTTCAAAGTACTTTTTGTCCTCTGTGGTGTAGTGGGAAGTGCATCTGACTTGCAATTAGAAGGTTCTGGGTTTGAAACTCAGGGAAGAAGATTTTGCAAAAACATTCAAATGTAGGCCTACTTAAGTAAATGTTATACTCAATACTTTCTTACTTTTACTGAAGTATACTTTTTGTTGCGTACGTTTACTACTAAGAATAATATTATTTTTGAAGTAACAGTACTATTCCTTGAGTACAACTTTTGAGTACTTTGTCAACCACTGGATGTTATTCATAGTTTTCAGTCACGTGACTTTGTGTTCTACTGGAGGCCAAAACAAACATGGCGACGCACAGCAGGCGTGAGGAGATGCAGTCAACTACGTATTTAGACGGCCTGACAACTCAGGACAAAATACGATCAAAACTACAAATATTGCTGCCAGAGCTGAACTTCAGAAACCTGTCTCCCTACCGCCGCTGCAAAACTAGGATCAAATCACATCAAAAGTAATTTTTTCAGTTGGGATGGGTCATCAACCCGGCGTATGGGCAGGGCATTAGTTTTTCATCATAAAAGGTGAGTACGACTAACAGACAAACACAACCTGCTGTTAGCTAACGCTAGCTTAAGACAATTTCATTCAAATAATTTCACTGCAAATGTGTGTGTATTTAAACAGCTGCAACTGTTCACCCTCCACAGGAAGGTGACTTGTTTAACGCCACAAATCCAAATCATCTGATTTCTGACACAATTTACTAGAACTGCAACAAAACAAACTAATCAGATTAATTGATTATAATCCATTATTGAAATAATTCTCAACTAATTTATTAATCGTTTAATCGTTAACTGGATTATTCACAGACTCTGAAACAAGTCATGTGCTGAGAGAGGAGGGTTTAATACCAAGACAGAGCTGTAAAGCAACAAAAACTGTTAAAAACTATGTACATGTTGTAGGAAATATTATAAAGAGTGGCAAGTGTTTTAGCTTAAAGATTAGTTTAATTTAATAACGGGACACCAGCCAGTCTTACACTGGGAAGATTATGTTACAACACTTAAAGATCTATGGGAGATTTTAAAAGATTAAAATAAACATTTCTAAGAATTTTGAGGCCAAACTCTGACTGTCACACACTGGTCGGCTTACGTGACGGAGCAGGGTTGAGAGGACGGTCTGGTCTCCACTTTGTGCCGCCGGGGTTTCTTCCAGAGATCATGCTGTGGTTCCTTGGGTGCATCTTCCAGGGAAGCTCCATGTGTGCAGCTGCCAGTTGGGTGATCCAGAGACACAAGATTCATGTGGGACCTTGTTTGTCTTATCTCCACTTTTACAACTAATACTTGACGATGCAATGGATTGAGCATTAAAATAACTGGATAAAAATTGTGAAACCAAAAATCAATCATAGAAAAAGCCAGGAGCAGAAACATAGGTAGGAAGCCGGTGAGCTTGGAGCCGCACCCTGTCATCGTGGGGGATGGGAGTCCCACAGAGCTTTGAGGAGACAACCTCCTGGATGCTTCACTTAACCCTTTGGGCTGTTTTTTGACAACCAAAATTTAAAAGGCTGTGGCTTAAAAATAATAAAATAGAGTCTTACTGTAAATGAGAAAAATGTCAGTTATGGGGTTAGGGCTCGCTTGTGTTATGTTTATAATCATCTACTGGCCTCCTGGTCCCTATTCCGAATTTCTAACTGTGTTCTCTGACTTTCTATCCAGTATAGTGTTAGACTGGGATAAGACTGTAATAGTAGGGGATTTTAATATTCATGTTGATGACAGCAGTGACTGTCTAGGAAATGCATTTGCAGCTTTATTAGACAGCGTAGGTTTAACTTAAAACATAAATGAACCCACTCATTGTTACAAGCACAGCCTGGACCTTGTTTTAACCTCTGGTATCCCTCATAACCCCATACTCTCAGATCACTTTCTAATAACACTGGTCAGTCAGAAGTTAGAAGTGCAGATTGGCTGTAGTTTCCAAGAAACAGTATTGGGTCAAAATAGGAAATTTATGCAAAATAAGGCAAAAACTGTAGTTTATCAGAAGGTACAGTGTGTCTACAAGCAACCAGTTCTATCTGAAAGCCTGTCTGCACATTCACATACATTCATTTTAATATGTCTAGAGTTTTGACATAAAATGTTTTGTTTTATTTGCAGAAATCTCTCTCTTGGCAGTGGACAAGGGTGTACCCTGCTTACAGCCCAAAGTTACTGGGATAGACTCTAGTCACCCGCGACCCCTAGCGGGAATAAGCAATAGAAAATTAATGAATATAAATATTATTTTTAAGCAAAAATGCCTAAATCTATTGTATAAACAGATGCTATTTTGATGCGAAACAATATCATTAAATATCTTGATTACATTAGCTAACCAGCACAGTTATCAATTGATTTTCAGTTCATCTTATCAAAATAAATGAGATTTAGCCACTTTTATCTCGGAAGCAGATTGAGTCCAAAAATTTGTAGACCAGTGTAATCAGTGATCCCTCTGGCCACCCTGCTGCTGAGATGTTTGACCTCCTTCCGTCAGGGAAATGATATCGTTCTATTAAATGCACTACATCTCATCATGCAAAAAGTTTTTTTCCACAAGCTGTGATGACCTTGAACAATGCATTTTGAAATACCTCATACATACTGTGCACTTTGAGCTCTTGCAACTAGTTTCCAATGTAGTTCTTTTTCTGAATACAGCAAATGGCAAATAAACTGAACTGAACTGAACTGGGATCACAGCTCCTGGTTACCATGACAACCGCGAGGCCCCCGGTGCTGCGGCTGCACAAACAATCTACACACACTGCAGTCATTAGCTTCCATTAATGGGACACACACTGCCACTGCGTCATGGGACAAATTACAGGTGTGAACAGTGCGAAGGCTTAATGACAAACACTGTGACCTGAAGCACACTTTTACTTTTCACTCACTTTACCAACTTCAAAACACCAAAACTTTAAGCCATTTCAACTTTAGCAACAACTGATAGAGAGTCCTAACTTGTGGACCTGTTTACCTAAAACTAGATTACAGTGATAAATGATTTTCAACATTGTTTTAACAGTAAAACCATGACACAAAAAGTTGTTATGTATGGACAAACAAATGATTGTGATGGTAATGGGAATATTCATCATTTATAAAAGTATTTATAACAGATGCAAACATGGTGGGTTGAAATAAAAGTGATATAAAGGGGCTATTTTATTCTTTTATTTGTATTTTTAAACCATTTTTGGACACCTCTAGAACAGCACTGCATGTTTTACAAACTTTAAAAACATGATCCGACTACAACAGAAAGTTTAATAAGTACTTTCCAGGTGCCATAAAGAAACAGTTGAAGAGACCAGGAGAGGGCAGCAAAGCTTTCATGCTCTTTTGAACAGAACCATAGAAAAAGAGCTTTTTACTTGCTTAAATTTTTTATATGGTGCCATTTTTACTACAAAATAAAAAACAGCTGTGAGGAATCAGTTCAATCAATCAACAGAGGGGCTGAGCTGTCAACTGATCACCACCTGGTGGTGAGTTGGATCCGCTGGCGGAGGAGGAGGCCGGACAGACTCGGCAGACCCAAACATATTGTGAGGGTCTGTTGGGAACGTCTGGCTGAGCCTCCTGTCAGGGGGGTCTTCAACTCCCACCTCCGGGAGAGCTTCAACCAGATCTCGGGGGAGGTTGGAGACATTGAGTCCGAGTGGACCATGTTCTCTGCCTCTATTGTCAATGCAGCCGTCAGGAGCTGTGGCCGTAAGGTCTCTGGTGCCTGTCGTGGCGGCAAGCCCCGAACCCGGTGGTGGACACCGGAAGTAAGGGATGCCGTCAAGCTGAAGAAGGAGTCCTACCGAGCTTGGCTGGCTCTTGGGACTCCTGAGGCAGCCGACGGGTACCGGCAGGCCAAGCGTGCCGCTGCCCGGGCGGTTGTGGAGGCAAAAACTCGGATCTGGGAGGAGTTCGGGGAGGCCATGGAGGAGGACTATCGGTTGGCCTCGAGGAAATTCTGGCAAACCGTCCGGCGCCTCAGGAGGGGGAAGCAGTTCTTCACCAACACTGTTTACGGTGGGGGTGGGGAGCTGTTGACCTCGACTGGGGATGTTGTCGGGCGGTGGAAGGAATACTTCGAGGATCTCCTCAATCCCGCTGACACGTCTTCCGTTGAGGAGGCAGAGGCTGGGGACTCGGGGATGGACTCATTCATCACCCAAGCTGAAGTCACCAAGGTGGTTAAAAAGCTCCTCGGTGGCAAGGCACCGTGTGTGGATGAGATCCGCCCTGAGTACCTCAAGTCTCTGGATGTTGTGGGGCTGTCGTGGCTGACACGTCTCTGCAACATCGCATGGTGGTCGGGGACAGTGCCTCTGAACTGGCAGACCGGGGTGGTGGTCCCTCTTTTTAAGAAGGGGGACCGGAGAGTGTGTTCCAACTACAGGGGGATCACACTTCTCAGCCTCCCCGGGAAAGTCTATTCCAGGGACTGGAGAGGAGAATTCGGCCGACAGTCGAACCTCGGATTCAGGAAGAACAATGTGGTTTTTGCCCCGGTCGTGGAACAGTGGACCAGCTCTATACCCTCCATAGGGTGCTTGAGGGTTCGTGGGAGTTCGCCCAACCTGTCCACATGTGCTTTGTGGATTTGGAGAAGGCGTTCGACCGTGTCCCTCGTGGTGTCCTGTGGGGGGGGCTCTGGGAGTATGGGGTCCGAGGCCCTCTGCTAAGGGCTGTCCGGTCCCTGTATGACCGGAGCAGGAGTTTGGTTCGCATTTTCGGTTGTAAGTCGGACCTGTTCCCGGTGCATGTTGGACTCCGGCAGGGCTGCCCTTTGTCACCGGTTCTGTTCATAATTTTTATGGACAGAATTTCTAGGCACAGCCAGGGGCCAGAGGGAGTCTGGTTTGGGAACCACAGGATTTCATCTCTGCTTTTTGCAGATGATGTTGTCCTGTTGGCTTCATCAAACCAGGACCTTCAGCGTGCACTGGGGCGGTTTGCAGCCGAGTGTGAAGCGGCTGGGATGAGAATCAGCACCTCCAAGTCCGAGGCCATGGTTCTCGACCGGACAAGGGTGGTTTGCCCTCTCCAGGTTGGAGGAGAGTTTCTGCCTCAAGTGGAGGAGTTCAAGTATCTTGGGGTCTTGTTCACGAGTGAGGGAAGGATGGAACGTGAGATGGACAGGCGGATCGGTGCAGCGTTTGCAGTAATGCGGTCGTTGTATCGGTCTGTCGTGGTGAAGAAGGAGCTGAGCCGAAAGGCAAAGCTCTCGATTTATCGGTCGATCTACGTTCCTACTCTCACCTATGGTCATGAGCTTTGGGTCATGACTGAAAGGACAAGATCCCGGATACAAGCCGCCGAAATGAGTTTCCTCCGCAGGGTGGCTGGGCGCTCCCTTAGAGATAAGGTGAGGAGCTCAGTTACACGGGAGGAGCTCAGAGTAGAGCCGCTGCTCCTCCACATCGAGAGGAGTCAGCTGAGGTGGCTCGGGCATCTGTTCCGGATGCCTCCTGGTCGCCTTCCTGGGTGTTCCGGGCATGTCCCACTGGGAGGAGGCCCCGGGGAAGACCTAGGACACGCTGGAGGGACTATGTCTCTCGGCTGGCCTGGGAACGCCTTGGGGTCTCCCCGGTAGAGCTGGAGGAAGTGTCTGTGGAGAGGGAAGTCTGGGCATCTCTGCTTAGCCTGCTGCCCCCGCGACCCGGTCCCGGATAAAGCGGAAGAAGATGGATGGATGGATGGATGGAATCAGTTTCAGTCGGTTTGTTGATTGGTCAGTGCTTCCTGGAGTGGGAGGTGGTGAGGTGAGGTGGAAGTTTATGGAACCAAGCATTCTGAGGCCTCAGAAACTCAGTGCCAGAGAATACAGGACTAATCAAATTAGCGTGAATGAAACAAAACAAAACTCCAGGTCTGTTTTTGATGAGGAAACAACATTATAATGTAGTAGAAGTCTGTCCTGCTGTATGGCTCAGTGGTAGAGCTGCAAGCACATTTCCAGGGCAACTATAGCCTACCTCAGCATTTGTGTACGGGCTCTTACAGTTGAATGTCTCCTCCTGCTCTCTCCCCAGTTTCCTACAATACACTGTCCAATAAAGCCTAAAAATGGCCAAAAAAACATCTTACAAAAACAAAACAAACAAAAGACATGGTGGAAAAGCTCAAAAAAGTAAATTCTGCGAAATAGAACCCTTTTAAATGAGCAACTTAAACCAAAATTTACACTATCAGTCATACCATTACGACCACTGGCAGATGAAGTGAATTAACACACATCTGGCTGGGATATATTGGGCCAAATCTTGTCCTCAAAGTTGATGTGTTTGAACCAGGACAAATGTGGACGCATAAGGATGCAGCTCTTGTGGGGTGTTCCCGCTCTGCAGTGGTCAGTATTTATCAAAAGTGGTCCAAGAAAGGATCAGTGGTGACCCGGCGACAGGTGATGCATGTGGGGAAAGAAGGCTGAGGCCGTGTGGTCCCATCCAACAGACGAGCTACTGTGGCTCTAAATGCTGAAGAAGTTAATGCTGGTTCTGATAGAAAGATGTCAGATTACACGGTGCATCAGTTTGTTATGTATGGACATAACAGGCGTACTTCCTGTTTCCTGTGCACTGCTGAAGGATTTTTCTGGGCTCTCACTACAGCACTAGTTTGATCTATTTTGCCAATTGAAAGCATTTAATATATAAAAAGCAAGTATTCATCAATGCTTGGCTTTATTGGACATACATTCAAATCAACTGGATTATTTTTACAAGTGCTGATATTTGTTGGATTTCTCTCAGCCTTGGCCTGTCTTCTATTGTCCATGCTCTGGCCTGAGTGGGGCACTGGACTAGGCCTCAGGCCTCCTGGTAAAATCCACAATCATCCATCAATACAGGTAATCATGTCACGAAGTAACAGTAAGAAAACACATCAGAATGATGAGGACTATGTCTCTATGGAAGTCTTGAGAGAGATGCTGGAACAACAAAAGCTGTTTTATGTTGACATGCTTCACAGACAAGAATCAAATTTCTTGTCCTTTACTAAAATGATCCTGGACTCTGTAAATACTAGAATTGATGACATCATGAAAGATGTTCAGGAACTTAAGACCAGCCTTCAGTTCTCTCAAGCTCAAATTGATGACTTAAGACCATTGGAGAAAAAAGTGGATTCATTTGAATCACAGCTACAATCTCTGTCCTCCCAGTGCACAAACTCTGAAATCATTGATATTTCATCAGAAATGGACTTCTTGGATAACCAGAGTTGGCGAAATAATGTTATAATTGATGGCCTGAACCAAGACAATGCTTTTGAATCTTGGTCAGACTCTGAAAAGAAAGTCAGAGAATTCCTGAACAACAAGCTCAACTTTGATTCCAAGTCTATTGAAATTGAAAGAGCTCATTGCATTGGAAATTTGAAACAGAATTCTGGAAAACCAAGACCAATTGTAGTGAATTTTTTATGATTCAAAGACAAAGAACTTATTCTTGCCAAGGCTAAAGGTAAACTGAAAAACACTGGGATTTATGTAAATGAGGATTTCTCTGATCGGATAAGGAAGAAGAGAGCCGAGCTGCTCCCAGCTATGGAACAGACCAAAGAAAGGGGTCACTTTGGGGGTTACATTATCATCATGAGGCAGATAATGCTGGAGCTTAAAACAATATGAGCTGTCCTGATCTCAGTACACAAGGTGATTTTTAATGTTATTACCCGTTCCTTGTAACAAATATGTTCTCTCATCCAGAGAGTGAACCTTTGGATTCCACAGCAATGAACATTTTACTTCAGAATGACCCTGACCAAAACTGTTTTTCCCATCTAAAACAAGAGTATTTCGGTGGTCCATCTAAATATTATTGTGAAAATTCATTTCACGCTCTAGTTAACTCTCAAAAAGATAAGAATGAGTTTTCAATTCTTCATATTAATGTTCACAGTCTGTCCAAAAACTTTGATACCTTATCAATTTGTCTTGAAACCTTAATTATTCATTTAAAGTGGTTAACTGAAACCTGGCTATCTGAAAATACTGCATGTCTTTTTGAACTCAGTGATTATAAACATGTTTTCAGATGCAGAGAGGATAGGGTCGGTGGGGGAGTGTCTTTATTTTTGAACTCCAGCCTAGATTATAAAGAAAGACATGACATTGAAGAACTATTTGAAACATCTTCTGAAGTTGTTGCAGTAGAATCTAACTTGGTCACCTAACTGTAACCTCTCTGCATTTAATGTTGAAATTTCTAAAGTTCGAAACGTTATTTCTCAAGAAGGGAAAAACTGTTATATAATAGGTGACTTTAATGTTAATATTGGAAACAGTAAGGGAAATTTATTAACAAAGGAATTTATAGACATCATGTATTCTCATAGTTTTCATCCAATGATTACAGTGCCTACCAGAGTCACAGATACCTCTGCCACTCTGATAGACAATATTTTTACTAATGTGCTAAATAAGACTATGAAACCAGGTGTCTTGTGCATGGATGTGGCTGATCACTGTCCTATATTTTTTATTAATATTTAATAAAAGTGAACCTTATGCCCCTTTACAACATATACAATTTAGAAGGATTTTCAATGAAAGAAACCTCATAAAATTTAGGCAAGTGGTCAGTCAATTATCATGGACAGACAGTTATCAAATAGGAAATCCACAAAAAGCTTTTTCAATGTTTTCTGCTAAAATTTCACAGGTCTTTAACTTGTGTTTTCCCCTTGAGTCTGTATCTTCCAAACCTCTACTTAAAATGACCAAACCATGGAGAACTCCAGCTATCATTAAGTCTTTGAAGACTAAAAATAGATTATATAAAAAATACCTTTCTAGTCCCACTCCCTATAATCTCATACAATTAAAAAAATATAGAAATAAACTCAACCATATCATAAGAGGAGCAAAAATGTATTTTCATATTATGGAGTTAGCCAAACATAGCAATAATGCATCCCTTTTGTGGAGAACAATAAATTGTATTCTTAAGAAAAATCATGCTAAAAAGCAGTTGCCCAGTGAATTTAAGGTTGATGACTGTCTTGTTTCAGACCCTCAACTAATTGCCAAGAATTTTTTTTTTTTTTTTTTTTTTGTCATTTAAGTTTTTATTGATTTTTCACATTTTCAAAACATAAACAAAGAAACCTCAACTGAAAAACAAAAGAAAAGAAAAGGCTGGTACACCCCCCCACCCCCCACCCCTCCGTCCCTGGGGTAACAGCAAGGCTTCCTGCAAGTACATGGTACAAGGTAAAAAAACAAAAGTGAGAATGTTATCCTGTAATTAACTGGGAAGTAAATGATCCAGTCCATCACACAGAGCAGTGTTGTATTTTAGTTAACAGTCAGGTCTTGAATCTCTTGTTCAGCTTTTAGATAATTCCAAAAACTGTGCCAGTCTGTGTCAGCGTCCCCAGCTTTCAATTTGTTTAGCATTGATTCATAAGAAGCTGTCTCCACCATTGCTTTGATCCAGTCCTTCAGCTCAGGGCACATAGTAGTCTTCCAGTGTCTCAGAATAATCCTAGATGCGGTCACAAGTCCAACCATAAGAACAGAAAAAACTCCTTTAGCAACATTTGGCATTTGGGACCTATTCCCTAATAAAACCAGTTCCGGAGTTGGAGTGACATTTGAACCAGACCAGCCCCTCAAAACTTCCCAAATTTTCATCCAGAAAGGAAAGACCAGAGGGCACTCCCAAAGACAATGTAAAAAAGTCGCAACCTCCGTTTTACATTTCCAACACAGATTATCTGTCATCAATTTCATTCTGAATGACTTTCTGTCTGTGTTCGTCTCTGTGTCAGCCCTGCGACAAGCTGGCCCCTGTCCAGGGTGTACCCCGCCTACGGCCCAAAGTTACTGGGTTAGCCCAGACTCCAGGGCTGTTTTTCAGTCCCAGTCCGCCCCTGGCTGTAACAGATCACAATTAACCCATGCCCATCCGAAGGTAAGAGTTAGGCGATGCTCTGTCCATCCCTCTGTACGGTGCCCGTTAAGTGCGTGGGTCTGGGCCGAGAGCCTGTGCCTGACCACGGCTGCTGTCACGCCACACCTCTTGCTCACCGTCACAGTAGCCTCTCATAGCTTGGGGCGAGCAACTTTTTAATGTGGTTTATAACCAAATAAAAGTAAATTAAAAGTAAACAACACAAAACAAGGCTCAAAGTAACAAAAAAACAGAATGGGGTTTGGTGGATTTGAAAAAAAAGCCAAAAAGAACGTGCCTGTCGCAATGTTTCGACCTAAATTAAGGTCTTCTTCAGGTGTAGGCACTAAAAAGGCAAACTGAGCAGAAAAAGCAACTATACTGCAGTGCACAATCTTGCCTAGATGTTGCTAACTTTTTTGGCTGCATAAATCGCCTGTATGTGCTCGTCAGCACCAGCCCAGAACGATGGGCCATCTACAAAGAAAAAACAGGTTGCTCTTTGCATCGCCTCTCTGACACTCGCTGCAAAACATCTGCCAAGTGTTACTGAGGCTCTGGAGAGCATCCTTTTAACATGTAGTTTAACTACTGAGGCCAGGTCTGAAGCCAGTGGTCTGAGGAAGAACTTTGAGTCTTTTGATGCGATTTTTCTACTAACAGTTTGGGTGAAAGTTCTCCAGGTTATTGAGGATAGGAATGTAATTCTGCAGTCAGGTAAACTATCCCTTGAAAAAGAGGCCGAAAACATCAGAGTCTTAAAGGAGGAGATACAGTGTCTGAGAGATGGGTAGAGTCTCTTATCTGAGGCATCACTTGTTGCCCAGCAGATGAATATTAACCCTCAGTTCAGCAGGGAATTCAGTCTCCAGTAATTCAGTAGAGCAGGAACATAGGGTCCAGAAACTGTTGTTTTACTATGATGGATAGTATAATCAGTGACTTGAGCACAAGATTTAATACAACAGTAGAGATTGTAGAGCAGTTCTCTGCTGTTTTAAAACTTGGCCATTTAAGTGAGGACAAATCCCTTCTCTTTGCCAGTCATTGATTCAGAAATATATCAGTAATCTGACTTCGGAGTTTGAGGATGAAATCAAACATCTCAACTCTGTGTATATGGCCACATTTCCTCCAAGTCTGTCCCTTCTTGAACTGTTCAATAGCATTCATAAGATGCAACTTCAGAGCATTTTTGGGCAGGTCTGCATTGTTTTGCGAATATTTTGTACACTGCCTGTGACAGTAGCTGGTGGCGAGAGAGCTTTTAGTAAACTAAAGCTCATAAAAAATTACCTGAGGTCAACTATGTTACAAGATAGGCTGTGTAACCTTGCCATTCTATCAATTGAGAGCCATTTGGCAAGAAAGCTTGACTTTAATGATTTAATAGATGATTTTGCCAGCAGGAAGGCTCGCCAGTGGGCCTTTAGTCAGTAATGGTTCAATTTTTTAATGAACAATACCTACTGATTTGTGTATATTGTGGTTGATATTTATTGTTTGATCCAGTAGTTTAGACTGCTGCTTAAGTCCTGTTATAGACCTCGGGTTATTCCTGGTTTAGTCCTGGTTTTAGACTTGGCACAGACCTTGCTTAGAGCTGGTTTAGTCCTAGTTTTGTCCATGTTTAGCCCATTTTTGAGTAATGCTCATTTAAAGTGGTACTTCTATATTCTGAATGGTACTTAGTGTGAACAGTTTAGAATAATAATTTTGAATACAAATATAATTTTATATAGTCTGTTATAGTGTGTCTATTGTATAGAAAAACATAATGTTTTAACTGTATTGCTTTTATGATTAAAGTCAATTACAACCACTTTAAATATTTTCCCTTTTCTTAGAGGCAGCTATTTAATTGGTCTTATAGCAAAGTATGAATGTTATTTAATGTTGTCCTGCTGTAAAACGTTCATCAAAGACGTTTTAAAGGCAAATGAGTGTTTTAATAGGCTATGTTAAACCTGGTCTAGAAAAAATGTTGGTGGGGGGGGGGGCCCAATGTAAAATCTTTTCAGGGGGCCCAGAATACCTGGCGGCACCCCTGCTCGTGAGTCTCGAGACTCGCCAACATACTGTTTTCCGCAAGCAGCACAATAAAGCGGACAGACCACAGCTCGTGAGCCGAAAAAGGTTGGGCACCACTGGTCTAAGCAGTGGTTACTTTACTTATGTACAATTTTCTCATATCTGTACTTTAATTGGCGCGAGTACTGATCTGACTTGTATAACCACCAAACTGAAAAAGATGAATCTATAATCACGCAAGATATTAATAACGCTAGGCAAGAAAACGATGAACCACCAGTCATGAAAGAAGTTGAATCTGCAATAGCACAGCTAAAGAATAACAAGAGTCCTGGTGTAGACAACATAACGGGAAATGTTCAAGAATGGTGGTAGCAGCGTCATTAATGCCTACCTCCTATTGTGCAACAAGATACTAGAAACTGGACAGTGGCCTACTCAGTGGACGGACTCCATATTAATACCTATACATAAGAAGAAAATTAGCAAAAGATGCTCAGACTTTAGGACGATCAGCTTAATCAGCCACCCAAGCAAGATCCTTTTGACTATCATGCTAAAAAGAATTGCCCCCAGAATTGAAAACATCCTTAGCGAGACCCAAGCAGGTTTCCGAAAAAACAGAAGCACAGTTGAACAAATTACAAACCTTAGAATCCTGTGCGAAAAAAGAAGAAACATCAACAGACCTGTCTACCACAATTTCATTGACTTCAAAAAAGCGTTTGACAGGGTATGGCATGATGGACTGTTTGACACCATGCTTAAGTTTAACATTGGAAAACGAATGACAGGCCTAATCAAACAACTTTATAAGAAAGCAAGAATAAAGGTCCTAAGCCGCAATGAATACAGTGATTGGTTTTTCGCATCGGTTGGAGTCAGACAGGGATGTATTTTATCCCCGTCTCTTTTTAATCTGTTTTTGGAAAGAATTATGATGGATGCACTTGTTGATTTTAACGGAGGCGTCAGTTGTGGAGGCATGAAAATCACCAATCTTCACTTTGCTGACGATATTGATTTATTGGCTGATAATGTGAATGAACTGAGTAGCATAACAACCAAACTGGACGAATCTTCCAGATGGTTCGGAATGGAAATCAGCACAGAAAAAAGCAAAGTTATGACAACTGGAGGTGACAACATGCCCAGAGACATCAGGATTGACAACAACCGTCTTGAACAGGTTAACAAATTTTGCTATCTAGGCACGACCATCACTCACAATGTCACAAGTGATCAAGAAATCAAGGAAAGAACCGCAAAAGAAGTTAATGCACTAATGAATTTGGACAATATTTGGGTATCAAAAGACGTAAAGATGCAAAGCAAAATTTACCTCTTACGAACAATGATTACGTCTATATTCTTATACGGCTGTGAATTGTGGACGTTGACTGAACACAACAGAAAAAAAATTGCAGCATTTGAAATGAAAACTTACAGAAAACTGCTGAACATCTCATGGAAAGACAAAAAAAAAACAATGAATTTGTGTGGGAGGAACTGAAAAGAAGGGCGAACAACAACAGCATGGATAGATTGCTAACAACCATTGAAGAGAGGAAATTCAAGTTTTTTGGGCACCAAATTAGGGGTGGCAGTCTTGGAAAGACGATCATTCAGGGAAAGGTTGAGGGGGACAGAAGACGAGGAAGACCAATGAGAATGTGGGCTGATGACCTGAAAGAATGGAGTGGTTGTGGGCTACAACAACTCTGCCACCAGACAAGCAACAGGACCGAGTGGAGAGAGAGTGTCAATACATGGGTGCACCGACGGCCAATGGGGCTATGGAACTGATGATGATGTACTTTAATTAACTAGATTTTAAAAGTGGTAGGCTACTTTTACTTTTACTTCACTCTTTTTTGAATTTCAGTTTAAAATTCAGTGTTTTGCAGAGTCCTCATTGTAGTCTCACAGTTAGCATCAGAATAATCCAGACTTCAGACCTCAGCGTCTCTTCTGCTGCTCTGGGTCACTTCAGTATCAGCCCAACTCTCATCATGATCTTCACATTTAACACTGCAATTAGTTCAAATCTGTGTGAAACACTTCCTGAGCCGCTGGGACTGAGTAAAACCAGGAGAGTGCTGTTGTTGCTGCTTTTTGTGTGTAAAACAATAGAACCATGTTAATCAGAGGCAGATTTAAACTGAGCTCAAATAAAAACAAATCAGAGTCCAGACTGAAACAGAACTGAGCTGAGTTCATCACATTCATCTGGATACATCACTGCTCTACATTTACTTTATCATTAAAATGAAACCTCTTTCACCTGTTTCAAAGTATTTTATTCATTCATTCATCTTCCTCTGCTTATTCCTGTTAGGGGGGCGCAGGCACTGGAGCCTCAGTAACTTTGGATTTTAGAACCACTGTAATAAAATCAAAGCAGGTAATAAAAGAACAATTACACTTTAAAAGGACAATTATTAAATGTATTTGCAATTTCCTTTAATAATCTTTAAATTAAAAGAGCAGTTGGTAAAATATTTATTTTGTCCCAGTGAGGACAAAAGTGTCTTTTTCAAGTTTTATTTTTTGATAACTTTGCAGTGGATCTAACTTTTTCTCTTCTGTGTCTCAGGTGTGTATTTTATCACTATTGTTGATTTTCTAAACACAGATCTAATATTACTTCATGTTTACTTTCTCTGACTAAATCTGTTCCGTTGCTCCTGAGACAAAAGTGTCTTTGTCAACAAAACATCATCAAAAATGTATACGTTCATATTTTTTTACTTTTTTTTTTTTTTTTTGCAAAAATCTTTTAATCAACTTCTGTCCTGATCATAAATTCCAAATATTTAATTATTTCCCGAATTGTAACCCTTTCTATGCCACTGTCTGTAATAGCATTTGCATTTTTAGTAAAAAAAAAAAAAAAAAAACACACAAAAAATGAAATATTTCCAGTATTCTCAAAGCAAAGTGGATTTTTCTAGATTGGATTATTCCAGCCTTGGGTCTGTCAGAGATAATCAACAACATTTATTTAGATGGATTTGGGATTTTTTTGTAATAACAAAAAGTTACAACCAGTTTTAATGGGAGTTGTTTTTTAGATTCTACAGAGCACAGGAAAAAATGATTCCTAAAAATAAATGTTGTAGATGATCTCTGACAGACCCAAGGCTGGAATAACCCTCCTAAAAAAATCCACTTTGCATTGGGAATATTAAAAATATTAAATTTTTTGATACTAAAAAATTTATTTTAAAAATATTAGGGTTTTGTTATTATCAAGAATAATACTTTTTCTGTTAGATAGATAGTGAGTTAATTTTAAGATAAGAATCAGAAATAAGATGAAAAAATGTAGAGTGAATAAAACTTGAAATTGAAAGTTTTTAGATGAACGTTAAATTAGGTGAACAAAAAAATATTTGTTGTTGAAAACTTGAGATTTTGAGTTGGCCCCAAAACTCAAAAACTCCTGAGGGATCCTGTTGCCTCGAGTTTTTGAATTTTTGCAGCATTTTTGTTTTAGTGTGTGTGCAAAATACTTTTACTTTTTTAATTATAATCCTAAGGATGTGTGGTAAACTGAAGTTTATGACAGGTCAGGTTTCAGAATGTGTGCTTTTCTTTAGACTAGAAACTGTAGCTTTACTGTGTTTATCATGAGGAATCTGGCCAGGCCTCGCTCCAGATCACTGCAGGACACTTTCTCACTGTTAGAAAATATTTCATTACATGTCATTTATTGTTTCTGTTTTCATATCTTCACACGCAGACGACAGGAACTGGAGTCACCACAGAGGTAACTCTCTCAGAGATCGAGGGTGACATCTAGTGGAGGAGTAGGTTTTTGCACAGTGCAGATTTTTTATGGTTGTCTTTAATGAACCATGATAATTAATTTTGAGACCAGTCTCTGTTTTCTTTCTGTTACACACAAACTCTGGTCTGTTCTACGGTGGCCCTGAGGTGCAACATCCAAATTGTTTTGGTCCACGAGAAAAATAAGCAGAGATATTTTTTTATTTATAAGATTATTTTTAAATCTTGTCTTAAAAAGAAACCCATTCCTCAAACTGTAAAGAGTACACAAAGATTTTAAATACATCAAAATAAAATAAACTTGTTTAAAAAATAAAAAAGCATGTCAGAAAAAAAAAATCTCTTTTATTAAAAAAACAAGACATTCCACTTTTAAATAAAGTTCCTCTGAAACAAAGAAAACACACAGCCTCAAATTAACAAAGGGCACTGTTTCCCCAAAATATCTCTCCTTTTAAACAAGCTTTTTAAAAAGTGGACCTAGCTCTGGTCTCAGAGACAAATCAGTGTACAGTGGTTGGCCTGTGGGTGGCGCTCTTGTATTTGTGCCTGCGGGGCTCAGGGGTAAACTCAGCTTCATTGTCCCAAAGAGAAATTAGATTTGGTTTGTGGTACAAACAGTGACAGCAGTAAGATCACAGTTACAGTGGAACACAACCTGGATAAAATCCTTACATTTAAAGAAATAACTGTACGTTTATAAAAAATATGTCTAAAAGACAAAATCAGAGTTGGGTAAAGTGCTTCAGAATCCTAGCACAAACATTTGGTTTCGCAAATGTGAAAATTTGTCTCATCAGTCAATCTTTACTTTTCAGACAAATATGTAGCACAAAGTGCTTTACATCAGTGATTCTTTACCATTGGGCCACGGCCCACGCTTGAGCTGCCAGCGCCACCTAGAGGGCTACAAAAATATTTCATGTTTGCAGCGTTGGGCAGCGAGGGACTACAAGTGTTTTTATTGAATATTAGGCTGTTTTAGCCATTATACGCCTTCTTACAATAGGCTACAGTTTCACTCAGTGCCTGGAGGACTAAAACCTCTGGAGGTCCAGACCCGGACTGCGGTCCGTGGGGTCCTGAGTTAGACCGTGGTCCAGATCCAGATCCACTCGCTGTCCTTACAGGACCACCTTGAACCTGTCCCGCCTGGGCCCATACTCATCGGGCGCACAGCGGTGCCAGTGAACGGCAGACGCAGCGAGTCTTCAGCTCTACGTGAACAGCTCGCGGGGTTTTGTCCGTTATTATACAACAAGATCAGTGAAGTAACTTCAAACTTTGTGTTAAGAGACTCTTCAATTTACAACAGACTGAAGTTTTCCTGATTTTACTGACACCAGTGAGAGAGGAGCAGACGACACTGGGCTGAGAGTCTCTGTGCCGCTGCAGCTCGCCCCTCCCCTCTGCGTTTGTCCCACACAGAGAAAACTGCCTCAGATTTATCCACTGGAGAGAGACGGGCGCGATACCTGCCTCTTCAGTGTCAACACTACAGCTTCTGATAATAAAAGTAGATCTTCACATGTGTTGCTAATTACATGATTAAATATGTGCGTTTGGTCACATGGAGTTATTTCACTGTGAGTGAGAGACACTGCAGAGAAAGGAGAGATGGACAAAGACCATCAAAGACCACCAGAAGGAAGCAGGTGAGCCAGAATGGACTGAAAACTACCTCTTCATTTTCCAGAGACCGGCTCAGAACCAGGATCTCATGTTCTGAGTCAGTGCCATCATCAAAAGCAGCAGAACAAGCCCCACCCTGAGACTGAGAGACATGAGTCTAACCCTGAGCAGCGAGACTTCAGAAAATCTACTTTAATACTAAAGAGATTTTTTCTCCTAAACTAAGCACTTTATTTCTAAAAAGCAGTTAAATGTTTTATTTTAAAATTATTATTTAATATAGGCTATTAAATATATTATAATGCTAATACAGTGTTAATAGGCAAACATACATCTACTGTACATTTGGTTTATAAAATCATGAATTGATGTTAATCCCTCTGGATTCAGCAGATCTATATTAAAATCAGCACATTAACATGGTTTTATCAGTTGTTCTCTCCATTCATCAAATCGTCATGCTCAGCTCCTCCTTTCCCACCTGTGTGATTGCTGACCCCACCCCCAATGCGTTTCACCTGTGTCCAATTGTCTCCCTCCCAGTGTGTATATATACTTCCTCCTTCCCATTGTTCTCTGCCAGATCGTCTTGTACTGTTGTGTCAGTGTTCCTGCCATCTCTTTGGGTTTTTGTGAGTTCTCGGAGATTTTTTCACCTTGTGCCTGTGAACCTCTGAGTTTGCCTACCCTTTTGGATACTTTTGTATTAAAATACACCTTACCTACGAGTCGAGCATTTGAGTCCTTTTTTCCAGTGTGCCTTTTGATACAAACCTCTCCTTGAATATCTCTATATTTGAGCTTTGTGTTTTATAATCACAGGCCACAATCACATTTTATTTTTTTCCAGTTCAGTCTCCACAGCCACACAATCCTTCAGTAACTACAGACGTGTGCTCGACCATTTTACACTTGTACGTTTCATCTACACACAGTGCTACTCCCCCTCCTTTTACCTGGGAGCTTAATATAATAACAATTATACCCATTCATTTCTAAATCAGCTCCCTTTTCCAGAAAAAGCTATTTCTGAAACTTGGCTTTATTAAATTTGCATTTCAGCGTTTTCAAAATCTGTCATTTTATCAAAGTTTGCATAAAGGCTTCTTCTGTGAATAACTGTGAAACATTGTTATCTTGATCCATGTTTAAATGAAATTCATCCTCACTGTAATAGTTACATGGAACTGTGCTAAAATTAATGTCTAAAGTGTTCAACCATAAATGATCAAAGACAACAGCAAACGCACACATAAATGTATAAATGAAAGACTTTGTGTGAGTCGTATAAGCCGTGGTCACAGTGTCCATTTAATAAATAATAATAATAAACAATAAGAAAAAAACACAAAACTTCTCCATTTAAAGATCCAGAGGAGATCCAAGAGCAGATTTTCTAAACTCTTTCACTCTAATAAAATTTTTAAGTTGAAAAATCTTTGTACAACCCTTTCACTCTTGTCCAGCCTTTGGTACTTTGTCAATGAAAGTGACTTTTTTTTTTTTTTTTTTTAAGTTTATTTCGGTCACATAAATATAATAGTTGTACTAATACACTTTGTAATACAGATACAGATACAGTACATATAAACAAAGAGAAAAACAATAACATTACAACCGAAAAGGTGTAGGCTGAAGCCATAGCTTATTACCCCTACCATATTTACTTTACTACATCTAGCATGTGATATCTAGACAATTTTTTTTTAAAGAAAAATATCTCTTCATTCTTTGACAGAAGATCAAACATACAAAAAAATAAATATAAAACAAACAACAACAAAGAAAACAAACAACAAAACTCAAATTTCATTTTCATATTTGTTTATAATGAATTTTTTGAATAGTTTTTTAAAGTAAATTAGTGAATTGCTCCTCTTAAGTTCATCTGTAATCACAGAATTCCACAAATTTACCCCTTTAACAGAGATGCAGTTTTTCTTTACATTAGTTCTAACAGCCTTTTTTTTTAAACATCAGATATATTTATTATCTCTGTCTTCAAACATACACAAAATATTATTTGGCAATAACTAACTTTTTTTTTTTACTTTATACATAAACAATACTGTACTAAGACTAACTAAATCATAGAATTTTAATGCTTTAAATTGAATAAATATTGGTTTAGTTGATTCATTATAAGCAGAATGGTTGATGATCCTTATGGCTTTTTTCTGTAAGATAAAAACTGGTTTTGTGTTTGTTGCGTACGTCTGCCCCCACACTTCAACACAGCAGGTCATATCTGGTTGTATGAGAGAACAATATAGCATATTTAACGTAGTTTTGTTTAAAATATACTTAGATTTAGAAAGAATTGCAATTGTTTTTGACATTTTTGTTTGTACATGGGTTATGTGTTGTTTCCAAGATAAATTATAATCAATTATGACCCCAAGAAATTTATTTTCATTGACTCTCTCTAAAACCACATCATTTATTGTTAAATCCAAATTATCTTTAATTTGTCTATTACTAAATATAATATATTTGGTTTTGCTTATGTTTAAAGATAATTTATTTTGATCAAACCATACTTTCAATCTATACAGTTCTCTCGTTACATCAGTGAGCAGCTGGTTCAGGTTTTCCTCTGAGCAATGCAGAGTCGTGTCATCAGCAAATAAAACACATTTCACTTTCACAATAAAAGCGCTGTAAAACACAACAGTAGGGACTTTCACAATAAGGGCTCAGAAAAACAATAGCTGGTTGTTTCACCATAAAAGTAAAACACAATAGAGATTTTCAAAATAAAAGCACTGTAAAACACAAATGGGACTAAAAATACGATAAAACTCAACTACAGGGATTTTCAAACCAAAAGCACTGTAACACACACTAGTAAGGATTTCAAAATAAGAGCACTGTACAGAACATTAAAAGGGAATTTCACAATACAATCACTGTAAAAAAAACCAAACAAAACCAGGAGTGATTTCCAAAATAAAAGCACTGTAAAACACAAAAGGAATAATGAAAAGATGAAAGCAGATGAAATGTCATTGTGACACAGTAAGAGTAATAGTTTTTAACCTACATTAGAGTCGTGCTGATGCTCTGTTGTCTCAGTAACATTTCTTGCTTCCACCTGCAGCAGGTTGGACATCCTTCATGTAGATCTACAAATTCAAGACACATGATGAAAGTGTCAACATGAACACAAATGTATTAACAGTGTTTCAGTTAAGTACAATTGTTATCGCAAAAACAACTGCAGTTCATGCATAAATATTATACAGTAGGCTATAATGTCCTAATGTCTTAAAAAAAACGAAAAAAAAAACAAACTGAAAACTGCAGTTCATGTTTATCAACAGTAAACTATAAAGTCTTCAAAAAAAGTCTCAATATAGAAAAATAGTGCGTGTTTTAAAGAAATGAAGATGTTTTAGTCAAATTTAAATGGTCTTAAAAATGAATGCCTTTAAACCTATCCTGCGTAGAGACCCAAATGTTCAGGACTGGCACTGGATTTAAACCAAGACTACAGACTGGACTTGACCAGACCAAAACTGCAACTACAGCCCGGGCTAGATTAGACCTAAACCATAACGTTGATTAATCAATAACCATTTAAACACAAACTCCCCTATGGCAGACAAAATGACAAGACACACACAGAAAAAAGACAAAACACTTTGAGACACATAGATAAAAAAAACAAAAAAAAAACAAAAAAAAAAGACTCTATTCTACATAATACACATTTTTAACATGTGCAAGCATTAGTATCAATGTATTCCTTTTAATAACCAGATTAATGGGGCATGAATCATTTTGTGGTCCAAGAAGAATCATCTGCTCTTCCACTAATCTTCATGGCACCCCTCAGACAGTTTTTGATGTTTTGCAGCAGTTTTTTGTGGATAACTTGCGTTGTGTTGATTCCAATGGCATAGATTTTGCCTCAGGTCTGTATTTTTACTGCAGTTTGTAATGATTTCAGAAAAATACCTTTCCCTTGTTCTACGCAGAGTTTGATTGAAAACATTTAACATTTCTCTTTTTATGTCATAATGAACCTGGAGCTTTGCCATTTTCGTTCAGCTCTCCAGCGCTCGCTTTTTTGTGTCCTGACCGAGTCCGCATTTCTCCAGCAGCAGGATATCTCTGTCCTTCACTTTTGGCATAGATTTACACTCTGTCTTTCAGATTTTTTTCTCCCAACATCACGGCTCTTGTCTTGTACCATACAGTTTTCTGTCTGTTTGTCAAGCACAGCAGAGTTCACATTCATATTTAACTCTGACAGTGGTTGAAATCTGTTTGTTAGCCGTATGTTAGCTGTAGGTTGGGTCATGGTTGCCTTGTTGCCAGCATTCTCCTTTTAGTGTTTGGTGCCTCTTTGGCTTGGTACCAAGTCTAGGCCAGTTTTCAGTATTTTGGTCAATTCCCACTTTTGATAGTTTAGGAAAAGACACAGCATCATTTACACTACTCCACAATAAGTTAGGGATATTGTTATTTACATGAGTGCATCTCCTATTTGGTCTCAATTTAAATGAAATAAGTAAAAGTTCCCTTTGATATTACTAATAATGAATGAGAGGAAACACCTTTTTCATGAGTTTAATATTTATTACCACAAAAATTTAGACAATAACAAGGATAGCCCCAAATAACAAAAATTGACAATGTCAGTAGCAGGTGTTTCCACCATTTGCCGCAATGACAGCCTGACAGCGACGTCTCATGCTCCTCACTAGCCTCATGATGTTGTTCTGAGGCAATGCGTTCCACTCTTCCACAAGTGCTACACGCAGTTCTGCCAGGTCACGTGGGGGTGGGGTACGACCATCCAGTCTCTGCTTCAGCTGGTCCCAGACGTGCTCTATGGGGTTCAGGTCAGGGGGACATTGCTGGCCATACCATATGAGGCACTCCGACTTCCTGAAGTCGAGCTGTGACAATTCTGGCACGATGTGGTGGAGCATTATCATCCATGAACAGAAAGTTGGGGGTGTGCTGGCGGAATTGGGGGATGATGATGGGTTCTATGATGTCTCTGAGGTAAGAACGTGCAGTGACTGAGCCATCTAATCAAATCTGTTTTGCGCTGACTGGTGATGCCTGCCCAGACTGTTGCACCTCCTCCACCAAAGCGAACCCTGGGGACCATGTTAACCTCGGCGTATCGCTCACCTCGCCTTCTCCAGCAACGCTGACCACCATCATTTCTGTGCAAGGTGACCCGACAGTCATCAGTGAACAGGACGGTAGACCACTGCTGCATTGTCCAGGTCACATGGTCTTGTGCCCACTGCAAACGTTCACGGCGGTGTCTTGGTGTCAGTGGAGTCACTTGCAACAGTCGTCTGGCATTCAAGCCAAAGCGGTGGAGTCGGTTGCGAATGGTTTGTCTGGAAACCCTAGTACCCCTCACATCTCGTAAAGGAGCCTGCAGCTGTGTGGCAGTTGCATAACGATGTCTGAGTGCATAGGTCCTTAGGTACTGGTCATCGTTGCGGTCTGTCACTCGTGGGGCTCCACTCCTGGGTCTTTCACAAACTCTGCCAGTAGTTCTGTGTCTTGATGCAAGTCTGCTGATGACACTTTGAGACACACCAAGTTCACGAGCAACATCTGACTGCCTGCCACCGACCCGAAGGTGTGCTATGGCCAGGTGGCGCTGCTCATCCGTTAAGTGACGTCGTGTGTTCATGGCTGTTTGAATGATGAACTTGGAATGACTTACTGACAATACCATCTTTTTATACCCACAGAATGTTGAAATTGATGCCACATTGTAAAGGGTTGTCTTTTTTTTTTTTGGCCCCAATTTGTAAGGCACACTGTACACAGTGAGACCATTATGTGGAAAACACAAAATGAGGTGTGTCTATCACCCCAATACAATTGCCTCCCTATCCCAAAAATCTCTGAAGTGAAATAAGTCTCTCACAATATCCCCAACTTATTGTGAGTAGTGTAGATTGAAATACACTGTAGTATTTTTGTCAGTACCCTTTTTCCAGGTTGTAAATTTTGACTTCTTACCACTCGATGTCAGAGGGAGCGTGTCATGAAGTCCATTCTCTGCTTCTAAAGCAAAAATCCTTGCTTGTAGTATGTTGATTTCATGAATGTGAAAGTTTTCACGGAGAAAATTGTTGTATTTTCCACCGACATGTTGAAAAATGTTTCCCAGACTGTAGTCGCTCGGCTCGTCAGATACGTTTTTTAATCAGTAAAAGTATTTAAAAAAAAAAAAAAGTTTTGGGCTAACTTGAGATGATAGATTTAAAAGGTAGGCTATTATAAAAAGTTAGTCCAGGAATCAAGGAATAAAAAGTAAAAGGATTTAAAAAAGGAAAGTAAAGCTGGTCAAAGCAGGAGCAAGCAGAAAAGCGTCTGCACTTTTTAGAAGCAGGAAGTGTAATAATCCATTGAGTCCCACCTGGACTGAGAAGAAGCTGAAGAATGAGTGAGAGCTGAAGAACCTGTGGAGAAAGAAAACCTGTGCAGACTGTACTTACCTGGGGCCCAGGCCGTTCGTTAGCACCGCAGGGTGTCCCGGCCCGAGAGAGCTCCGCAGAAAAGCCCCGAAAACAGTCCAGCACAAAGGGAGGAGCCCCGGGCCCCAGACACCGTCCCAGACCCGGACCAGACACAAGATTATGGCCCCCCGTGACAGGGAGAACAGATGCCTCCTCGGTCCCCCAGGGGGAGTCAAAGGTCTCCAAACCCACAGAGGGACCCATGGGACCAGCTGCGACAGAGTGCTGCCTTCCCTCAGGACCTCCGACGTCAGGACTGAAAGTAAACCCGTGTTCCATACACCGCACAACCCCAGGTTGCTTAAAAAAATAATAAACAGTTGACAAAGACCAGTAGGTGGCGCTATAAAGAAAGTATAATGTAAACATAGAACATAGAAATGCACAATGAGTGTCACCTGAAGAAGATCCAGTAATAAGTAAAGTGAATGGGGAGAGCCCAGAGTAACCTAATCAACACCTTCCTTCACAGTTCTATCTTTGATATAAATATAAATATTATATCAATAAATTATATAAACAAATAGAGTTCAAAACTATTTTAATATAACTAATTCAAATTAAAAACTAATTGAATGTGTTTGTTTATTCTTTTTTAAATTGATGTATTTGTTTATTTTTTATTAAAAAAACATTAAAATACATTGTTGTCCTGTCTCATCCCTGCTCCTCCTAGAGTGTCAGTGTCTCATTTTTCAGCCTCAGCCAATGGTAGCACGAGCGTGGGGAAAGGGGGCGGAGCTTAGACTTGCCCAAACGAGCAGCGCGTCTCCCCCTCCGTCATTCCTCTCTCGTCTTTTGACAAGAAAACGTCCAGTAGTGATGGTGAAATTGACGCCTCATGAAGCAATGAACCACTTTGACACAGCTGGCTCAAGAGTAGGCCCTTTTCACGATGACATCAGACCACTTCCGTTTTGAGACGATGTGATGTATCTTCATTTCCAGTGCTGCTGCTCGCCAGTAAGGAATTTACTAATTTAAAAATTGGCCAAATATAAGGCTACATGATGTACAGAAACTCGAAAAGGGATATACATTTTTCATTGAGGGTTACTTATTTGATTATGAAGGTAAGTGTTTTGTCTTGTAGCTAAAGCTAGTAGTTGTTAATGCTGTAGCGTTAGCAATAGGTCTAACGAGGTGTGCGATAAAACTATTAGATTATGTTACGATCTAAATGAATGACAGTCTGCTTGTCTGAAAGGCTCACTGCATAGTACTGCAATGAACTTCTAATTAGACCTGAAAAGTCTATTATTTTGTCACAGATTGATCACTACAGCAGAGTCAGTGCGGCACCAGAACTGAAGATACATCCCATCGTCTCAAAACGGAAGTTTTCTGACGTCACGTGAAAAGGATCTATGACACACTGCTTGAAGCATTTATTACAGACTGAATAGTGACATCTGTTGGCTGTCTGTGAGAACTGCGTCCCATTGGAGTACATGAAAAAAACAAAACGAGGCCTCGCTTGCTGTGGTCACATGAACTTAAGCAGGATTCGAATCCTGCTCGAATCACTCCCCTTGAAACACTTCCGCTTCAAAAGATCGATACTGCAGCGGGCTCGAGCACAACATCTCTAGCATCCAGAGACAGCTTGACAGCTTGTGAGCCGCAGTTCTTTTATTTCAGCGTGCCTTTGCCTGAAGAAGACTGAACACTGAAACTTCGCACCTGGTACGCTTCTTTGGTTTTAATTTGGTTAATTTTATCCCCTTTTCCTTAAGTTACATTTTTCCCTTTTTACTTTCATTTTCTCCCCTTTTATTTGGTATTAAAAACCTAAGAATTGCTTGGGGTTTTACTATTTTAGTTTAGCCCTGTCTTTGGGGACAAATGTGGGAGGAAGGTGAAGAGTGGATGGTAGTGCAAGGTCCAGACCAAGATCACCGTACCAGACGGGGCATGTACCCGAGGATGGACCGTGCGTCACCAGTCCCTGCTCAGCGGGGACAGGTCCCTAACTTTACTCCTAACAATTTCACACACTATAATATTACTTAGAACTCTGTCAAACTTTAATATTTACTTTACAGCGCAGGAGACAATGATCTACACTGTCATCCTGTTGCACTTTGCCTTGAAAGCATTCCTGGTGCGAATGGAAACCTGCCGCTCCCTGCACTGCCTGATGTAACCTTGGTAAGTGTCTTTGTGTGAAATGCTCTGGTCAGTGTTGATAAAAGACATCTCCAGGGCGCTACACTGGCCGTGGCAGGAATGCACAGGCTGGCCACCTGGAGCCTTGGGGACTGTGTGCACCATCTTGTGGAGTATTGACTCATGGGCCTTGTACAAGCGTAAAGTACGCATGTTCACAAGAAGAAACAGAGAATTTTCAATTCCTGAAGCCTTTTCTGGCTGAAAATTTTATTTATTTTATTTGTATTTATTTATTTATTAGGACAATATACAAATTACATTATGCACAGGGCAAATATGCTTGTATCAGATTATAGCTTTCAAGCTAATTTCCATCTGTAGTCCTTGGTTACACAGAAAATAAAAACATACTAAAATATACAATTACATTGTTAATGTTAAAGTGCATTCTTTCACATACAACAGGGAAGAGGTAGCTGACTTTTAGTTTTTAGTGGTTACATATCTGATTTTGTAGTAGCCAAGTCTTTAATTCCTTTTGAAAATGAGTAAAAGTTTGTTGAGGACACAATTTCATGAGGTATTGTGTTCCATCGTATTGTAGCTTTGTATGAGAATGATGATTGAGCAAATGTTTTACATCTGGGTATGCTACACTGCCCTCTGGTGGTGGTTCTTGTAATTCTAGTAGTTGTATCTGAGGTCAGATGGACATAGTTCTTAAGGGGAGGGGGGGCCTGGCTGTGGATAATCTTGTACATCAGCTGAATGTCATGAAGGAAAAGAAAATTATCAAAGTTAAGTGTCATATTTTTCTAGTATGTGACAATGATGATGTTTTTTGTCAAGGATTTTGAGAGCCCTGTTTCCCGTGGCTTTAAGGTTGTATTATTTGCTTGTGACCAACTGGATATGCAATAGGTGAAATGAGGAATCATTGTGTTTAGAAAACATTTGGCCGCCTCTAATGTTAATGAGTTTCTTATATTTCTAAACGTGGCTAAATTGTATTTTAAGGTATTTGACATCATTTTTACATGTTTTTTTTAAGCTAAGAGAAGAGTCTAATGTTATCCCTAAGTATTTGAACTCCGTCACATTTGAAATTGCGTCCCCATTTACAGTTATAATAGGATGGGGTACATTTTTGCACTTAATTGTGAAAAACATTGCTGCTGTTTTGTCTATGTTTAGAGTTAGGCAGGACTTTTTAAGCCAATTGGCAACATTTCCCATTGCTACTGTTAATTTATCAGCAACCTCTGTCATATTTTTACCATGTGTATATATTATTGTGTCATTAGGAATTAAGTAACAGGTTTCTTGCTTAGCGTGTGGAAGAAATATGTCTTATGGAAGTCAAATGAATTTGTATTTATTTATTTTTGTAATTGAAAAAGTGTAGACTTTTTACATGTATACACCACTCTGGGAGTTTATTATTTCAAACTGAGATAAAAATATATTTTATCTCAATAGGAAAGGTTTCAGATAATGACCCAAGCAAAGAGGCAGATCATAGTTCAGCAACTTGCTGAACTACTACGTAGGGAACCTACAGAGCCCTTGGTTTCATCACTGGACAGAGGAGCAGATGGTAATTTATATTTGTGATCCCTGTAAACATTATCATGACAACTCCTTGTAGCTGCCACTCAGCTCAGTGAGTCTTCCCTGCCTTGACTCTGCCTAATTTTGATTTTCCAGGTGATGTTGTGCCCACTGATGGTTCTAACGTGACCTGTAACCAACAAGCAATGATTGAAGGTGGCAATGAGTCATTAGAGTCAACAAGAAAGCCCAGTACACAGGTCTACCCACCATCAGGCAGCGTTGAATCGTTTACACTACTCCTACTGTAGAAGCGGGGGATACCTACAGATGCAGTTCCACGCCCATTAAGCCTGATGTCCTGCCATCCATCCATCCATCCATCCATCTTCTTCCGCTTTATCCGGGGCTGGGTCACGGAGGCAGCAGTCTAAGCAGGGACACCCAGACATCCCTCTCCCCGGACACTTCCTCCAGCTCCTCTGGAGGAACCCCAAGGTGTTCCCAGGCCAGCCGAGAGACATAGTCCCTCCAGCGTGTCCTAGGTCTTCCCCGGGGCATCCTCCCGGTGGGACATGCCCGGAACACCTCCCCAGGGAGGCGTCCAGGAGGCATCCGGAACAGATGCCCGAGCCACCTCAGCTGGCTCCTCTCGATGTGGAGGCTCTACTCCGAGCTCCTCCCGGGTAACCGAGCTCCTCACCCTATCTCTAAGGGAGCACCCAGCCACCCTGCGGAGGAAACTCATTTCGGCGGCTTGTATCCGGGATCTTGTCCTTTCGGTCATGACCCAAAGCTCATGACCATAGGTGAGAGTAGGAACGTAGATCGACCGGTAAATCGAGAGCTTCGCCTTTCGACTCAGCTCCTTCTTCATCACAACAGACCGATACAACGACCGCATTACTGCAGACGCTGCACCGATCCGCCTGTCAATCTCACGCTCCATCCTACCCTCACTCGTGAACAAGACCCCGAGATACTTAAACTCCTCCACTTGAGGCAGGAACTCTCCTCCGACCTGGAGAGGGCAAGCCACCCTTTTCCGGTCGAGAACCATGGCCTCGGACTTGGAGGTGCTGATTCTCATCCCGGCCGCTTCACACTCGGCTGCAAACCGTCCCAGTGCACGCTGAAGGTCCTGGTTTGATGAAGCCAACAGGACAACATCATCCGCAAAAAGCAGAGATGAAATCCTGTGGTCCCCAAACCTGACACCCTCCGGCCCCTGGCTGCACCTAGAAATTCTGTCCATAAAAATAATGAACAGAACCGGTGACAAAGGGCAGCCCTGCCGGAGTCCAACATGCACTGGGAACAGGTCTGACTTACAACCGGCAATGCGAGCCAAACTCCTTCTCAGGTCATACAGGGACCGAACAGCCCTTAGCAAAGGGCCTCGGACCCCGTACTCCCAGAGCACCCCCCAAAGGACGCCACGAGGGACACGGTCGAACGCCTTCTCCATGTCCACAAAGCACATGTGGACTGGTTGGGCGAACTCCCACGAACCCTCAAGCACCCTATGGAGGGTAAAGAGCTGGTCCACTGTTCCACGACCGGGACGAAAACCGCATTGTTCCTCCTGAATCCGAGGCTCGACTATCGGCCGAATTCTCCTCTCCAGTACCCTGGAATAGACTTTCCCGGGGAGGCTGAGAAGTGTAATCCCCCTGTAGTTGGAACACACTCTCCGGTCCCCCTTCTTGAAAAGAGGGACCACCACCCCGGTCTGCCAGTCCAGAGGCACTGTCCCCGACCGCCATGCGATGTTGCAGAGACGTGTCAGCCACGACAGCCCCACAACATCCAGAGACTTGAGGTACTCAGGGCGAATCTCATCCACACCCGGTGCCTTGCCACCGAGGAGCTTTTTAACCACCTTGGTGACTTCAGCTTGGGTGATGGATGAATCCTCCTCTGAGTCCCCAACCTCTGCTTCCTCAACGGAAGACGTGTCGGTGGGATTGAGGAGATCCTCAAAGTATTCCTTCCACCGCCCGACAACATCCCCAGTCGAGGTCAACAGCTCCCCACCCTCACTGTAAACAGTGTTGGTGAAGAACTGCTTCCCCCTCCTGAGGCGGCGGACGGTTTGCCAGAATCTTTTTGAGGCCGACCGATAGTCCTCCTCCATGGCCTCCCCGAACTCCTCCCAGACCCGAGTTTTTGCCTCCACAACTGCCCGGGCCGCAGCACGCTTGGCCTGCCGGTACCCGTCAGCTGCCTCGGGAGTCCCACAAGCCAGCCAGGCTTGATAGGACTCCTTCTTCAGCTTGACGGCATCCCTTACTTCCGGTGTCCACCACCGGGTTCGGGGCTTGCCGCCACGACAGGCACCAGAGACCTTACGGCCACAGCTCCTGACGGCTGCATTGACAATAGAGGTGGAGAATATGGTCCACTCGGACTCAATGTCTCCAACCTCCCCCGAGATCTGGTTGAAGCTCTCCCGGAGGTGGGAGTTGAAGACCCCTCTGACAGGAGGCTCAGCCAGACGTTCCCAACAGACCCTCACAACACGTTTGGGCCTGCCGAGTCTGTCCGGCCTCCTCCTCCGCCAGCGGATCCCACTCACCACCAGGTGGTGATCAGTTGACAGCTCAGCCCCTCTCTTCACCCGAGTGTCCAAGACGATCATCGACCTCCGGCCTAGGGTGTCCTGGTGCCACGTGCACTGATGGACACCCTTGTGCTTGAACATGGTGTTCGTTATGGACAATCCGTGACTAGCACAGAAGTCCAATAACAAAACACCGCTCGGGTTCAGATCAGGGAGGCCGTTCCTCCCAATCACGCCCCTCCAGGTGTCACTGTCGCTGCCCACGTGAGCGTTGAAGTCTCCCAGCAGAATGACGAAGTCCCCAGTTGGAGCACTATCCAGCACCCCTCCCAGGGACTCCAAGAAGGCCGAGTACTCTACACTGCTGTTCGGCCCATAGGCCGAAACAACAGTGAGAGACCTGTCCCCAACCCGAAGGCGCAGGGACGCGACCCTCTCATTCAACGGGGAAAACTCCAACACATGGCGGCTGAGCTGGGGAGCTATGAGCAAGGCCACACCAGCCCGCCACCTCTCACCGCGGGCAACGCCAGAGTAGAAGAGAGTCCAGCCCCTCTCAAGGAGTTGGGTTTCAGAGCCCAAACTGTGCGTGGAGGCGAGCCCGACTATCTCTAGTCGGTAACGCTCAACCTCCCGCACAAGCTCAGGCTCCTTCCCCCCCAGCGAGGTGACATTCCATGTCCCCAGAGCCAGTTTCTGTGTCCAGGGATCGGGACACCGAGGCCCCTGCCTTCGACCACTGCCCGATCCTCCTTGCACCGGCCCCTTACGGTTCCTCCTGCGGGTGGTGGGTCCACGGGAGGATGGCCCCACGTCGTCCTTTCGGGCTGGGCCCGGCCGGGTCCCGTGGGGAGAGACCCGGCCACCAGGCGCTCGCAATCGAGCCCCAACCCCAGGCCTGGCTCCAGGGTGGGGCCCCGGCTGCACCATACCGGGCGACGTAACTGGCCTCGTTTTTATTGTCGTCATAAGGGTTTTATGAACCGCTCTTAGTCTGGCCCGTCACCTAGGACCTGTTTGCCATGGGAGACCCTATCAGGAGCATTAAGCCCCCGACAACATAGCTCCTAGGATCATTCGGGCACTCAAACCCCTCCACCACGGTAAGGTGGCGGATGTCCTGCCCAATCCAAGTAATCCTCTTCCCTCCACACCTGTCACTGGGAGCATCAGCAGTCTTAGTACTGTCACCCATCAGCCTGGGCCCTTTAAGTGCAGCTGCCAACAGCTGGAGTCCAGAGTAAAGCTGGAGGAAATACAGGCACCTCTAATGGCAGAAGCAGGGCCAACAAACATATTTACTAAAAGGAGGCGTATAAGTCACAAGAAAGATCGGCATACACTCTATGGTAAGATAATTAGTTTTCACTTTAAGTCCCATACTAGATACATCCCTAAACTACATTAAGATCTATTCTTTGGTTGTTGGGCTGAAAACTGACATTGTGATGTCAGAGACACACTTTTCCATCACTTTACATAATGACAGCCGACTGTGAGCTTTCTTTCATTCTTTCACTTTTTACAAGGATCAGGGCCTTCCTGTATTTTCTGGCAGAGGGACACACAAACTCGGCAGACTGGCTGTTTATGGACAGTCAATAAAAATGACCAGGTCATTTTGTGGTAGTCAGTTTCATTTTATTTTAATTCAGTTTTTGTGACTATCAATGATAAAAACATTTGTCCCTCCCCCTCTTCACAGATGGCCGACCAGTCTGCTTCACTCTGGAATATCCATAACAACAGCCACATTTTACACAACACCATGCAGTTAGTCCATTATTTTGTTCAGACCCCTCCCGCACTGCCGCCTGTCCCAGGCACAGAAGGTGAGGACATCTTGGGCTCTTAAAGTGTCCTGAAGACATTGCAGAAACATCTGGCCCTCCACCAGATGCAGACAAAAGACACAAAGTTGGGACGCATTAATCCCAAATGCCTACACAAATCTACACTCTTTAGGCCCGAGCCCCAAGGACGGCGTAGGGCTTTTGTAACTAAAACAGAGCGTGAAGCGCTCATTAATCAAACACTGATAGCCACACTCATGAGGTTATGCCGGATCTGGTGATATAGGTGTGTGCCGCGAACGCGGCATATTTGTAATTGTTGGGACATTGCACTCATCATTGACTCTGGACCCATGAGCAGATTGCTCGTGTCATGCCCTTTCTAAATATATTCAATCCTGAAAACCTGACTCAGTACTTTTTGTATGTGTCCTACTTTTACAAACCCTAGGGCGTTTATCTAAACAAACTCAAATTTGGTAAAAAATTAGCTTAAGAAGTGGGGCATCAAAAGTTATCCAAATCTTTTACAGTGTTTGTGGGACCCATGCCTACGTCAGCTACGTAAAACACTGTAAGCCAGCTACAGGGGTGAAAGCAAAAAACTAAAATAAGTCATTTCTTTAGTCAATGAGGTGTATTATATTTGTATGTCTTGAAGCAGGTGTTCATGAGGATCTCTGTAAGCGTATGGGACTATGGTAAGGCTAAGGCGAGGGCGGTCTCGGGGTCCTCCCGCAGGAAAATTTGAACAAAATAGATGTATTTTAACAGATGTAATGAAACGGATGTAATTTGCTGCATTCTGGTGCATTTTATCAGAAAGAATACTTTCAGTTGATTCCAGGTTAAAGTAAATTGTGGGTACAATTTATGGGTTTATTCCACTACAAGAATCAAGACAACACATTCTGTATCATGAGCTGGGTGCAGTGCAGGACTGAAAGGTTCAGAAGAAGATCATTTATTCCGGCTGCCATAAGACTTAACAATGAATCTTTCTGAAGGTGCACTTTATTACTGTTTCTAGTAACTTTTAATCTATTTATTCATCATTGTCTCACTGAGTATGGTTTGTGTGTGTTACCAGACACCTGAATTTCTCCTGATGGGGAAGAATAAAGCATCCCTCCCTCCCACAGGGACTGTGGACTGTTGGTCTAGACTTGACTTCAGAGGAGAAAGAGGCTGCAAAAAACACAAAATGTCTAAACTCAAGTTTTTGATAATACTGTAAATATACTGTGTTAATACTGCACTTTTTTTATTAAGCTATTTATAATGATATCTCTGCAATTCATCATGTGTCAGATGACAAAAAATAAATAAATTGTTGCAATAAACAGCTTAAGTAAATGAGTTAATTTCTCTAACAGCACTGCTCAGGAACAGCACCACAGGTAAATACAGCTGCTTTGCTAACTTTTAGCGCACAAACTGCTGCACGTCTTTCTTGCAGCAGCATTAACGGGGTTACACAGTTTCTACCTGTGTTTAGTTCAAAAGCTGCTCTTCAGGTGCTTAACGCAGAAGTGCGCGGAGTCGGAAACCGACGGAGAAAAGAACGGAATGAACAGAGCGACAGCAGTGGCGCGTATGAACCTTTTTTTTTTCCAAAAACCTGGTCACGAGTGTACTTTTAAACCTCGTAAACAAATGTGAGCTATCACTTGACAGCTCTAAGGAGAGACACAGCCAACAGAAAGGCTGGACTGAACACCACTGATGTCGGGGCAAAGAGGGAACAACAGGTGAGAAGCATCATGACTCAGTTCCAGCTGGATCATAACAACCACCGCTGTTCTACCTGGGCTTCCTCTATCAGGCTCAGAGTTTTCTAGGGACTGAAAGCTGTGTTCATTTGGCATCTTCACCATTAGCAAGCTCCTAAGTAAGAGTTATACCACACACCAGAAATCGCTCCCATTGCCGGAGAACTTTAAGCCCTGCAGCTGCGTAAAACTCACAGCTTAACATTCACGTTTTCAAATATTATGTACAAATGTTTCATCAAAATATTTACTCACTCTTCCTCATTATATCCTTTACTTAGTAAGTTATTTACAGAAATGACGACACACAGTTAAATAGTTACTGCACTCATAGCTATTTTGTTTCCAACTACCTCCCTGTTGTAGAGGAAAAACTGAAGTGAACTCCATAACGAAATCATATCAGTTTGATTTCTATCTTTCTGATTAGGCAGATTTAATGGCTTTTATCACACAAACTCATACTTTCCCCGCAGGCTTTTCCTCAGCTGCTCAGGGCTGTGCAGCCTGGCAGAGTGGAGAAGTATCCAGTAGGCAAGGGTTGGCACGGTCGTTCTGCAGCAGATACACATGAAGTGGAAATCACAGGCTCTCAGCAGGCTGGAAATCAGCTCTCCTGATAAATACAATTCAATCATCCTGATACGTAACATGACTAAGCTAGTCTGTGAAAACTCTCACTCGACCAGGGTAAATGCATCGCAACAAAAGTTAAAAAAGCAGTCATCTGGATTGGATTTTTCAAGTTGAAGACGTTTCACCTCTTATACAGAAAGCCTCTTGGATAAGAGGTGAAACGTCTTCAACTTGAAAAATCCAATCCAGAGGACTGCTTTTTTAACTTTTGTTGCGATGACTAAGCTAGATATGAAACATGCACTGAGCCTGATACATAAATTACAGTCAGCCAAAAACATTACATACGCTCCTGAAACAAAGTGTTATGGTCTGAGAGGTAAGAGGACCCAGAAAGCAGACAGAGACCAGCAGGTAAGTCAGACAAATTTATTTAAACAAAGTGTTTGAGACCGGATGTCGGCAGGACATTTGGAGCTTGGATTTGGTAAGATGGCAGCTGAGGCTCAGGACGGACTGGAGCTGGAGCAGGTAAGTTGGTGGATCTGGTTGAGAGCAGACTGAATGGCTGGCCAACACAGATCTGGGAGAGCACAGAGAGGAAAAACAAGCTAAGTAAAATCCAAAAACTAGAGCTTGCTAGAGAATAAAAGCAGAAGTTGTCCTGAAGTGTGTTCACCGCTGTGGTTAACTGAGGATCTGACAGAGAAGTGGAGAAGAGCCTGGGCTTTAGTACTGCAGCAGATGAGTTGATTGATTGCAGGTGTGCAGGCCAGAGGGAGGAGCCACGCCCACAGCAGTAACACACACACAAAGGGACAACAAACACAAAAAACAAAGGGCTAGCACTAACCCTGATCTGTAAAATAGACTCAACCTGATACGTACAATTCAATCAGCCTGATACGTAAAATGCACTGAGCCTTATACGTAACATGTACTCAGCCTAATACGCTAACTTCTGTCTGCTACAAATATTGTCTGTCAGCCAACTGAATGTTTATCACCTGGACCTGCCTGGACGTGTTACGCTATTAATGCAGCTCAGTTTGTAAGATCAGTCAGATATGCAACATTGTGTGCGTCTGATATACGTAAACTTGTGTCTGACTAATGCGCTCACTACTGTCTGATAGATCACATTTCCCAACAAAGGATGGGCCGTTTGGAGGAGGCTCTGATCAAGTTTACATCTGGATGCAGATGTGTCAAACTATTCATTCAGGACAACACAGCATCATGTTCTCTTCAAAATGCCAGCAAATGATAAGTGAGGGGATGCACCAGGATAATACAACGTACTTACAGGATATGCACAATGATACCACTCACACTGGTTTCACTGTTTATGTGTTGTGTGTCCTACATTAACAACACACACCATAGGATTTGTTTTTAAAGGTTAGCTTCTTTGTAGGAAACCAAACAGATCACGATTGGCTGGCTCATGAAGTAACAGCAAATGCTTTGCATAATAAAATGCATTTGTGATTCAGCCTTACTGTTTATACTGTACAAAGAGAACTGGCTCTTATTGAGTATTTAAACATTCTTCCTCAGGCATATTTGAGTTGTTTTGTGTTGAGTGATAACACATTTCTTTCATCAGATTTGCTAAAATAAAGTCTCTACTCTTTTTATTTATTTAGACAGGGAAAGCCCATTGAGAGTCAGCTCTCATTTACAAGGGCGCCCTGTTACAAAACAGTTACATAGCAATAATCACAATTAAATACATTTAAAACACCATTAAGTAAAACATGTGCAAGTTATATAAGAGGTACTTGACAATGAGTCTATCTAATTTAAGTGTATTCTGAAGCTTGTTCCATCTGTCAGGGGCATAAAAACAAAAAGACTTTCCAAGCTCCGACTTCACATGTGGCACACGTAGTGTGATGTGCATCTGTGAGTGTGTCTGATAATTAGTATTACTACAGTTTAAAAGGGAACATAGGTACAAAGGGAGTTTTCCACAAAGAGCCTTATAAACAAATAGACAATGCTGTTCTCGGCGAGCTTTAAGAGAAGGCCTACCTTTTCATACAACATGCAATGATGAGTGAGATATCTATCTCCAGTTATAAAACGTAGAGCACTGTGATAAACAGAATCAAGGGGCTTGAGAGTGGTAGAAGATGCGTGCATATAGATAATGTCACCATAATCAAATACAGACATTATTAGTGACTGGACAATTATCTTTCTAGAACGAGAGGAAAAACAAGACCTATTCCTATACAGGAACCCAATTTTACTTCAACCTTTTGATTATATCTTCCACATGAGTCCGGAAAGAAAACTTGGAATCTATCCAGATACCCAAATATTTATAAGATTCTACCAATTCAATTTGTTCCCCTTGAAAAGTCTGAATACCAGGGTAATTATTAGAATTACAGGACCTAGAAAACATCATCCATTTGGTTTTACTAGGATTTAAGACAAGTTTGTGACTAACAAGACATTGCTGAAAAGAGTCAAAGGCACTCTGAAGGTTAGCACAGGCCTGAGCAGGGGTGGAGCCGATACTATATAATATTGTATCATCAGCATAAAAATGAACATTACAAAGTGAAGATGGGTAAAACATGTTATTAATATAAAGGGTAAAAAGAACAGGACCTAATATAGAGCCTTGTGGAACACCCTTGCCAGTCTCAAGCAATGCTATTAGCTACAACTGCCTGTTTTCTCCCAGACAAATAATTAAAAAAACACTTAATGGAAAGGTTATCAAAACCAATAGCAGATAGTTTGTGCATTAATACCCCATGGTCTACTGTGTCAAAGGCCTTTGAAAGATCAACCAAAATAGCAGCACAGTGTTTACGATTGTCAAGACCAATTAAAATGTCATTTATAACAAGAGATATAGCTGAAATTGTGCTATGGCCTGGTCTGAATCCAGATTGTTGAGATTGGAGAGTATCATGGGTATGAAGAAATGCCCGTAACTGGTTATTCACCAATGATTCAAGAACCTTTGCTAAGCAACTCAATTTTGAAATCGGACGATAATTATTTAAGTCTGTTGGGTCACCTCCCTTCAGCAATGGTACAACATGTGCGGTTTTCCACAATGTAGGTATCTTTCCTGAGGTAAATGTTAAATTAAATATGTGAGCTAACGGGGCAGAGATTAAATGAGCACTAAGACGTAAAAGAAATGGATCAAGATCATCCTCACCTCTTGATTTCTTATTGTGCAATTGTAGAAGTAAATTAAAAACTTCAGTGTCACTCACGGGTTTCAGTGTAAAAGTACTATGACACGGGGGAGGCTGACAGATGTTAAATGTTGGTAAATCATGAGTATGATTTGGACAAACAGTTAAAATATTATCAAATAGCTGACCTGATGATATAAAATGTTTATTAAATGCATCACAAACTAGGGCCTTGTCTGAAATTAACCTATTCTCACTGCTGATCTGTGGAGGAAGAGAGCAGATTGGCTTAGGTTTTAAAGATTTAACTGTTTTCCAGAAACCTGTTGCATTACCAGTAGCAGCAGAAACTGAGGAAAGATAGTAATCAGATTTAGCTTTTCTTATCATCCTTATACATTTATTTCTAAGTTTTCTGAATTGCAACCAGTCTGCTGCTTTACCAGTGTGCCTAGCAAGAGACCAGGCTGAATTTCTCAGTCGAAGAGCATCAGTGATGTCAGCTGAGAACCAAGGGCAAGAACGATTTTTTATTCTTTGATTTTTGTAAGGAGCATGCTTGTTCATGATGGAATTAAAAATATATAAAAAATGGTTTATAGTTTCTTGTAGTCAACAATAAGAGGAACAGCAATCCAATCTGACAGAAAAAACTAAATCACTCATGAGCGACCTGTCCTTACACATACACTTACTACTGTTGCCACCTGTCCCGGTTTTACCTGATTGTCCTTTTTAATGCTCTGTCCCAGGGACAAAAAATATTGTCCTAGGACACTGAATGTCCTGGTTTTTCTATATGATGCGTAAAATGTTTAATCTATCATGTTGTTTGTAGCCTACGTTTATCCACTACACATAATGATGCAAATTATTGGCTGACAGACGACTCGTGTGCAGGCTTACTGGCTCTAGATAAATGACAGTCCGTACTCTAGGACTCTTGTGGTGGCAGTATTTTGAGACAAAGAAGGATATGCAGCAGATTGTTGTTGGACTGTGTGACTGAAAATGGGTGGAGCGACAGAGGACAAGGATGCTACAGGAGTGGACTGTGACAGACCAGTTAAGAAAAAAGTAAACGGTCTACCAGCTTTAACAATGACTGGTTAAAGCATGATAAAAGGCAAGGCAAGGCAAGTTTATTTGTATAGCACAATTCATACACAGAGCAATTCAAAGTGCTTTACAGAAAAAAAAAGGCAAATTTAAAAGTACAAAACACAATTAAAAACAATAAAATCAAATTTAAAGAGTATAATTAAGAATTTAAAATTAAATTAAAAGAGAAGAGTGCAGATAAAACACTTTCAGTTGTCATATGCACAGTTAAAAAGAACAGTTTTAAGTCTGGACTTGAACATTGTCAGAGCAGAGGTCTAACATCGTCAGGAAGACTGTTCCAGAGTTTAGCTGCATAAAACTGAAACACTGCTTCACCGAGTTTAGTCCTGACTCTGGGACCAGCAGAGACCTGTCCCTGAGGTCCTCAGAGTCCCAGCAGAGACCTGTCCCCGAGGTCCTCAGAGTCCCAGATGGTTCATATGGGACCAACAGGTCAGTGATGTACTTTGGTGCTAAGCCATGGAGAGACAAATGATAAATAGGCAATTGCTTTTCAATACCAGTGAGCAATGCCTATGCAGAACGCGTGTTCAGTCACATGGAGGATGCTTGGACTGATAAAAGAAACTCTCTGTTGCAATGGTGAAGTCTGAGTTTCAGGTCAGATTAAACTTTCAGTTGCCATTTACTGGGTTCAAGACATTTATTGAAGAACAGCAAGGACTGATAACAGCAGCAAAGAAAAACACCAAATATAAATGGAAGAGAAGGTAAGGTCTTGGTGAACTAAATTAAATCCAGATTAAGCTGCATCTACGTAGTCTGCTCTGTATGTGGCCCAGTTACATGTCCTTCTGTGTATTTGTTTAGCCAAGAGCAGTGAGGAGCAGAAAAGGCAAACACACACCACTGTCTAAGTAATCAGGTAAACTGTTCCTGTGCAGGAAAACCTCAATATCTGAACAGAAACATAGACACAGATACACACACATTCTTGTACAAGCACTGAAGTGAGGTCCAGGTAACTTCACATTTAGAGTGAGGACCACTCTTTCTAAACTACTTACAACCAAAAGTTTGCTACACTTTAACACTAGGTGTCACCTGTGTTCAGATTTTCACCTCAAAACTGAGGAAAAAGACTTCTGTTTTTTATGTTTTGTACCACTTATGTGAGGACCTTTTAAACAGTACAACTAAATTTGAGTAATTGGGTTCTTATTCTTTCTTCGTTCTTCTTCTTTCTTTTGGGAGAAATTATTCATAGTTCTGTGCTAAATCATAAAAAAATGTAAGGTTGTATCAAAATAAAACTAACTTCTACAAATTATTGAGTCGAGGGATGGCTGAGTATCTACGGAGGCAGTTGCAGGATAAACTGTACAACCTACAATCCATGAGCATTATGTCCCTTGCAACTCTGCTGGATCCGAGGTTTAAGAAAATAGGCTTCTTTAGCCCCAATAAAGCGGCAGATGCTGAGAAAAGACTTATTTCAGAATGTGCTGCTGTTGTAAGGCATGCTACTTCCTCCTCATTGTCATCTTCCTCCTCATCATCTTCACACATATCTGAAGCTACTCAGCCTGTGACACAAGGTAATGGATAACCTACCTTCTAATTGTGTTTTTATTTAGCCACTTACAGACTTTTTCTCCGTCTCTCTTAGGTAGCAAACTGTGGCATCATTTGGATGCCACAATCTAGATGACGAGGACGACAAATGTAACCGCAGATGCAACAGTTGAGGTCTGAACCTACCTGGGGGAGCCTAATATAGGAAGGCTGGAGGACCCCCTTCAGTATTGGGAAAGACAAAAGAATGCATTTCCAAACCTTTACAAACTTGCAGTGGCTTTTCTCTGTACACCAGCTTCATCTGTGCCCTGTGAAAGGGTTTTTTCAAAAGCAGGGGAAATCCTTTGCAAAAAAAGAAGACGCCTGAGTCCAAATACAGTGGAAAAGTTGATATTTCTAAATAAAAATGAATAAAATGACCCCATTTTGCCTTTATTACATGCTGTCCCTATAGTCACATAAGCACAGCCATAAACTAAGTAACACAAGCACATTCACATAACATCCAAATCTCTAATTTGTTTATATTTTTTCTTTTAACCCGACCATTGTATCATAAAAAAGACCCCATGTTTATAAATTCACAATTTATGTTGATAACAAACACTGAAATATTTATTCATTCATTCAATATAAAGCTTCACACCAGAACCATGATGATCATGTTAGTTGTACTATAATCAGCCTGTTATACATTTTTTTGGCCACTTGATGGTGCAGTGGAGCAAATGAAGCATCTTGAAGCATCGGCTCATGTGTGAACCAATTGGATGGAACGTTTCAGTGCTTCATGGGGCTTCATCTCGACATCACTAGTTCAAACATAATGGTTTATAATACGTGATTTTTCACATAGTCTAACACACACACACAGTGGTCTGAAGACAAACTGACCTGGAAACTGTTCCTGTCACGTGCCTTTTATACCTCCCAGCTCAATCAACCAGGTGCGCCCAATCTCGCAGGTGCTGTTGATTGAGCACGAGGTTTATAAGCAGGCCAGATCCCTTTGGCGTGTTTGACACACAAGCTTCACAAGTGGTCCAACAAATGACATTTCCCATAGCGTATGCTACGCAGCATCGAAGTTTAGCTTTTGAAGGGGAACAACTTTTTGTCATAGTTTTACTGTTAAAATAATGTTAAATCATTTATCACTGTAATCTAGTTTTAGGTAAACAGGTCCACAAGTTAGGACTCTTTCAGTTGTTGTTTAAGTTGATATGGCTTAAAGTTTTGGTGTTTTGAAGTTGGTAAAGTGGGTGAAAAGTAAAAGTGTGCTTCAGGTCACAGTGTTTGTCATTACGCCTTCGCACTGTAGGAGTATTGGACCACTGCTGAAATTCTAAAAAAATGAACATATCTGTCTATCTGAACAAAAATGAATATATCTGTCCTATACGAACTGCAGACCAATAAATGTGCCAGAAGAGGCCTCCTCTCTTTGTGTGATGGAAACCAGAAACCTGGCACAAGCAGCACCACAGATGGAACCAGATAATTAACCTACGCCTTTGTCCATTCCAACAAAGTTATGCATTAAAGACTTTATCACTCATCTGTTCAAGAGACGGATCTCATGCATTAACATGTTACTTTACAGGAAAATGTCATAGCTATGTTCTGTGCAAACTGTTGAAATCATCATGTTTATTATTGGTTGGATATATGCTTATTCAGTATCATTATTCACCAGGATGTTTATGTTGCTACAAATGTTCCAGTGTAAATGTAACATGTTTTTAAAGGCACGTAAATTGAAGTGGAGTAAACACGTTTTTTTTAATGACATTTACTTTGTGTCTAGTGTAACGCCCCCTGGGCTATGAGTACTGACTACAGCTTAGAGTAATGTTTGATTACTCAAAGCAACAGAAGTTGGTTCATAGGGAGTCTGAACTGTGTGAATAAACACGTACAACAGAATATAGTTTAAAGGTATAAATGTATTAGGATAGATATATATGAATATTTATATATTTATAATAAAGTTTTATGATATATATATGCAGATATTCAATAATCATAATATTACAATGCAAAGACAACATCAATATTTCAGTCCATATGTCTGTGTGTATAGCAGCTTGAATGTTTCAAATCCGAAATTGTCCAGTAATCCAGTAATCCAGGAACAAGGGAAAAAACTTATCCGAAAGAAGGAAAGACAGTGGTTGAGTGATTCAAGTTCCTACCACAAGGGTGGTTGAAGAGTAGCTCGCCATCTGTAGTTGATTAGTTGATTTCCATTGGGTGCAAAAAAAACCTGACCTGTACGAGGTCAAAACACAAATTAACAAGCTTGTGTTAGTGCTATCACAATGAAATAATATACTTTATACAACAGTTCAAGAATACATAAGTGCACTTATATTAAACAAAAAGGTACATTCTACATACGTATCATTATTGCGCAACAATTCATTCATTCTACATCAAACTGGTTTGTAATGCTAAAGCATATTTAGCATGTTTTCGTAACATAGTTACATCAAAGCTTAAATAAAGAAAAGGAGAATGCTCTCCCAATACCAAAGGTACTGCCCTTAATTCGGCTTCTTACTGACTCCAAATATGGCTACGTGCTTAGAAATATGTGCCATATTCCTTCAAGGCATTTGGAGCGGAGGTTATGCTAAGCTAGCAATGCGCTCTCAGAGCACTTAACACAGCAGCCCCGATGCCCCAACACAAACAAAATAACAGAGCGGGATAAAATACCGCTATTTCACTAACTGATATAACACAGCACGTACCGTTGAATCTTGAAATTATAGATCCGATCCGAAACACGGGAACCGAACACAGCAAACAAACAGCCACAGCGAGGAGCCGAGGAGGATGAGAGCGTGCCATGCCATGAAACCGGAACTAAATGAAGCCAACTTGCGTCACCACGGCGGAAGCCACAACCAGAGCGGAAGCTCACCACAATAAAAGTAGCTAGAGCAACACCCGTTACACTAGCAAAGGTAATTCGAATCCTCTCCACTATCAGTACAGAGGGCCGTACCACAGACTCAAAAGAGACACCCCTTTTTCAGTCTTATCTTGGGGTGCGGTCCGCATTCCTTAGTCTTGCTTTTGGTCTTTCTTTTGTCTTGTCTTGTCTCCGTCTATACTTCGTCTTCTGCGTCTTCTAAGTCTAATTTTGCCTTTCTTCTCGTCTCGTTTTGTTGCGTTAAGTTTACTTTGCCGATGATAACATCTTTTCATGATAAGTTGCCTAAACTTTGGCTCAGGTATAATTTTTGTAGTTTATTTTGAAAAGCCTCGCGCCGCGCAACATCCGCCAGCTTTATCAACCGCTGCCTTGACCAAAGGCTATTTTAAGTTATACTTGTAAAGTTTTTGAGTCGCTGTGAAAGGATTTTTATTGAATTTTTCATTTAGCATTTAAAGGACATTTGCCATACTCTGAGACTTTGACGCTGCCTTACGCTGACAACAGCTAAACTCTCCCTGAGCGGCATCACGCTCGCTGTTCAACATAACGGGACACCTGGCGACTGGCTGTGGAGCTTGGAGGACACACCACGAACCGCTGTTTGGGACCGGGAAGACCAACCCTGTGACACCCTGCGGCTCTAAAGGACGAGGAAACGACATCCGAGCCCCTGGCTGAAACCGGAGGCTGGCTGTCGTCACCACCTTCCCCTCCTGCACCGAGCGCAGTAAGCCAGTGTTGTGTAACAGAGTTGGCGCTAGCAGTCTCAGAGTCTATTTCACCTTTATTCCCTAAATCTTAAATAATTTAATAAGTCATATTATAACTTGCTCCACTACAATTTATCATTAATTAATCAGTAATTCTGCATAACGGTTCTGTTCAAAATTACATTCCTTTCAATATTTACCTCTGCCTCAATATACTATTCTGTCTAGTTGTGTAAATAAATGTTATACTTAATCTAAATTAAGTTGAGTTTTATGATCTTTATCTATTAAACTGATTCCCTCCTGGTCAACCTTTCCCTCTTAAGACATTAGTTTAGGTGTTTTAATCTGCACGTTAGCGCAAGGCTAACTGGTACCAATGTGGAATTATTACTCTTAACCTTTGTCTTAGTTCAGGGTATATATTTTATATATGTATGCTACAGCACTGTTCACACCTGTAATTTGTCCCATGACGGAGTGGCAGTGTGTGTCCCATTAATGGAAGCCTCGCAGTCGTCACAGTAACCAGAAGCTGTGATCCCAGTGTGAACAGTAACAAGAGACACCTGATGCAACAACTGCCAAAGCTTCACACTAACAAGTTCAGAGAGAGGAAAACATCAACAGTGTATGACTTTGACAAACTTCAGCCTGATGTAAACACACAGTCACACTGACACATTCACACACAGGGAAGGTAGCTGAAGTGTTCTGCCCAAGGACACAACATCAGTATGCAATGCAGTAGTGGGGATTAAACCACCAACTTTTGGGTTAGTGGCCAAACGTCTCTACCAACTGAGCTAAAATATAAAGATTTGGTACACAGTAGAAGTGCAATGATATGTTTTTGTGACTATACAATATGCATTTAACATTGTATTGTTGTGATTCAAGAATGATATTGTACTGATTTAAAGCAATACAACTGGATTTAACACCTTCATATCAATGTTCAGTTCAATTCAGTTTTATTTGTACGTCCCAGTCTCACAGCAAAAGTCGCCTCAAAGGCTTCACAAACAGTTAATCAAACATAAACACACAATCAACACAAACAATAACTACACTAAACTAAACAGACCCAGGACACTCCTGTCCTTAGACCCTCCTTCTCTTAAGGAAAAACTCCTAAAAAAAAAAGCAGAAACCTTATGGAGCCCATATTGAAGAGATCCTCTCCCAGGACGGACAGGCAACATGTGTCAGGAGTTAGTCCATTAGCTCATCTATAGGATCATAGTTCACTCTGTAAGGATTCATCCAGACAGGGGAGTGGGGGTGAGGTAGGGGTCCAAGGAGAGTGGGACAGAGGGACAACCTGTGAACAGCTATGAACTCATTAAAGATATAGAATATTAGATTATATTAATGAGAGTGATAGGAGAGGAGCAGCAGATGAAACCAGAGGTCAGAGGTCAGTGCACCATACTTCCCCCAGCTTCTAGCTCCTAGAGCAGCTTAGCTTCAGCTGTGGAGTTAACCCTGTTCCTGGCCTGACCATAAGCTTTCTCACAGAGGAACGTTTTAACCTAACCTTAAATGTAGAGACTGTGTCTGCCTCTAACATGAGCTGGAAGCTGATTCCATAAAACAGGAGCTTGGTAACTAAAGGCTCTACCTCCAACTGTACTTTTAGAAACCCTGTAGTACTCTGCAGTACTCTCGCAACAACAAGTTTAAAAAGCAGTCATCTGGATTGGATTTTTAAAGTTGAAGACGTTTCACCTCTTATCCAAGAGGCTTTCTCAATTCTGAAATTGAACTGATGAGAGCTGGTTTATATTTTCCTAGGAAGGAGGAGTTTTGACCTGAAACTAAATTCTATTGGTCAAGGCGACCATGAATAGCTTGAGAGGTTTTGGGTTGTTAGGAGTCCTCTGTCCTCAGCTGGAGTGAGTGTGGTTAACCCTCCCCAGCCTCAGCTCCTTCAGATGTTAATGACCTGAGTGAAACTGGGTTGTTTAGGTTTCAGAAGCCTGTTGTAGACAGAAGGAAGGTTGTATCGGTGACCACCATTTCTGTTTAAAGAAGGTTTATCTTTTTTGACAAAGATTGCTTCTTTCACTCCTCGCTCTGACCATCCTTTCTCTCTGGCTAAGATTCAGACCTCACTGTCCTCAAAGGAGTGGTTTGTGGCCTTCAGGTGGAGGTGTACTGCAGATTCTGGTCCACTGGAGTTAGCTCTGCGGTGTTGGTATAATCTGTTTGGTTTCTCCAATGTACTGTTCTCTGATGGAGAAAACAACTCTCTGCTCTGTTTGTAACTGGGAACATTGTCCTTGGGATGAACCAGTTTTTGTCTGAGAGTATTAACAGGTTTGAAATAAACCAGGATGTTGTGTTGGCTAAAAATCCTTTTAAGTTTCTCAGACAGGCCAGAGATGTAAGGAATGACTACATTGCTCCTTTTTGGCTCTTGTACTTGTTCTTTCCCGTCCTGTTTTTTGTCTTTTGGGATTTGGAGAAGGCCCAGTTGGGATATCCACTCACACAGACCAGTACCTGTTATTTGAGTCAAACCACCCGCTACAGCACAAACTCGCTGTGATCAGGACACTGCAGCACAGAGCCCAAGAGGTTCCCACAAGCGCGGAGGGAAGGAGGAAAGAAGAGCAACATGTCCCCAAGCCCTCAGAACCTGTGGATATTTGCATTTACAGAACATCTATATAATCTCTTTGAACATTTTATAAATTGTATACCAAAAATACTGGCAATAAAAACCAAGCAGTAGGGAATCAGTCTTTGTATGTAATGCTTTGCAATATTGTCTTAAATAAAATGTGTCTTAAAATGTCATATTAAGATCTGTAACTGACCCAGGAGGAGAACTCAATAATGTGCTACACTTAGAAAACGTATTTTCACAAACATCCATTACAAGGAAAAAGTGGTTTACTGTTAAGTGATATTATTGACCATTTTCCAGTTTTTCTGGAAAAAGGTATTTGTATTTACGGTTTGGGAGTTATTTCACTTTAAAGCTTTTGGACCAACTCCGGAACCGAAGGTCATATCGCGACCAAACCTGGACCAGTTGATAGCTTAGGCCAAGGCAAACGAGGAAAAAACAATCAAGTATCTCTTTTCATTTTGGAGTTACTGCGAAGGACTACTTGGTAGGTGGTTTTCATCCCTTACCCCTCTTCAACTCTCTGCAACTACATACTCATTTGGAGGCAAAGCATTTTAGAAAAATTCCAGTCTGGTTTAGAGTCCACATCACGGAAACAGCACTTTTAAGAATTTTTATTGATCTTCTTTTAACTGTTAATTCTACTTGCCCCACATTTATAGTTATTTTAGATATAACTACAGCTTTTGATACCATGGCTCGCCACTTTTTTTTTTATATTGGCTTGAAAAATTTACTGGCATCAAAGGTACAGCCTTAAATTGGTTCAGGTCGTATCTTAACGAGCAATCATTTTCTATCCACCTTGGACCTTTACATTTCAGGCACGGCCCACCTCAGCTCACACATGAGATCACACATGGATCAACTTTAGGTCCTGTTGTTTTTTCCTTGTATATGTTGCCTCTGGGGTCAATATTAAAAAAACAAAAAAAAAAAAAAAAACACAATCTCTTTTCATTGCTTTGCAGATGACGTAACAGTCTATATGCCTTTAAGACCTAGCTCAAACAGCTCCCAAGCGTTGTTAAATTGCCTTTGAGAAGTTAAGGATTGGATGGCATTACATTTTTTAAAACTAAGTGAATCCAAAACTGAGTTAGTTGTATTTGGAAACTCTGTTGATGTCAAAACTGCCCTGGGCCCCTTAAACTCCTAATGCCACCCCTCAGCCAAAAATCTTCACATAACCTCTGTACTGGCTTCTTTGCATTGGCTTCCTGTCAGCTACAGGATTTATTTTAAGATTTTATTGATTGTTTTTAAATGTCTAAATGGGCTGGCCCCGTCTTACCTCTCTAAACTACTGCCAGTTCATGCTCCAACCAGAACACTGAGGTCAACTAACCAGCTGATTTTAGACATCCCGAGATCCCGAATGAAAACCAGAGACGGGGCTTTTGCCATAGCTGCTCCCAGACTCTGGGACCCCCTGAGTATCAGAACAGCCCAGTCTCTTAATATTTCTAAATCTTTAGCAAAAACCCATTTGTTTGCTCTGGCTTTTAGCACAAGCTGAGCTGGACTTTGTTGCTTTGTTGCTTTGTGTGTGTGTTATTTTATTGTCTTGTGCTTTTGGTGTTTTTAAAGTTGATTTTATGCCTTGTTTTACTTTTACTGATATATTCAGTTGCACTTTAAACCTGTAAAGCACTTTGGGGAGCGACAGTGGTTTTAAATGTGCTATACAAATAAAGTTGACCTTGACCATGACCTTCTTTTTCTAAGATTCAGACCCAGAACCTTCTGATTGCAAGTCAGATGTACTACCCACTACACCACAGAGGACAAAAACTACTCTTAACTCCTCAGACAATTAAAAAATGTACGCAAAAGGATGGTCTAGAAAATGTATTCACAAAGTACTTGTCTTCAAAAAAGGTACCTAATTAAATTACTTGAGTAAAAGTATCCACCACTGATGCTATAAGAGTGTTAGAGTTTATAATAATGCTATATAGATGAAATATGTTTAACTGTGCAATAAATAAATGGAATAAATGTCAGAGTTTTACAGAAGGGTCACTGGCTGACAGCTTGGAATTTCAAAGGTACAATGTTAAGTCTTTGATGCCCTCTGGTGGTGACTTTACAGATTGTAAAGCTGTCTCACAGTGTGGCCATCTGCCCAATCAGGTGACTTTCTACAGCAGGGGTGGCTCACCAGTCAGAGGCCAAGAGCCAAAAAAAATTACTGTGGTACACCAAAGAGCCACATCAAGCACCGAGCACACCTAACACAGACGCACTTAATGAAATCCTAAAAATGAACCCTGACTGAACCTGAACCTCTCACATGTGACACTCTGCCTTCTCTTTGTCACTGCTAAGAAGCTCCCCTCTCATCCTTCATCCCACAACACCATTACAAGTCTGTAATAAATAAGTAAATATGTCTTTTCTGATTGTTTTTGAGTAAAACATTAGAGATACAATCTGAAAAAGTCAGCACACTTTTTGTTAAAACCTCTTAAACTGAAAGCTTTAACAAACAATATCTCCGCAATCCCTGCGTGTAGATTCCTGAAACACAAACTGTCAGAAAGCTTGCACAGGTCACTGCATACCTCCACATATTTTTAGTTTTGTAAACTAAACTACTTGTACAGCTGCACAAAGACACAATGTCATTCACTTACATACGGAGATCAGTCATCTCCAGCTCAGTCGCGGTCTTAGTGACAGTGGAACTTTTAAGCAGCCCATGTCTGCACTGAAGGGGTCGACTAAGAATGACTAGTGTTCTGTGGTCTATTTCTCAAATTGGGCCACAAAACTCATGTGAAGTTGCGTGAACAATGCTATGTACCGGGCTTTATCTTGATGTGAGCTAAAGAGCTGCAATCCCATTGGCTGCGAGCCGCATGTGGCTCACGAGCCATGTGTTTGCCAGCCCTGTTCTACAGCCTGTGAGCACCTGTGGTAACCTTACAGAGACCATGCAGGAGAGGGATGTTGCAGTAAATGGTTACAGACAGGACAGAGGAAGAGTAGAGAGACATTAGAGCTGATGGTCCTGACAGAGAAGACTTTTAGCTTCCTTACAGTGTTTGTTTCATGTGGACAGGCCCAGGCATCACTGAGATACAAACCACTGCAGTCTTAGTACTGGTAATGATATTAAATATACATGCAGCTAATTAACGCTATCGTCGGCAACACGCAGCGTTTTCATATCATATCAAGGATGTTTCTGCTTGGGACCAGTACATATTGGCTAAATGTTTTTGAACCACTGACTAACCACTTCACTAATGATAAGCCCCAAAGGAACAGGCACTATTAGGCATGAATGAAAGTATCTGTCCTGCTTGGTTAACTGCATCCTAAATATATACTACTATGCAGGCACGTGTGGGGGTGGGGAGGGTGGAGTGCTCTTTTTTTAAATTAATTTTTTCCTGTGGCCCTTCAAATAACATGGCATATTGTAACATATTCAGTATTGCAAACATTTACAGATATTTATAATCCATGACTTGCCACCTGTCAGTTCATCATGTGACGTCACCATGTGACCTTTAATTTTGCTGCTGCGCCCTGTCCAGCTGCCCTTTGCACAGCAGAGAGCGGAGCGTGAAGCTCAGAGAGAGATCTGTAGTAACTTGGAGTGGTCCTAAGCAAGTCGTCTACAATAAACCAACTGAGACAGGTGGAGGAGCACCGGGAGCTTCCAGGTGGGCCAGTGTATACTTTTGGGTCAGCTGTGAGAATGTGTGCCTGTGTTGTCTCAGCCCAGCCACTACGCACAGATGAGCAGTCGTTATCACACGGCAACGACCCCTGACCCTCTCCCAACTTTCCCTTCCTGTACTGAGGCTACTGTTTATGGTCCCTGCGGCTCCGTGGTCCAGGGTTGGCCTGTGGAATAATTAGATAGATGCTTGGTGCTGAATGAAAGGAGTGCGCCAGCCACTGCCCCCTGCAGTAGCCTGTGTAAGCTTGCATAATAAATTTGGTCAGTCAGAGTAATTTTAATGAAATCATTGACACATGGGAATGTTTTCAGCTCACAATGGCGTACTCTCATCTCAAGCTTTAATTAAGTTTTTGTTTGATAAAAATTGACCAGATATTGGCGGAGACATGATCATAAACAGCTAATTTAAATATTATGGTCCAATTATACGCGACCAGGGCTTAAATTGAGCTGGATCTTGTGGGAACATCTACATCTACATGTTTATTCACATTTCAAAACAATTCTGTGTTCTACTACTTTTTCTAAATCGGCTTTCCTTTGCTTTTTATTCTTCAGCTCTTTTTCTGTATAGTGCATCCTCTTTCAAGCATCAGCTGGAGAAGTAAGAGAAATGTAATTACAATGACACAAAGACCTAATATGACCTAAAAAGATTGACCTTTAGCTTTACATAGTTAAATCAATTTGTGGATTCAAAAATATTTCCTCTGCCTAAATTTAGTAGCCTAATTTCTTTTCTCTTTTTCAAACTTTTCTATAAGCATTTTCAGTAAATTTATACTCAACATTCCCCCATCGGGGAAAACCAAAACTGTCCGGACCATGTTGGTAGACATTGGACATATTGTTTTCCATACCTGGTTGTCATTGCCTTGACCAGAGGGGTCTATGGGACCTCAATAATGTATTTGGTTAGGCTTATTCCCATTTTCTGCCGTTAGAATAATGGTTGTGTACACTGTAAAGCCTCTTCAGATATTTACTCTGTTCAGGTTACCCAGTGACTTGTATTACCCCGTAATACTTTATAACTATTGCCTTAGTTTTGGTTACCCTGTAACCTCTAGTCACACAGTGACTTGTATTACTCTGTAATACTTTATAGCTATTGTCTTAGTTTTGGTTACCCAGTAACCTAGTCACCCAGTGACTTGTATTACCCCGTAATACTTTATAGCTATTGCCTTAGTTTTGGTTACCCAGTAACCTAGTCACACAGTGACTTGTATAACCCTGTAATACTTTATAACTATGGCTTAATTTTGGTTACTGTGTAACCTGGTCACCCAGTGACCTGTATTACCCTGTAATACTTTATAGCTATTGCCTTAGTTTTGGTTACCCACTAACCTAGTCACCCAGTGACTTGTATTACCCCGTAATACTTTATAACTATGGCTTAATTTTGCTTACCCTGTAACCTGGTCACCCAGTGACCTGTATTACCCTGTAATACTTTATAGCTATTGCCTAGTTTTGGTTACCCAGTAACCTAGTCACCCAGTGACTTGTATTACCCTGTAATACTTTTAACTATGGCTTAATTTTGGTTACCCAGTAACCTAGTCACCCAGTGACCTGTATTACCCTGTAATACTTTATAGCTATTTTTTTTCTTTTCTTTTTTTCCCCCCTTTTTTTTCTTTCTCTTAGCTGTTGCAGGCTCCCGTGAGACTTTAACCTGGTCAAGAATGACAACAAGTTTGGCCTATGTCCTACTCGCTTTTGATAACAGACATCTGTATCTCACCGTTTAGTTGTGAATTGAGTTCAATGGATTCCAGTGGCAATTCCGGACCCAGTGAAAACAGGCCTCCCGTCTCTTAAATCCTATGGAGGTAGGAGGCTGGAAGATCTATCCCCCCAGGATGATTGGTCCCTGGTCACTCCGTCCGGATCTGTCCACTCGAAGAATCCCACTTCTGACACCAGATTATGGAAATTTTAGATTGAGACACTTGACAAAAAGACTGGATCAAACAGCAAGTTGCCTTTATTTTAAGGATATATATCCTTATATTCAAGGAGAACACAGCACAAAGGAGAGATGCAGAGTGTCATCCCCCCTTAGCAGAATGTAGCTTTTACGTGTCCCAGAGTCACAAGCATATCAGAAGACTTTTGCTCTAATCTTTAAGAAGACGCCATGTCCTAGCCTCTTGTGCACTAAGACACAACATCCTTTGGCCTTACAGCTGCTTACGCATGCTGTTGTCCTTGTACAGCACTAAGCTCTGATAATAAAATAACAGGATGCCACAGGAATTAATGAATTTCCAACACACTAGTTATAAAGTGATAGTAAACAATGTCCCGACTCTTTGTTCCAGTAAAACCATAAATTCTGCCCATAATTTTTACTCCAAAGTCAAAGCCAAGTTCTTCGAAACTACATGTGTTTTGGTCAAATGTTCCTGGGGGAGAACTCCCAGACCCCTGCCATACGATCCCACTCACTTTTAAATCACTATATAAATGCCAATAGTACAGATGCCCAGTCTGAGCTGCACAATATAGGTCCTGTTTTTCCATCTCCTTTTACCATGAACCTCAAGAATTTACCTCTTTCAATCAGTGAAAAGAGAGCTGTACACTGTTTTTTGGATGAATGAATGAGAGCAGACTGGATGTAGAGAGCTTGTTGATTGGTCAGTGCTTCCTGGAGTGGGTGGGGGTTCGTGGGAGAGGTGGAGGTTTGTTCTCAGGCTTCATAAAAACAATAGAAGATTACTGAAACGTGTGAATGAAACAAAATGCAACTGCAGCTATGTTTTTGATGAGGGAACAACATTATAACATGGTAGAAAACTTTAAAAAGTCAATTTAGTATAATCTAGGCCCTTTAAATGTGCTGTTCATGAACTCATCAACACAACCATGATCCTTGCAGTGATATGCAGCTCTGCAGGTTAAACCTCTGGGAGACGCATGGTGAAGGCATGTGCTTGGGCCAAGGATACTATATGCAGAATAAAATAGCAAAAGAGATTTCAAAATGTCACAATATTACATACATAACTCCTAATGCTCAGGCTTTAATGTAAAACAAGATAGAATTTCAGAAACTAACAAACACATTCAAATTTTGTAATTCAGTATTTGGATAAGTAATGTTTGGCATGAGAGCTGGAGTAAACTCTGACCACACAAAATGCAGAGTACTACAGATATTCAGCAGCAGGTGCTTTCTGAGGCCTTCAAAGAATCAGGCATGGATTTGTTTTTAAAATAGATGCACTCTTTTTGGTTTAGGAACACAAAATAGAAAAAGCAAGATTTATTACTTAGTGAACTTCCCCAGAGTTAGTCAAGTGTGCTGAGTCATTGATTTGATCACTGATATCCAAAGTTAAAGAGTAACTCACCCCTACACCATTTTTTTTGAGCTGATCAGCTGTACAAACAGGGCTTTAGTGATACATCTCACTATTTATAGTCTTATGTTTGACTGTTTTGTAAAAAAAGGTCTAAATTCACATTTTGTAGTGAAAACCGTCAGAGTGCTGCCCTCCTAGGGTCAAACAGTGGGATTTCTGCTCAATAGTTCCAGATAGGCAACTGTGACGTAGTATTTGACCACTTTACCGCACCTGTGCCGAGTATCTCCTCCCACGCCCCGTGCACTCCACGCCCTCGCTGTCTCTCTCCCCCGCGCGCTCGTCCCAGTCCCGCTGTTGCCAGGTGTGGGTCTTTTTCCTAAACACGCCACTCAGCCCCGCATTTACCGTTCAGTCTCCTCCGCCCCCCTCCCCTTTCACGGCTGCGCTTCTACTGTCCCGTGTGTCAGCGCACAATACGGCATAATGAGCCTGATCAATGACAGTATGTACCTACAAATTAGCAGTGTTGGGAGTAACGCATTACAAAGTAACGAGATTACAATTGTCAGTAACGCAGGGGGTAACGCGTTACTTTTGAGCCCCCCAGTAAGTAATATTACAGTTACTAACAAAATAACCAATTAGTTACTTGCGTTACAGTCACTACAGTCACTTTCATTTACCTGCAGTTTACCGCAAGGACACGGAATGAAAATGCATTAAACGAATAGCGCTGATACGTTTTCTACTTTATTTTCATCCGTTCCCTTCTCTGCTCCTCTTTATGCGCGCAGCGTCCACTCGTCCTGTCCGCGCGCGTCGGGGCGCATGCAGCTGCTGCTGTCAGCGGGGACAGCGAGGAAAGAAGAGACCTGCACCACTTTGGCGCTAACAACAAGTGCGTTTTAGCTTCAGTGTAGTGAAATAAAACTGTGTCCACAGGATGTGAACGCTGCACAGGAGCAGAGGCAGGTGAACCTAAAGGGCAGTATTTGCTGTGTCAGGCTGCACTGCTGCTGAAATGAATGCAGCTAAAAAAAACTTGAACGCCTGTATAAAATAACAGTGCTGGTCAGAGCAATGGTGAGGCTATAGGCTTCTTCTATTTAGAATTGGGTTCATTTGGGCTTCCTGTTAGGAAGTAATCCAAAAGGAAAGTAACTAAGTTATTTTCACGAGTCAGTAACCAAGTAAAGTAATATATTACTTTTCAAAAGAGTAACTAGTAATCTGTAACTAGTTACTTTTTTGAGTAACTAACCCAACACTTCAAATTAGTGACACTGGGGAGAGTTTTGACTCCACAGATGTGTTTTAAACTTGCCACGCTTTAAGTCACTTTTTGTTTGATGACAATCGATTTCTTACTCGCGGAGATACGATCAAAAACAGCTCTCAGCTGAAATAATACCAGTAAATAAAGACGCGATCTGACGCACACATTACTGCGGCGGCGCACGACGCCTTTCTCACAATATTTCAACTGTGTTATTATAAAAGGAACATAAAACATCAGTCCAGACGTCCTGCATTTTTTTCCCCCATTTCTGGGACTTGGCAACCCTGCTGTGGAGGACGTCCATGAGGTCTCTGACAGCTGTCAGTCACAGGACCAGGCCTTGCTCCTCCCTCAGTTCTCCTCCTCTGTCTCTGCCAGGTCTCTGCCCACTTTTTGAGCAGTTTTCAATCTCTGGCAGTGGGCGGAGTCAGGCCTGGACCAGGGGTGAGTTACTCTTTAAGTTGTGGAGTTGTTTTGGATCATGATGCAAGTGGCTTGGGAGGTCCAGTGTCCATCTGGGAGCAGGTGGAGGTGGAGGGAGACGAGAGATAAAAGCGTCTGGATGAAGTCATTTCTTCCCCCCACCCATGTCCTTCCTCCAACATGAGCAGTGAGCAGCAGTACCAGCTGTGCTACCCAGAACTGGGCAATCGGTCCTGCAGCGTGTTGATCCCCAGTCTGAGCATCCACATCTATCTTATCGTGCTTTACATTTTCACCATCTGCACCGGCATCCTCAACCTTATGGTCATCATCGCTATCTCGCATTTCAGGCAAGTCACAAGCTCTGACATCAGGTTTATTGTAATGCATAAACTCATTTTGTTTCTTTTTCTCAGGCAGCTGCACTCCTCTCCTAACTTCATCCTCCTCAGCCTGGCCGTCTCAGACTTCCTGATGTGCTGCGTGGGGATCCCAGTCCAAGGTCCCTCCTCATACATTTGCTGGCGAGTTCACGACATCGTGTGCATCCTGTACGGTGTCTTTACCTTCACACTGATTTCTGTATCGACCGGAGGCATGGTCCTCATCTCAATAGACCGCTACGTAGCCATTTGCAACCCCATGCACTACCCCACCGTGATGTGCAGGAGATCCATTAGCATCTCCCTGATCGCCTCCTGGATCATCTCTGTCCTGTTCGGTTTAGGGTTTTACCGTTACAATCTCCCTATTCCAGGGCAGTATAAGAGGTGCGAAGGGGAATGCGCCTTAATAGTGACCCATGTTGAATATTTCTTTGATGTGGCGTTGAACTTCTGTGGGCCCTTTGTGATCATAATTATACTGTACTTGCGAGTTTTCTTTGTGGCAGTGTCGCAGGTCCGTGCCATGCGTTCTCATGTTGCAGCCACCGCAAAGCAGCTGGTGGTGAACTCCAGGAAATCAGAGCTGAAAGCAGCGCGGAATCTGGGCTTTGTTGTTTTTCTCTTTCTCCTCTGCTACGGTCCAAACTACGTGCTGGTCTATCTGAGGGAGAATGTCAACATATACAGTGGGGCAAAAAAGTATTTAGTCAGCCACCAATTGTGCAAGTTTTCCCACTTAAAAAGATGAGAGAGGCCTGTAATTTTCATCATAGGTAAACCTCAACTATGAGAGATAAAATGAGAAAAAAAAATCCAGAAAATCACATTGTCTGATTTTTAAAGAATTTATTTGCAAATTATGGTGGAAAATAAGTATTTGGTCAATAACAAAAGTTCATCTCAATACTTTGTTATATGCCCTTTGTTGGCAATGACAGAGGTCAAACGTTTTCTGTAAGTCTTCACAAGGTTTTCACAAACTGTTGCTGGCATTTTGGCCCATTCCTCCATGCAGATCTCCTCTAGAGCAGTGATGTTTTGGAGCTGTCGCTGGGCAACATGGACTTTCAACTCCCTCCAAAGATTTTCTATGGGGTTGAGATCTGGAGACTGGCTAGGCCACTCCAGGACCTTGAAATGCTTCTTACGAAGCCACTCCTTCGTTACCCGGGCAGTGTGTTTGGGATCATTGTCCTGCTGAAAGACCCAGCCACGTTTCATCTTCAATGCCCTTGCTGATGGAAGGAGGTTTTCACTCAAAATCTGACGATACATGGCCCCATTCATTCTTTCCTTTACACGGATCAGTCGTCCTGGTCCCTTTGCTGAAAAACAGCTCCAAAGCATGATGTTCCCACCCCCATGCTTTACAGTAGGTATGGTGTTCTTTGGATGCAACTCAGCATTCTTTCTCCTCCAAACACGACGAGTAGAGTTTTTACCAAAAAGTTCTATTTTGGTTTCATCTGACCATATGACATTCTCCCAATCCTCTTCTGGATCATCCAAATGCTCTGTAGCAAACTTCAGACGGGCCTGCACATGTACTGGCTTTAGCAGGGGGACACGTCTGGCACTGCAGGATTTGAGTCCCTGGCAGCGTAGTGGTGTTACTGATGGTAGCCTTTGTTACTTTGGTCCCAGCTCTCTGCAGGTCATTCACTAGGTCCCCCCGTGTGGTTCTGGGATTTTTGCTCACCGTTCTTGTGATCATTTTGACCCCACGGGGTGAGATCTTGTGGGGAGCCCCAGATCGAGGGAGATTATCAGTGGTCTTGTATGTCTTCCATTTCCTAATAATTGCTCCCACAGTTGATTTCTTCACAACAAGCTGCTTACCTATTGCAGATTCAGTCTTCCCAGCCTGGTGCAGGTCTACAATTTTGTTTCTGGTGTCCTTTGACAGCTCTTTGGTCTTGGCCATAGTGGAGTTTGGAGTGGGACTGTTTGAGGTTGTGGACAGGTGTCTTTTATATAGACAACCAGTTCAAACAGGTGCCATTAATACAGGTAACGAGTGGAGGACAGAGGAGCCTCTTACAGAAGAAGTTACAGCTCTGTGAGAGACACAAATCTTGCTTGTTTGTAGGTGACCAAATACTTATTTTCCACCAATATTTGCAAATAAATTCTTTAAAAATCAGACAATGTGATTTTCTGGATTTTTTTTTTCCTCATTTGTCTCTCATAGTTGAGGTATACCTATGATGAAAATTACAGGCCTCTCTCATCTTTTTGAGTGGGAGAACTTGCACAATTGGTGGCTGACTAAATACTTTTTTGCCCCACTGTATTTCTTTACCTTCCTGATGAACTTGATTCTTCTGAACTCATGTTTTAACCCCTTACTCTATGCGCTCCTGTATCCCTGGTTTAGGAGATCTGTGAAGCAGATAGTGACGTTTAGGATTTTGCAAAGTGGGTCACGAGATGCAAATGTACTATGATGACTTCAAGTGCAGTGTTAATATATGAAAAAGCATGTTACTGATAACCCATGTGCAATGAATTTGAAATAACACTTTACACATTTAATATGACATCTGTAAACACTGAGGCATAGGGTTGAGAACCAAAAAGGCGCAAGTGACATTCTGTGTTTTCTGAGATTTACAAGACTTACAAATCAAATGAATGCTCTTGTTTTTACTGCCAAAAGATCACAATAAAAACAACTGGCTATCTCTGAACATAGGATTCAGACAGTGTGGTAAATGGATATAAATGCTATACTGTTATGTCATTTAGAAAAAGACAAAATGCTGGAGCCAAAAAAGGCAAAATAACTTTTATTACAAAGAAAAACTAAGTCAGTGGTTCTCAAGCTGTGGTACAGGTTCCACGGGTGATACTCAGGAGTCTTTAGCTGTTTTAGTCCTGCTCTGATAAATAAATTCTGCTTTCATAAATTTCATGTGAAGATGTAGTCCTTGTTTAGGCCCAGTTTAGCCCTGGTTTAGTTCTAGTTTAATTCAGTTTAAGTCCTTGTTTAGTCTGGAAATAGTCCTTGTTTAGATTTGGTTTAGTCCTGGTTTAGTCCATGTCATGTCCTTATGTAGTATTACTTCTTTACTTTATTAAAGATAATACTTGGAAAGCCAAATATTTACTGAGGTGGTGGTCTGTGATCTGTGTGTTTGAATATAATTTGACAAAAAGTCAGTTCTGTGCCATTTTTTTTTCTCTTGTAAATGTTACTTACAGCCTTTGGTTCTCAGCCCTCAGTATACAAAAAAGATTTATGTGTATATCTACTGTAAATGTTTATTTAGCAATTGAAACATCTATACTAAATACAAAATGCATGGTAGTAATTGTAGCTCTTCATTGTACACACTGCTTGTGTTGTTCTCTCTCGGCTATGAATGCAAATTGAATTTTCCAGAGGTAATAGATATTGCATTACACTTCTGAAATGAAAAGCAGTTTTTCACCAATAGAAAAGGCTCCCCCTGTGTATACACCGCCCATGTGGGAGTCAAAGATACCAAACCCAGTATTAGTGGATGGGAACAATTAGTCTACACAAAAGCACTTTTATCATCACATGGGATTTCTTTTGTGGAAAATATAATTAATACTAATGAAAAATAGCAAAGGTTATTAGTTTTATTTATACATTTATTGATTAATAACATAAAACACTGTATGAATTATACACTATATCCACTGTCCATGAATGTAAGAGATATACAATATATTATAAATAAAATGTATTTTGTCTCTAAATATTTTGGATTGTTTGATTGTCTAAATAAAAAAAAAAAAAAATTCCTATTGCCATTACAAGTTAAAGGTACTGTAACCACATGCGCTTGTACTGGTTTGAAAACAGTACTGCAGTCTAAATCAAAACAATGGTCTCTTTTCTGATTGGACAATCAGCAATGCAGTTTTAGAACCAAAACACAAAATGTAAACAAAATGATATGTCCAAAACAATTCCCCTTTTAAACACCAGAGGGCAGAGTTCAAATTTGTTCGCAAGGGAGTGTCCATGTCATCCTCGTATGATGAAGGGTCAACTCATTTTATGTAGCTCTCATAAAGTCTTTCCCCCTGCTATGGAAATTTTGGATTGAGATACTTGACAAAAAGACAGTGTCTGGATCAATCAGACGGCAGGTTTTATACCAAGCGTACACAGGAAAAGAGTACGTGTCCCAGAGTGAGAAGCAAATCTTAAGACTTTTGCTCTAATCTATAAGGAGGCAGCATGTCCTGGCCTTGTGTGCACTAAGACACATCATTTGGCCTTACAGCTGCTACGCATGCCTTGGTCCTTGTACAGCACATAGCTCACATAATAAAATAACAGGATAACACAGGAATTAATGAAGTTCCAATACACCCCCTCCCACTAAACATAGTGTTTTGAGTGAGGAGCATGTTGGGACATAGTGTGGAGAAGTGTCTACTCCTCAGTCAGCAGGTCACAGCAGGCAAAATAAAGCAGAGACTCAAAAAACACTTCTCATCTCATTTGTGAACTTCCACATTGGTGACCCTGCCGAACATTGGCAATGGTGACCTTGATGTCGGAACATGTGGTTTGAAGACGCCTCGACTGCCACAGTCCCCGCTCCTCCCACTGTTTTTGCAGCTACCCTTAGCCTCTCAGACTTATGGCAGCAATCCAGAGCCAACTCAACTTCACCAGTGCTCAACTTCACCTCCGTGCGATCACAAGGGGCGACACCAAGTATTTGCATGCCGTTGCAGCGTTGAATTGTGCTGCTTCTCGACATTTTCTGGTGATGCCAAGGGACCCGCTGCTGCTGCTCTCCTCTCTGCAGACAGACACACTCTTCCCCGCTCCTGGGCCTCTCCTGCCTGCTTGGTGTACCCCCGCATGTGTACAGCCTGACAGTGGGGGAGACTACGTTCCTTTTCAGGTCTCGGTTGTTAGGACTCCTACACATTATTACTGATTTCTCACTGGATTGTTGGAATGTGTACTTGTTGCTCTTCACCGTAATGTGTAATTGTGTATCATCGGCGGAGGGGGGCAAACTCAAGGCCCAGGATAATTTGTTTTGGCCTGCGAAATAATTTCTAATATGTATTAAAAATGGCCCGCTGATAAATTGCACACAACCCGTTTGAACTGCATCTCCCATAATGCACTGCAGAAGGCATGGCCATTCTTCCGCTGTTTTAGCGAGCGACACTTAAACAGAGCAACAGGAGCAGAGCAGAGAGTGGAAGGATTCTACTGGGACATGTAACTTTCACCAAAATAAATGGACAAAGAAGAGAGGACAGTGAAAGCAGGAGCTTCTTAAAAAGGTGGGACTATCTGTAAACACTGCAGTACTACACTTTGTTTGTTGAGCTAATGTGGCAGTAATAAAAATAGGCTGTAACCGCACAGCATTACATCACAAAACCCGTCTCCAAAAACAGAAGCTACAGACAGAAGCAGTTTAATAAGAACCTGAGTCACACTGTGTCAGTAAAGACAAGTTATCAGAGCTGTTTAAGTTCATTCACGGCACTGCCCCGCATTGCTCTTTCCCCCTTTCTCCCTCTCTCTGTCGCTACAGAGTTCTCATTAATGCACACATTTACACGCAGCAAACGGAGCTATAGTCACACAGACAGAGGAACAAACCTGCTCCACACTGTGTCCTGCAGAGGACAGAGAGGTGGACACTGGGTTGCTCAATAAAAGTAAGGTACACCTTATTTGTGTGTACAGGTGCTCCTCTGCAGGCTTAAAGCAGCGCTAATATTTATTCACATAAGGATTATGGCATGCACCTAAATGTTTATCTGCTGTTTGTACACAGTAAAACAGAGCAGACCTGGTGAAAACACCTGGATTATATGAGGAGTTAGGTAACTGTGGCAGTAAACAATTTGCCTGGAAATTCCAGACTCACCGCTGTACCAGCAGATGAGTCTGGTCGCCTTAGAATCAATTCGATTTCTAGGGCGGAGCAAACCCGAGTTAACAGACAGCAGAGTTAGCCAATCAGAAAATGGCGGACGTGACGTTAACAAAGCGACAAGAAAGTGAGAAAGTAAACAAACGGAGTAGTGAAGCCACGAGGGAGGAACGAGGGAGTTATTTCAACATTACCGTACCACACCGCTGAATGAAACAAACTCTCGGCTCCTCGGTGCGCCATCTTTATTGTTGTCGGTGAGGAGACGCGTACGAGTGAAGCTGCTCGCGAAGAACACGTGACTTAAATAAACCAATCAAAATGCACGGTACGGTTTGGATTTAAGTAAACCACTGCGGACGGCGTGGTGACCAGACTGATATTTCTCTGTAGAATAACAGAGACATATCAGTCTGGATTTTCCAGGCAAGTAAACAATAATACATACGTAATAATTTCTTAGTTTGTGTTGTAGCCCGAGTCTGTGGCCTATTTGTTGTTATTTCTTCAGTTCTAAGTTCAGATTCAAAGCAAACAGTAAACTATGAATCCCCTTAAATCCAAAAATCTACATTTGTAGCTCTGTGGAGAAGTAATTTTCTGTTAATATGCCTATTGCAGCCTAACTGAGAACAAAAATACAATAAGCTGGCATTATTATTTATCCAATACTCGTATTTGGCCCACAACAAAGACTGGTTTTCTAATTTTGGCCCCCGTTCCAATTGAGTTTGATACCCCTGCTATAAACACACATGAATGAACACTTTTATTGTGAAAGTATTGGGAGAGGGAAGTGAGTGTCAAGGGGGTGGAAGCAGTTTGTCTTCTTTGTACTGTGAAGCTGTTGAGTACTGCGAAAATGTTGCTTTGCCATCCTTGTTGGAAGTTTCGACGCAAAATAAAGCAGACTCAAAAACCACTTCTCGTCTCATTTGTGAAATTCCACAAAGTAATATTTATCCTTATATGCAGCAGCGCCAAAATGTCAGTAAAATAAACTAACTTGTCCTATCAGTAACACCACATATAAAATGGGGAAGTGTGAGCCATAACAAGCACGGAAGATTGTGAGTTTTACTCGTAGGCCCACAGATCTCATGTCCTGAGCCAAGGGGACTCGAACACTTCCGTGTGTAAAAGATGCTACTGTAGGCGGCTATCTTTAGCTGTCAACAATCTGTCGATTATTGTTTTGATTAATCGATTAATCGGATAGTGACGCATGTGTGGTTCAAGTGGTTAAAAACTTGCAGTGTTTTAAATCCAGATAAAAAAAAAAATTAAGCACTTCCGGGTCACCAACAGAGATGGCAGCGTGAAAAAACCGCCGACGACAAATTTAGGAATAAATATCCCCTGAAGTAAAAATGGATATCGAAGTTATAGTACAAAGTAGAGGTTAGAAGAGGGGAACAAGATGGCATCCAAAAATAAGACAAAGAAGCTCGGACACACGGTTGAGAAGACTATCGAAGAACAACATGTGGTTGCTAGCGCTCCCTCGGCTAGCAAGGAAAGCGATAGCATGGATGGCGGCGAGGAGGCGGACTTGACAATGATTCTCAAAGAAATCAGGGATTTTCATCAAGGCAACAAAAGGCAGTTGGATGATATTAAGGAAGAAATTACAAAAACAAATATGAGATTGGATGAAGCAGAGGCAAGGATTGCAACAACTGAAGACCGGGTGCAAGGGGCAGAGGATGTGATAAAAGAGCTTCTGCTACAAGAGCAGCTCCAGTCAAAATTGACGGATTTGGAGGGGCGCTCCCGTCGGGAGAATGTGAGAATATACGGAGTCCCGGAGGGAGCTGAAGGATCACCGGCATCAGCAGTTATACCATTCGTGGAGAAGCTAATACGCGACAATCTGGAAGTTCCACCTACTAAAGACCTACAGATTGAGCGTGCACATCGGGCGTTGGCGCCACGGCCTCCGGCTGGTGGCCAGCCCAGATCAATAGTGGTCAAATTCCAGAGTTACCGGACGAAAGAGGAAGTGCTGAAAATGGCGTGGCAAAAGAAATGCTTTATGTGGAATAATTACAAAAATTAACTTCGATCACGACTATGCACCTGGTATATTGGCCAAGCGGAGGGAATACGGAGAGGTACGGAGGATCCTGAGGGAGAATGACATAAGATTTCAAACCCTCTTTCCAGCTCGACTGCGGGTGTTTTTTAAAGAGGAGACGAAAACGTATGAGTCTGTAGAAGAAGCGACCTCGGACATGGCAGACAGGGGTCTGCCGGTGGTGAGAGTGGTTCCTCTGGACTCACTTCTGGAGAGACTACAGCGATACACATGGAAACAAGTACGGAGAGGGCGTAAGCGTCAGCCGGGAGGGGAACCAGGATTTAAGGAAAAACTACAAGTGTTTAGACGGGACCAACCAGGGAGCTCCGACACCTGATAAATGGAACCTGGACTAAAGATGGACTATAGAGCGGGATACTCTTCAGATAAACGTCTGAACTTGGATGCAAAGCACGAAATACTTATCTTGTCGCGGACGTGAAAGGACGGTAGGATGACTATTTTGGAGGGCCCTCTAAGCCTTTCGGGTGAAAGAGGATATCCCTCAGAAACGAAGTCCGAGGGAGACGGGGCCTCAATTTTGGAAGTGAGTTTAACAGTTCAAATGTTCATTGTTCTATTTACTGCTGGTCTTGTTAGCCGTTTGGCTATTTGTTACGGAAATGAAAGGGGTAGCTATACATTGGGTCAAGAAGGAGAAAACGCTATTTTTAATTATACAAAAACTAAATTATGCATAGGGGAGACCTGAAAATAATTTCTTTCAATGTGAATGGGGTATTAAATCCAATTAAGAGAAGTAAGATCCTATCCAAGTTAAATAAAGAAAAAGCACAAATAGCTTTTCTACAGGAAACACACATGACTGAATCTGAACATGCAAAGCTTAAGAGGCAAGGCTTTAAATATGTTTTTGCTTCATCTCATAAATCTGTGCACAGAAGAGGAGTCGCCACACTCATATCAAGTGGTCTCACATATGAACATGTGTCTGAAATAGCAGATGAAGCAGGTTGATTTATTAAAATTACTGGAAGATTAGAAGGTATTGATGTAACTCTGATTAATGTGTATGCTCCACCAGGAAGTGATTGGTTCTTTTATAAAAAAGTTTTTGAATTGATGACTACTTCCCAAGGAGTGGTTGTATGTGGCGGGTACTTTAATATCAGGCTTGACCCAATCCTAGACTCTTCAGCTGGGACAGTTCGAAGCAGTTCCTTGTCCAAAAAGGTGAAATTGTTGATGGAAGAGCTAGGAGTTATAGACGTGTGGGGAGACTTACATCCTAGGACCAAAGACTACACACATTTTTCAGTCTCACACTCCGTCTATTCCAGGATAGATTATTTCTTTGTATTCAGCTCTGATAGATTTAGGATAAGGGACTCTCAAATAGCCACAATTGATCTTTCAGATCATAGTCCGGTTATTTTATTAGAAGACTTGGAAAGGGACGCGAAGAGGACACTGTGGAGAATAAATTCATATATCCTCAATGATCCTAAAACAGTGGACAAACTTACGGGGGCCATTAAAGAATATTTAGAAACTAATGATGATGGTATAATAAAGCTAACAACCCTGTGGGACGCGTTGAAAGCAGTGTTGAGAGGGAGAATTATCTCACTAACGACACATGAAAAAGTGTAGGAAGAAACAACTTGCAGACCTACAGGCAAGACTAAAACAATTGCAAACTATTGATAGTCAAAAAACAACAGATCAGATGAGAGCCAAAATAAAAAACGTGCACAGGCAAATAAATGATATTTACATGTTGGAAATCCAGAAAAAACTTACATTTTTGAAACAGAAGAATTGTGAAGTGGGAGCAAAGTCAGCCAAATTCCTAGCTTATAAACTGCGCAAACAACAAATGGCGAATACAATTTATAAGGTTAAAAACCCTAAAACCAATAAAATAGAGGATACAAGGAAAAGAATTAAAGAATGCTTTGAAAAATGTTATCAGGAATTGTATACCCAGCCATCAGCTGCGAGTGAGGAATGTATTAATAGCTTTCTGAAGGGTTTGGAGTTACCTAAAATTAAAGATTCACAAAACGAGATGCTAGTAAGGCCAATCACAATTAGAGAACTAAATACTGCCATTTCCAAATTAAAATCGGGGAAGTCTCCGGGATCCGACGGGTATACAGGCGAGTGGTATAAATGTCTAAAAACAAGCCTAACACCGCTGCTACTACGAACATTTAACTGGGTATTGCAGACCGGAGAGATGCCACCCTCTTGGCAAAAAACCCTTATTTCAGTTATACCGAAGGAAAACAAAGACAAACAAGAATGCGGAAATTATAGACCCATAAGTGTCCTTAATGTGGATTATAAATTATTTACTTCTATTCTAGCACGTCGATTAGAAAATGTCTTACCTGAGATCATCAATCTATCTTTCCAAATAAAAATATAATAAAAATAAATAAATAAATTCTACAAAAAAAATCACAGAATTTTTACAAAATTTGAAGCAGACAAACCTACAATGTCACTACCTTAGGAGGTGTTTCCCACCTTGACCTCAGGACTTCCAGTCTGTACTCTACACAAATGTTCCTGTACACTATCCTCTGCACAGATGTTCCCGTCCTCTGCACAGATGTCCCCGCACGCTATCCTCTGCACAGATGTTCCCGTCCTCTGCACAGATGTCCCCGCACGCTATCCTCTGCACAGATGTTCCCGTACGCTATCCTCTGCACAGATGTTCCCGTAAACTATCCTCTGCACAGATGTTCCTGTACGCTATCCTTTGCACAGATGTTCCCGCACGCTATCCTCTGCACAGATGTTCCTGTACGCTATCCTCTGCACAGATGTTCCTGTACGCTATCCTCTGCACAGATGTTCCCGCACGCTATCCTCTGCACAGATGTTCCTGTACGCTATCCTCTGCACAGATGTTCCCGCACGCTATCCTCTGCACAGATGTTCCCGCACGCTATCCTCTGCACAGATGTTCCCGTACACTATCCTCTGCACAGATGTTCCCGCACGCTATCCTCTGCACAGATGTTCCCGTACGCTATCCTCTGCACAGATGTTCCCGCACGCTATCCTCTGCACAGATGTTCCCGCACGCTATCCTCTGCACAGATGTTCCCGCACGCTATCCTCTGCACAGATGTTCCCGCACGCTATCCTCTGCACAGATGTTCCTGTACGCTATCCTCTGCACAGATGTTCCTGTACACTATCCTCTGCACAGATGTTCCCGTACACTATCCTCTGCACAGATGTTCCTGTACACTAGTACAGTTCTGTGCTGGATTGTCTCAGGGGCTTGTCTTGTGTAGATCTGGGCCTCTCTGCTGCTCCTGCTCCTGTGCAGCCATGATCAGTGCCTCTGTGCTGTCCTTCAGTCCAGCCCTTTCTAGCCATTGGTAGGATTTCTGGATATCAGCCACTTCAGTTATCTGTTGGTGGGACGTCCCATGTAGGGGCTTTTCCTCCCAGGATGGTTCCTCCAGCTCCTCGTCCTCTGTTTTCCACTGCCTGAGACATTCACTGAGCACTTCGTCCATTGAGGCCATCTTCCTGATGTATTCAAGGATCTTGGATGTTTCATCCTGGACAGTGGTTCTGACTCTCACCAGTCCTCTGCCTCCTTCCTTGGGCTTAGTGTACAGTCTCAGGGCTGGATTTCAGATTAATATTCCTGCAGGGATCTGATGACTGGCAGGGCATAGCTGTTGATTGCCCAGACTCTGTTCTTGCCATTGCGCTGACTCTTTAGGACTTGCCTTACTTGTTGGAGGTATTTGGCTACGGCTGCTTTTCTTGTGGCCTGGTCCAGGTTGACATTTGCTTGAGGGATTCTGCCGTCTGGGAGTGGGACCCCTGCTGTATGGACTGTCTTCCCTCTCTTTGTCACCATCCGCCCACACTTCTCAAGTCCGAATGACATTCCGATGTCACTGCTGTAGATCCTGGTTGTGTGGATCAGTGAGTCAATGTCTCTCTCGCTCTTGGCGTACAGCTTGATATCATCCATGTAGAGGAGGTGACTGATGGTGGACCCATTCCTGAGTCGGTATCCATAGCCAGTGTTGGTGATTATCTGGCTGAGGGGGTTCAGACCTATGCAGAACAGCAGCGGGGACAGAGCTCCTTGGTATATCCCACATTTGATGGACACTTGTGCAGTTGGATTGCAGTTAGCCTCAAGGGTGGTCTTCCACTGCCTCAGCGAGTTTGCAATGAAGGCTCTTAGAGTCCTGTTGATGTTCTACATCTCCAAGCGTTCCATGATCCATGTGTGTGGCATTGAGTCGTAGGCTTTCTTGTAATCAATCCAGGCGGCACACAGATTAGTGTGTCTGGCTTTGCAGTCCTGAGTGACTGTTCTATCTACCAGCAGCTGGTGTTTAGCTCCTCTGGTGTTTTTACCAATGCCCTTCTGTGCTGTGCTCATGTATTGATCCATGTTCCCATGTACTGATCCGTGTGCCCACTTATCTTAACCGCTATGATGCCTGACATGAGCTTCCATGTGGTGAGGAGACAGGTTATTGGCCGATAGTTGGATGGGGCCGTTCCCTTCAGGGGATCCTTCTGGATCAGGATTGTCCGGCCTTCAATTAGCCATTCAGGGTGGGTCCCGTCCTTTAGCAGCTGGTTCATTTGTGTTGCCAGGCTCATGGAGTGTAGTTAGCTTTTTTCAGCCAGTAGGTGTCAATCATGTCAGGCCCTGGTGCTGTCCAGTTTTTCATACCTGAGACTCTTTCTTAGATGTCTGCCACTGTGATGGTTACTGGTTCTTGTTCAGGGAGGTTGCTGTGGTCTGCTCTTAGATCCAGCAGCCACTGTGCACTGTTGTTGTGTGATGCCTTTCCAGTATTGTTCAGTCTCCAGCCTTGGTGGGTCTGCTCTGTTCTTGCCCTGCCATTGAGAGTATACTTTAGCTGGTTGAGTTGAGAAAAGCCAGTTTATTCGCCTTGCTTCAATTTCTCTCGTGCACCTCTTTAGGGGGTGGCCAGTTTCCAGTGCTTCAGGTAGGGCATCTGGCTGTACCGCATAGGTACTTGTTTTTTCATTGCACTTTTCTGGAGCTCTGACAGTGTGCTCACTTCCCTCCGAGTTGCCTTGATTTTAGCCTCTAACCTTCTTTTCCATGGTGAATATGGATTTTTATGGTTGCTCTTTGGTTGCTGCTGAAGTGTACATCAGCTCATTGGTTTCAGTGATGGTCATAGTAGGTATTGTTCCCAAAGCTGCATTCACGTCTCCCAGGAGACTTAATGATTTATTATTATTATTATTATTATTATTATTATTATTATTATTATTATTATTATTGATTTTTATTTTTTGGTCCAAAACAAAAAATGTAAACATAAACAACCAACAAATATAAACAATCATGTCATGGTGCTCATGGCCCCTTTAAATATGTAATTAACAATAATTAAAAAATAAAAATTGTTCAAAGATCCTAAATTACAGCTGCTTAATTGTGCACTGATTTAAATGAGCTATTTACTAAATAATATTACTAAAGAATTAAACGTTGATAACAATGTTTAGAACTCATTGGTGTTTATGAATGTTAAAGTAATGCTTTGTAAAAATTCTGTTAACTGGTTACTAATCCTTACCTAATACTTAACTCACACTATTAAGCATTAATTATCTAAAGTGTTCCAGATATATCACTTCACTTTTTATAGGTGAATTTAGAATGTCTATAGTGACTCAGGGGTCAGTGTTGGTCTCCTCTTGTTTGACTTTGACTTTTTTTCATGCTGCTTTGATCCACATGTAGATGGTGCATTCAAGGGTAAGCAGAAAGCAAGGCATCTGGGCTTTCTGTCTGTGATCATCCACCAGATGGCACTGCTGCACTATAGCTCTGGGAGGGGAATCCAAATCCACTTTATTTGTATAGCACATTTTACAAACAAGACAGTTACCAAAGTGCTGCACAAAAAGAATAAACAACAATAAATTACTCTACTTAGCTCCACTAGTCCCTGTTAAAATAATAACCAGTAAAAGGCTGGAAGCTATCAGCTAGTTTGTAAGATCGGTTTGTGGATTGGTCAAGAAGCACAATGTAGCTGTGCAACAAGTTTCTTTTTTATTGCTTTAATAAGTTGAATGGATTGGTTTAATTGAATGAAGTAGTAAGCACAAAAATCACCCTGACATTCACAACAGGATGTTACAACAATGACCACAAACCAGCAAGATACACGGGTAAGATATAGGGCCTACTATATGAAAATATATATTTTGAAGCACCTCAAGCGTGTACACAAGAAGAGCATAGTCATTTTTCTTGTTGCTCTGCAGGCACACATTCAAGTGTCTTTTCATGTTCTGCCACCAAGACAACAATGAAGCACCTGTTTTGGATTCTGAACAGAATAATTTAAATGACACACCAAAGGTATTAATACTGCAGAGGACCAAATGTAAGGACAAGGACAAGGGTGGTAAAAGAGGAAAAATGTTTGATTTAATAAAGTTACAAAATGGTAATAAAGGGTCAAAATGGAATCAAAAATACAAATCAAATAATTTACTAAATTTGGGCCCAAATGAGGTCAACTAAACACAGCAAAACTGACCTCCCTAGACTGAACAAATAAGGGCTTAAAATGTATGAATGAAATGTATTTTATCTATACTAGTCATGTGTTGCATATATCCATGAATAAGATATTTATTGTAGTGTTTGTTTTTAATCAAGGAACCCAGGAAAAGTAGCTGTCTGTAAAGCACAGCTAATGGGAATCCTAATAATAAACAAAGTAACACACAAACCACCCACCGACAGTTCACAAGTGCTCTACACTTCCTGTTGGATCAAGCTCTAAATGAAAGACTCCTGAGTACCACCAGAAGAGGGCCCCACAGTTTGAGAACCACAGATCTAAAGGCAGGAGGTGAGAGAGGGAGCTCAGCCCAGAGAGAGAGGCTGCTGCCTCCCAGGCCAGCAAACAAATCACAAACTAAACATAAATGTACATGGATGACTGGGATGCGGGGGATTATTTTTAGGCATTTCAATTTTAAAGTGTATAGAAATTAGTGGTTGGATTCGAATAAAAAATTTTTAAAATTAATTACAGGCTTTGGAATTAATTAATCACAATTAATCACATTTTATATGTCATAAATAAACTATAGGAGCTTATTTGTTTGTTGTGGCTTATTTTAACTTGATTTCAATCAAACTGAGCAGGAGTCAGCATTTGTGCATCGACCTCTGCCTCCTGTGCACGTTGTAGCACGCGGCGCGCCTCTCTCCTCTCCTCTGTCTCCTCTGTGCTCCTCCTGTGACCTCCTCATGGACCTGGCCCCTCTCCCCTTCGCGTCTGAACCCAGCAGACTGCTGTCTCCTTTGTGCAGCATTCAGCTGTGACAACAATCGCAGATACAATGAGCGGCGCCTTGAAGCGGCGCGTTTGAAAGTGAAAGAAAAGGAGTGAAGCTGTGCGCTGGTTGTGTGTGAAGTGGGCCGTCCTCGGCCTCACAGTTTCCTGTAGTCCACTCGTATGGACACATTATCAACACCTCTCTCACCTCTGGTTCTGTTCCACCCGCACTCAAACTTGCCACAATCACACACATCCTGAAAAAAACTGTCCTGAACATGGACCATTTCAGACCCATCTCCAATCTCCCACTACTCTCCAAAACACTGGCAGCCTTCTCTATGGACTTCCTTCCACCGATTTCCAAAAATTGCAATACATACAGAACTCAGCTGCCCGGATACTCACGTACACCCATTCTAGAGACCACATCACCAACAGCTCCACTGGCTCCCAGTCCAATACCGCATTCATTAAAAACTCTTAATCACCTTCAAAGCACTCAATAACCTTGCCCCTCCTTACCTCTCTGACCTTCTCCACCGCCGCTCCCCCACCCGCCGTCTCCGATCTGCCGGCTCCAACCTCCTGACACCCATCACCAGAACCAAGCACCGGACCTTGGGGGACCGAGCCTTCGCTGCTGCCGCCCCAACTCTCTGGAACTCCCTCCCACCGCACATCAGGAACTTGGACTTAATACATAGTTTCAAATCTCAACTCAAAACCCACCTGTTTAAACTGGCCTTTCCATAGCTCTCTATCTATCTATTATTTATTTATTTATTTATTTATTTATTTATTTATTTATTTATTTATTATTGTATATGTAAAGCGTCTTTGAGTGTCCTAATAATCGCTATATAAGTTTGATGTATTATTATTTTATTATTATTATGCAACTGTTCACAGCAGAAATCCACTCACATTTGGTGTTTTGGTTGTATGGATGTCCAGCCCTGGTTACTGTGCACCAGAAACTAGGTCACTGAGAGAAGTTCTGTGTTGTCACAGACAAGTGAGGCTTAATTGCGTTAATTTCTTTGTAATTAATTAATTCTGATTAACATGTTAAAGGTAATTACAGCAGTAGTTTGGAATTAACAGCTGAATGAGAACTTGTGTAGCCACTGCTGCTACATAGTCCTGGTTAATGCCTCACATGAGGCACTTGGGCAGTGGCCATCTTCCTTCTACCAGGCCTGAGGAAGACGAACCCACAGCTTCACAATTTTTGCAACCCATAAAAGAAGTGAAAAAAATGGGGAACTTAATGAAAGACTGTTCAAACAAAACCATGATAAAGTGAACAGATGTTAGTGCCGTACAAAGGTAAAACACAGTATCTACATATTTTGTTTGAAGGCTCAATTGTTCATCATCATTTTACAGAAATCTTCACTCTGATGGTAAATGCAGTAACTGATGTTTTCAAATGCACTTATCAATCACAGAGATCTGTGTAGTTACTGCAAAATGTGGAAACATTTGTGTTCAAACTCTGAAATAGGACACAAATCAGCCACAGAAGTTTGACACTTTTTTGTCAATACACGTTAATATACTTTATGATTTTGATTGTCAAAGTGCTCAATAATTATGATTTTTAGAACATCCCATATAAAGTACTTTAATTCCACATTTAGGAGGTCAAAGGCAAAATCAGTGGTGATGGTTGTGATTGATAAAAAGCTATTTATGAGATGATGTTATATTAATACACTACCATTAATCTACCTGTGACAAAACTTTAAAGTCATTTTTCTTAGGTTCACTGTCACCGTAGATACTGTGTCCTTCCTTTGTAGGGCATTGTTTTTAGAGAATCCCTACTTCAGTTGTACACTGATCAGGCACAACATTATGACCACCTGCCTAATATACGCATACATAACTAAGTGTGATGTAATCTGACATCTTTCTATCAGAACCAGCATTAACTTCTTCAGCATTTAGAGCCACAGTAGCTCGTCTGTTGGATGGGACCACACGGCCTCAGCCTTCTCTCCCCACATGCATCACCTGTCGCCGGGTCACCACTGTTCCTTTCTTGGACCATCCATCTTCTTCCGCTTATCCGGGACCGGGTCGCGGAGGCAGCAGTCTAAGCAAAGATGCCCAGACTTCCCTATCCACAGACACTTCGTCCAGCTCTACTGGGGGGACCCCAAGGCGTTCCCAGGCCAGCCGAGAGACATAGTCCCTCCAGCGTGTCCTAGGTCTTCCCCGGGGCCTCCTCCCGGTGGGACATGCCCGGAACACCTCCCCAGGGAGGCGACCAGGAGGCATCCGGAACAGATGCCCGAGCCACCTCAACTGACTCCTCTCGATGTGGAGGAGCAGCGGCTCTACTCTGAGCTCCTCCCGGGTGACAGAGCTCCTCACCTTATCTCTAAGGGCCACCCTGCGGAGGAAACTCATTTCGGCCGCTTGTATCCGGGATCTTGTCCTTTCGGTCATGACCCAAAGCTCATGACCATAGGTGAGAGTAGGAACGTAGATCGACCGATAAATCGAGAGCTTCGCCTTTCGGCTCAGCTCCTTCTTTACCACAACAGACCGATACAACGACCGCATTACTGCAGACGCTGCACCGATCCGCCTGTCGATCTCACGCTCCATCCTTCCCTCACTCGTGAACAAGACCCCAAGATACTTAAACTCCTCCACTTGAGGCAGGAGCTCTCCCCCAACCTGGAGAGGGCAAGCCACCCTTTTCCGGTCGAGAACCATGGCCTCAGACTTGGAGGTGCTGATTCTCATCCCAGCCGCTTCACACTCGGCCGCAAACCGCCCCAGTGCACACTGAAGGTCCTGGTTTGATGAAGCCAACAGGACAACATCATCCGCAAAAAGCAGAGATGAAATCCTGTGGTTCCCAAACCAGACTCCCTCCGGCCCCTGGCTGCGCCTAGAAATTCTGTCCATAAAAATAATGAACAGAACCGGTGACAAAGGGCAGCCCTGCCGGAGTCCAACATGCACTGGAAACAGGTCTGACTTACAACCGGCAATACGGACCAAGCTCCTGCTCTGGTCATACAGGGACCGGACAGCCCTTAGCAAAGGGCCCCGGACCCCATACTCCCAGAGTACCCCCCACAGGACGCTACGAGGGACACGGTCGAACGCCTTCTCCAAATCCACAAAACACATGTGGACTGGATGGGCGAACTCCCATGAACCCTCGAGCACCCGATAGAGGGTGTAGAGCTGGTCCACTGTTCCACGGCCAGGACGAAAACCGCATTGTTCCTCCTGAATCCGAGGTTCGACTATCGGCCGAATTCTCCTCTCCAGTACCCTGGAATAGACTTTCCCGGGGAGGCTGAGGAGTGTGATCCCCCTGTAGTTGGAACACACCCTCCGGTCCCCCTTCTTAAAAAGAGGGACCACCACCCCGGTCTGCCAGTCCAGAGGCACTGTCCCCAACCGCCACGCGATGTTGCAGAGACGTGTCAGCCATGACAGCCCCACAACATCCAGGGACTTGAGGTACTCAGGACGGATCTCATCCACCCCCGGAGCCTTGCCACTGAGGAGCTTTCCAACCACCTCAGTGCCTTCAGCTTGAGTGATGGACGAGTCCACCTCTGAGTCCCCAGCCTCTGCTTCCTCAATGGAAGGCGTGTTGGTGGGATTGAGGAGATCCTCAAAGTATTCCTTCCACCGCCCGACAACATCCCCAGTCGAGGTCAACAGCTCCCCACCTCCACTGTAAACAGTGTTGGTGAAGCACTGTTTCCCCCTCCTGAGGCGGCGGACGGTTTGCCAGAATTTCTTTGAGGCCAACCGATAGTCCTCCTCCATGGCCTCCCCGAACTTTTCCCAGACCCGAGTTTTTGCCTCCACAACCGCCCGGGCTGCAGCACGCTTGGCCTGCCGGTACCCATCAGCTGCTTCAGGAGTCCCACAAGCCAACCAAGCTCGATAGGACTCCGTCTTCAGCCTGACGACATCCCTTACTTCCGGTGTCCACCACCGGGTTCGGGGATTGCCGCCACGACAGGCACCAGAGACCTTGCGACCACAGCTCCGAACGGCCGCATTGACAATAGAGGTGGAGAACATGGTCCACTCGGACTCCATGTCTCCAACCTCCCTCGGGATCTGGTCAAAGCTCTCCCGGAGGTGGGAGTTGAAGACCCCTCTGACAGAGAGCTCAGCCAGATGTTCCCAACAGACCCTCACAACACGTTTGGGTCTGCCGAGTCTGTCCGGCGTCCTTCCCCGCCAGCGGATCCAACTCACCACCAGGTGGTGATCGGTTGACAGCTCAGCCCCTCTCTTCACCCGAGTGTCCAAAACACACGGCCGAAGGTCAGATGACACGACTACAAAGTCGATCATCGACCTCCGGCCTAGGGTGTCCTGGTGCCACGTGCACTTATGGACACCCCTGTGCTCGAACATGGTGTTCGTTATGGACAAACTGTGACTAGCACAGAAGTCCAATAACAAAACACCATTCGGGTTCAGATCGGGGAGACCGTTCTTCCCAATCACACCCCTCCAGGTATCACTGTCGTCACCCACGTGGGCGTTGAAGTCTCCCAGCAAAACAATGGGGTCCCCAGTCGGTGCACCTTCCAGTACACCTCCCAGGGACTCCAAGAAGGCCGGGTACTCTGTACTGCTATTTGGCCCGTAGGCACAAACAACAGTAAGAGACCTGTCCCCAACCCGAAGGCGTAGGGACGCGACCCTCTCGTTTACTGGGGTAAACTCCAACACATGGCGGCTGAGCTGGGGGGCTATGAGCAAGCCCACACCGGCCCGCCGCCTCTCACCGCGGGCAACGCCAGAGTGGTGGAGAGTCCAACCTCTCTCGAGGAGCTGGGTTTCAGAGCCCAAGCTGTGCGTGGAGGTGAGCCCGACTATATCTAGCCGGTATCTCTCAACCTCCCGCACAAGCTCAGGCTCCTTCCCCCCCAGTGAGGTGACATTCCATGTCCCTACAGCTAGAAGCTGTGTCCGGGGACCGGGTCGTCGAGGCACCCGCCTTCGACTGCTGCCCGATCCACATTGCACCGGTCCCCTACGGCTACCTCTGCGGGTGGTGAGCCCACAGGAGGTCGGGCCCACGTCGCTCTTTCGGGTTGTACCCGGCCGGGCCCCATGGGCAAAGGCCCGGCCACCAGGCGCTCGCATTCGAGCCCCAACCCCAGGCCTGGCTCCAGGGTGGGGCCCCGGCTGCGCCATACCAGGCGACGTCACGGTCCTTGATATTAAACTGTTTATAGGGGATTTATGAACTGCTCTTAGTCTGGCCCGTCACCTAGGACCTGTTTGCCATGGGAGACCCTACCAGGGGCATAATGCCCCAGGCAACATAGCTCCTAGGATCATTCGGGCACTCAAACTCCCCCACCACGATAAGGTGGCAGTTCAAGGGGGAGCCTTTCTTGGACCACTTTTGATAAATACTGACCACTGCAGAGCGGGAACACCCCACAAGAGCTGCATCCTTATGCTTCCACATTTGTCCTGGTTCAAACACATCAACTTTGAGGACAAGATTTGGCCCAATATATCCCAGCCAGATCTGTGTTAATTCATTCATCTGCCAGTGGTCATAATGTTATGACTGATTAGTGTAAATTTTGGTTTAAGTTGCTCATTTAAAAGGGTTCTATTTCACAGAATTGGCTTTCTTGTGCTTTTCCACCATGTCTTTTGTTTGTTTTGTTTTTGTAAGATGTTTTTTGGCCATTTTTAGGCTTTATTGGACAGTGTATAGTAGGAAACTGGGGAGAGAGCAGGAGGAGACATTCAGCAAACTGTCAGAGCCCTCAAATGCTGAGGCAGGCTGTAGTTGCTTTGCAAATGCACTGCAGCTCTAGCACTGCACCATACAGCAAGATACAGACTTCTACTATGTTATAATGTTTCCTCATCAAAAACAGACTTGGCAATGTGTTTTGTTTCATTAATTAATTATTGAGTAGTCCCGTATTCTCTGGCACGGAGTTTCTGAGGCCTCAGAACGCTTGGTTACACAAACCTCCACCTCTCCCACTCCAGGAAGCACTGACCAATCAACAAACCTTCTACATCCAGTCTGCTCTCATTCATTTATCAAAAAAAAAAAAAACGGTGTACAGCTCTGTTTCCACTGATTCCTCACAGCTGTTTTTCAAAATGGAATCATACAAAAAGTTTAGGGAAGTAAAAAGCTTTTTTTTCTATGGTTCTGTTCAAAAGAGTGTAAAGAGCTTTGCTGCCCTCTCCTGGTCTCTTCATCTGTTTCTTTATGGCACCTGGAAAGTACTTATTAAACTTTCTGTTGTAGTCAGATCATGTTTTTAAAGTTTGTAAAACATGCAATGCTGTTCTAGAGGTGTCCAAAAATGGTTTAAAAATACAAATAAAAGAATAATATAGCCCCTTTATATCACTTTTATTTCACCCCACCATGTTTGCATCTGTTATAATTAATTTTTTAAATGATGAATATTCCCATTACCATCACAAACATTTGTTTGTCCATACATAACAACTTTTTGTGTCATGGTTTTACTGTTAAAATAATGTTGAAAATCATTTAGGTCCACAAGTTAGGACTCTCTATCAGTTGTTGCTAAAGTTGAAATGGCTTAAAGTTTTGGTGTTTTGAAGTTGGTAAAGTGAGTGAAAAGTAAAAGTGTGCTTCAGGTCACAGTGTTTGTCATTAAGCCTTCACACTGTTCACACCTGTAATTTGTCCCATGTCTCATTAATGGAAGCTAATGACTGCAGTGTGTGTAGATTGTTTGTGCAGCCGCAGCACCGGGGGCCTCGCAGTCGTCACAGTAACCAGAAGCTGTGATCCCAGTGTGAACAGTAACAAGAGACACCTGATGCAACAACTGCCAAAGCTTCACACTAACAAGTTCAGAGAGAGGAAAACATCAACAGTGTCTGACTTTGACAAACTTCAGCCTGATGTAAACACTGGGTCACCCACCTGGGAACTACAACTTTGGAAACATGACACAACTTTGTACAGGATTAGAGTTTGTTTGGAGATGAAAGTAATAACACACAGTTAACTTAGTTTGGTTTGGAGCCAGAGCATCAGAGTCAAACAGAACCTTTAAAAGGAGCTATGAGCAGAATATATTTTTTATATTTCACAAAAATGAGCCACATATCTCCCAAGATATGATGTAAACATGTTTAAATCAAATATTAGTTTTACTGATAACAATAGTACAGCTAGTTTATTCACAATTTAAATATATATATATATTTTACTTATATTAATGACAGTGATAGAAAAGGAGCAGCAGATGAAACCAGAGGTCAGAGGTCAGTGCACCATACTTCCCCCAGCTTCTAGCTCCTAGAGCAGCTTAGCTTCAGCTGTGGAGTTAACCCTGTTCCTGGCCTGACCATAAGCTTTCTCACAGAGGAACATTTTAAGCCTAACCTTAAATGTAGAGACTGTGTCTGCCTCTAACATGAGCTGGAAGCTGATTCCATAAAACAGGAGCTTGGTAACTAAAGGCTCTACCTCCAACTGTACTTTTAGAAACCCTGGGAACCACTAATAGCTCTGCATTTTGTGAGTGCAGTGTTCTGTAGTACTCTGAAGTACTCTGCAGTACTCTGCAGTACTCTGCAGTACTCTGCAGTACTCTGCTTGGTTGGTATGGCTCTATAACATCATTAATGTAGGATGGAGCCTTGTAAGTCAAAAGAAGGATTTTAAACCTATTTCTGAATTCAACTGGAAGCCAGTGAAGTGAAGCTAGCACAGGAGTAATATGTTCTCTCCTGTTAGTTCCTGTTAATAATCTTGCTGCTGCCTTTTGAAAAAGCTGAAAACATTTTAAAGAGTTTTTAGGGCACGCTGCCAGCAGAGAGTTACAGTAATCCAACCTAGATGTAACAAACTCATGGACGAGTTTTTCAGCGTCACTTTTAGATAAAATATTTCTGATTTTGGCGATGTTACATAAGTGAAAGAATGCTGTTTTACAGGCTTGGTTTATATGAGCCTTAAATGATAAGTTTTGGTCAAATAAAACTCCTAAGTTTGTCACAGAACTGGAGGCTACACTGACACCATCCAGGGAGACTCTCTGGTCAGACAGAGCATCTCTCAGCTTTTTGGGGCCTAGTATAATGACCTCTGTTTTTTCTGGGTTTAGGAGGAGATAATTAATTGTCATCCAGGTCTTTATGTCTCACACAGCCGCTAAGTTTCTCTACGCGGTCATTCTGATCAGGTTTAATTGATAAATACAATTGTGTATCGTCTGCATAACAGTGAAAATTAATGCAATGTTTTCTGATTATGTTTCCTAAAGGCAGCATGTAAAGCATGAACAGAATGGGTCCAAGTACTGAACCTTGAGGCACTCCATAGCTAACTTTACTGCACTGTGAGGAATGTTCATTTACACTGACAAACTGGTACCTATCAGATAAGTAGGATTTAGACCAGCAGAGGGTGCTCCTCTGACTCCTATGTCACAGTCTAATCTCTGGAGTAAGATGCTGTGGTCAAAAGTGTTAAAGGCTGGAATGCACTCACTGGGAAGTGACGTCAGCAGTCACAGAAAAAATAAAAAATAAAAAATTACAAAGAAACTAATACCATAACTTTTTACAAAAAATTATAAAGTATACTCTCAAATTTAGTACAGTGGCCTGGGGTTTGTTGTGTCAAAAAGACAAAAAGTGAAGCAAAGTTAAATATAACTTTGTTTTCATTAAAAGCACAAAAATTACATAGACAGAAAGGCCTCTAGTAGTAATTTAACATCCACATTTCTATGTATAACAATTTTGCACCAATATACACTTCCTAGAAAAGAATACAATTCAATATGAAGTGATGTGTATTGATGTAGTTGCATCATAGGAATAAAAAACGATACATCAATATAGTAATTGAATCGTTACACTCCTCATACAGAATGATATGTTTATTTTATTAAGTATTTATTAATTATGATGATTATGAATTACATTAATATCATAATACTGAATACTGACTTGGGGTTGAATGTTTTCCGGAGAACTTTCGCAGATATTTGCAACCCTCCACCCGCTGCACCCCTGCCTTGTGCGGCGTGTACAGGAGAGAGAAAAAAACAGCTGCTCTGAACGAGGTCTTATTTTTAGTAATACATCACCTCTCCATGACCCTTTTCATGCTGTTTTGTTAAATTTAATGACTTTATAGTTTCATATTATGCGTAATGAACCAAGACCGTGGCCATATCGGGACCAGGTGGACGCGGAGGACTGGGGTCAGACCAGGACCAGACCTGGACCTGGATAGCGCTGGGGATTTGGGCACGGACCCTCGCGGATCCTGCAAGCAGTGAACTCAAAACACTGAGAGGAATCTTGAGGTGAATCAGCTGAAAGGCTGACAGCAGTACCACGGCCCAAACACACTGCACACGGATCGGAACGAGTTTCGCCTCAGCGCCCAGGTTAGCAGACTGGAGTAAACTCTGACCACACAAAATGCAGAGTACTACAGATATTCAGCAGCAGGTGCTTTCTGAGGCCTTCAAAGAATCAGGCATGGATTTGTTTTTAAAATGGATGCACTCTTTTTGGTTTAGGAACACAAAATAGAAAAAGCAAGATTTATTACTTGGTAAACTTCACCAAAGTTATTCAAGTGTGCTGAGTCATTGATTTGATCACTGATATCCAAAGTTAAGTTGTGGAGTTGTTTTGGTTCATGATGCAAGTGGCTTGGGACGTCCAGTGTCCATCTGGGAGCAGGCGGAGGTGGAGGGAGACGAGAGAAAAAGCGTCTGGATGAAGTCATTTCTTCCCCCCACCCGTCTCCTTCCTCCAACATGAGCAGTGAGCAGCAGTACCAGCTGTGCTACCCAGAACTGGGCAATCGGTCCTGCAGCGTGTTGATCCCCAGTCTGAGCATCCACATCTATCTTATTCTGCTTTACATTTTCACCATCTGCACCGGCATCCTCAACCTTATGGTCATCATCGCTATCTCACATTTCAGGCAAGTAACAAGCTCTGACACCAGGTTTATTGTAATGCATATACTCATTTCTCGTTTCTTTTTCTCAGGCAGCTGCACTCCTCTCCTAACTTCATCCTCCTCAGCCTGGCCATCTCAGACTTCCTGATGTGCTGCGTGGGGATCCCAGTCCAAGGTCCCTCCTCATACATTTGCTGGCGAGTTCACGACATCGTGTGCATCCTGTACGGTGTCTTTACCTTCACACTGATTTCTGTATCGACCGGAGGCATGGTCCTCATCTCAATAGACCGCTACGTAGCCATTTGCAACCCCATGCACTACCCCACCGTGATGTGCAGGAGATCCATTAGCATCTCCCTGATCACCTCCTGGATCATCTCTGTCCTGTTCGGTATCGGGTTTTACCGTTACAATCTCTCTATTCCAATGAAGTATAAGAGGTGCGAAGGGGAATGCGCCTTAATGATGACCCATGTTGAATATTTCTTTGATGTGGCGTTGAACTTCTGTGGACCCTTTGTGTTCATAATTATACTGTACATGCGAGTTTTCTTTGTGGCAGTGTCGCAGGCCCGTACAATGCGTTCTCATGTTGCAACCACAGCACAGCAGTCGGCTGTGAACTCCAGGAAATCAGAGCTGAAGGCGGCGCGGAATCTGGGCTTTGTTGTTTTTCTCTTTCTCCTCTGCTACGGTCCAAACTACGTGCTGGTCTATCTGAGGGAGAATGTCAACATATATTTCTTTACCTTCCTGATGAACTTGATTCTTCTGAACTCATGTTTTAACCCCTTACTCTATGCGCTCCTGTATCCCTGGTTTAGGAGATCTGTGAAGCAGATAGTGACGTTTAGGATTTTGCAAAGTGGGTCACGAGATGCAAATGTACTATGATGACTTCAAGTGCAGTGTTAATATATGAAAAAGCATGTTACTGATAACCCATGTGCAATGAATTTGAAATAGCACTTTACACATTTAATATGACATCTGTAAACACTGAGGCATAGGGTTGAGAACCAAAAAGGCGCAAGTGACATTCTGGGTTTTCTGAGATTTACAAGACTTACAAATCAAATGAATGCTCTTGTTTTTACTGCTAAAAGATCACAATAAAAACAACTGGCTATCTCTGAACATAGGATTCAGACAGTGTGGTAAATGGATATAAATGCTATACTGTTATGTCATTTAGAAAAAGACAAAAGGCTGGAGCCCAAAAAGGAAAAATAACTATAATTACAAAGAAAAATCTAAGTGGTTCTCAAGCTGTGGTTCGGGTTTCACTGGTGATACTCAGGAGTCTTTTGCTGTTTTAGTCCTGCTCTGATAAATAAATTCTGCTTTCATAAATTTAATGTGAAGACCACTGCTTAGTCTTTGTTCAGGCCCAGTTTAGTCCTGGTTTAGTTCTAGATTTGTCCTGATTTAGTCCTGGTTATGTGCTGGCTTAGAACTTGTTTAGTCCTGGCTTAGACCTGGATTAGTTCTGGTTAAAGTCCTTGTTTAGTCCTGATTTATTCTTTGCTTAGATTTGGTTTAGTCCTGGTTTAGTCCATGTCATGTCCTTATGTAGTATTACTTCTTTACTTTATTAAAGATAATACTTGGAAAGCCAAATATTTCCTGAGGTGGTGGTCTGTGATCTGTGTGTTTGAATATTTAGCATTTTGAATTGAAATTTGACAAAAAGTCAGTACTGTGCCATTTTTTTTTCTCTTGTAAATGTTACTTACAGCCTTTGGTTCTCAGCCCTCAGTATACAAAAAAGATTTATGTGTATATCTACTGTAAATGTTTATTTAGCAATTTAAACATCTATACTTAATACAAAATGCATGGTTGTAATTGTAGCTCTTCATTGTACACACTGCTTGTGTTGTTCTCCCTCGGCTATGAATGCAAATTGAATTTTCCAGAGGTAATAGATATTGCATTACACTTCTGAAATGAAAAGCAGTTTTTCACCAATAGAAAAGGCTCCCCCTGTGTATACACCGCCCATGTGGGAGTCAAAGATACCAAACCCAGTATTAGTGGATGGGAACAATTAGTCTACACAAAAGCACTTTTATCATCACATGGGATTTCTTTTGTGGAAAATATAATTAATACTAATGAAAAAGAGCAAAGGTTATCAGTTTTAGTTATACATTTATTGATTAATAACATAAAACTCTACAACATAAAAAAATAAATAATAAAACTCTACAACATAAAACTGTATGAAGTCTTTTGTGAGTATTTCTATAACCTTATTCAAAGCAATCCACTGTCCATGAATGTAAGTGATATACAATATATTATAAATAAAATGTATTTTGTCTCTAAATGTTTTGGATTGTTTATTTCACAATCACACATCAGTAGTGTGCGGTGACTTTTTCAAGCAGGCAAGCAGAAAGCAGAGTGGCTGATTTAAGCATATGGCAACATTTAATAAAAGCCACTTAAGTAGATATTAATAACTTCAGTTTATCTCTATTATAAATTCCATAGTATTTTTAACTATTTTACAATGTATATGTATTCAAACTGTAGATTTTACACCCTATTTGTACACAAAGTCAATACGACGGTTCTTCTTCACAAAGTACTCCGTCACTTTATCGTAGAATGTGCTCTCAACCTTCAGTTTTTTCAACAGCTCTCGCTCAATTGCTATTAGACCTAGAGCAGACAAACGGTCCTGACCAACAGTGCTTTGGGTGAATGTTTTGATTCTCTTTAGTGCTGAAAATGTTCTCTCCACAGTCGCTGTAGTTGATGGAATAGTCAGGAAAAGACTGCATAGTTTGTATACTTCTCCCATGCCCTCTCGGATCCCACTGTCATTCATGGAAGATGTCAGCTCTACAGCATTCTTTTTGGCCAAGTTGGGTGAAGAGTAAAAAACTACAAGCTCAGCACGGAGGAGAACAATGTCAAAGAAATGTCCATATGTTTCCTTCAGTGATGCTATAGCAGCTTCAGGAAAAGCACTGGTGTATTCTGAAATGTAGCCACATTCAGCAGATCAAGGAACTTCATTTTTTCCAGAGAGCTAAACCTTTTATTCAGTTGGGACACAACTGTGTTAAAGATTTCTGTGTACGACTTCTGAAATTCAGCTTCAGTGCTCACAGAGTGCCTAGACCTCTTAGCTGGGTTTTCTGCTGATACTCTGTGGCAAAGGCAGCATAGACAGCATGGAACTCAGTTTGTTTGCGCTGTAGAAGCTCTGTGACCAGTGTTGCCAGATTGGGCGGTTTCCCGCCCAATTGGGCTACTTTTGCTCTCTCTCGGCGGAAAAAAATAGCGTTGGGCGGGTGTATAATATTTGGGCTATTTTTAGACTTATGGGGCGGGATTTTGAAAATGTAAAATAAACTTATTTTAATAATATTTTAAAATTTCCTGATCAATAATTGTATATATTTGCTGGTTATTGATGAATAAAATGAATTTGTAAAATAGAAGTAGTAATATTAGTGTCATTAGTTGTCAATCACATGTCTAATTATGGACCTCTGATTGGTTAAAAAAGTAAACACTGCAGCCCCGTGAGAGAGCTATTTGTTTTTCTGATTACACTCATTGTGGAGACTGTTTATTACTTTTTCCATTGGCAGTTGTGAAGTTTTGTGTGCTCAAAATATGCTATTTCATATGTATTACAGTTTTAACATTAAGATTGTAGAATGGTTGTGATTTGGGCGGGTTTTTATTGCGTTTGGCGGGTTTTACGTTATATTCGGGCTGGAAAGTGTCAGTCAGATCTGGCAACCCTGTCTGTGACTCTCCTCACTTCTGCAGCACAGTAGCCAATGTCCAATGACTTTGTGGTAAAGACTGTACTACTAATGTCTGGTTCACTATGGTGATGATCGCAGAGCGTGCACTGGTTAAATGCCTGTATGATCCCCCAAGCAAATAATGACCCAGATGGTCATCTTCAGTAGTGTTTAATTGGTAGATTTATGCACTGATTATTTGTGTGGGTGTGGTTCTGTAAATAAACATAAATAAACATAAATAATATCACTTACAAATTGTACAATACAAATAATAAGACAATAGAATACAGTGTAACTAATGCTATACCTGCAAGGCTTTACTATTAAGCATCAGGCCTTAAGGCAATTACCCAATTAACAGGTCAGCATAAGGCTTTTCACAATCACTTATTCCACCCTTTGAAATGCTTGTCTTGTGTAAATAAAGTACTCAGACAATATTAAAGAATACAACTTAATATAATACAAATTCACTAACTCAAGTAAAACTTAGCATAGTTTAGCCAAAATTGCTACCAAAGGCTAATGAACAGATTAGCTTGAAATTTACAGTAAAGAACTAAAATAACTTGGCAAACATATGATAAGATCACATCAGAACAACCAACCTGTCCCATGGATGCACACTCAATCCAACATCAGCATAAACAGCAATCTAAAGGAGGCAACACTATCACTGTCACTGGAAAAAACAACTCTGCTCATAAAACGGCCGTGCCCCTAGTGGTCGGCCTGAAAACTGCAACCTAACTTATAATGGTGTATTACAGTCTTCTCTTCATAACAGCTGCCCCCAAACTTGCACAGCAAGTTTGCAGAATGTGAGTTCACTGTCCATCCTGGTCTGGTACAGCTGGTAGTCGGATGAGACGACTCACAGGTCTCATGTAGGTACGGTCCCTCACCTTGACTTCAGCCGAGCGGATCAAACCATCAGCTCCTGGGAATACTTTGCTGATCTCTCCAACCGGCCAGGATGCTCTAGGAAGTTGGGGGTCCACAATCATCACTACTGTGCCAACCTGAATGGGTGACGTATCCTTCTGCCACTTGGACCTGGTCTGTAGGGTTGGCAGGTAATGGCTTAAAAACTGTGTCCAAAAACGGTCAGCCAACGCCTGACAGGTCCTCCAATGCCGCCTTCCAATCAGCTCTGAGTCGTGATATATCACCTGGGGAAGTGAAGGGTCTAGCCGCCCCATCAACAACATATTTGGGGTAATAGGATCAGGGTCGGCCAGATCTGAAGATACATACCCCAATGGCTTTGAGTTGAGTACTCCCTCTATCTCGATCAACACTGTTTGGACTTACAACCTGAGAGCCCAGAGTGGATGTTAAAGCGGCTTTAATAGATCTGATCTCCCGTTCCCAGGACCCTCCAAAGTGAGGTGCGCTGGGAGGGTTAAAGCGGAACTTAATTTGGGACTCTGCTAATTGGGCCTGTAAGGATGGATGCAGGGCATTAAAGGCTTCCCGTAGCTCCCGGTCACCGCCTCGGAAATTAGTACCTTGATCGCATAGTATTTCTGCAGGTTTTCCGCGACGAGAGATAAACCTTCTTAGTGCCATCAGGAATGAATCAGTGCTGATGCTGGATAGCACCTCAATATGGACGGCTCGAGTTGTCAAGCATTTGAAGAGCAGGCCCCAGCGCTTCTCATTTCGGCGACCAACCTTCACCTGCATGGGACCAAAGCAGTCTATGCCAGTTGAGAAAAAAGTTGGTTGATATAACCTGAGGCGTGAAAGAGGAAGGTCAGCCATCTTCGGGTTGACTGGTTGAGCTCTCCATCTAAGGCACTCTGGACAGGAACGTTGCTCACGCCTTATGGCCTCGCGACCCCGAAGGATCCAGAATTTTCTTCTCAGCTCAGCGAACAGTCTCTCTGCTCCTGGATGTTTTAGATCATTGTCCGTCTGCCTGATGAGTAACCTGGTTACAGGATGTTTTGGGTCCAGGACTACAGGATGAATGAGCTCAGCCTCTAAGTCATGGCAGCGTCTGAGTCTTCCACCTACTCTTATGAGCTGGAGTGACTCGTCGAGTTCAGGTGCCAGTGTAAAAAGAAGGCTTGATGAGGATATTGGTTTCCCAACCAATAAGCAATGGACTTCATCAGGAAAACTGTCTCTTTGGGCGGATCTTAGAATACAAAGTTCTGCCTCTTTGAAATCTGCTGCTGAGAGGCCTCCTTCAGGAGTATCGGCCGCCCCGTGAAGGCAACGTATAGTTTCCTTAACAAGGTCGCTGAAGCTGTTGAACTGTTGTGCATCAGGCACAGGCATGGTGTTCACAGATATAGCTAAACATGTTGTGGGCCTACGCTGCTCTTCAGCGAAGTCTTCACATGGGGGAACTGGGTGCTCTGGCCACTGGTCGGGAGGGAGCAGCAGGAAAGGGGGCCCACATGCCCACCGAGACTGGCTCGTGAGGTCTTGTAGTCTTTTACCCCTAGTAAGGTCATCTGCGGGGTTGTCAGCCGACGCCACGTAACGCCAAGCCCAACTGTCTGTTAGCTCTTGGATTTCTGCGATCCGTGTTCCAACAAATACTTTAAAGTGACAGGAATCAGACTTGATCCAAGTCAAGACGGTTGTGGAGTCTGTCCACATCACAACTCTGCAAAGCGGTAGGGTGAGCTCTCTGGTCAGTAGGTTGGCGAGCTGTGCTCCAGTTAGGGCTGCACATAGTTCCAGCTGTGGAATGGAAAGCTGACGTTTGGGAGCCACTCTGGAACGTGTGGTTAGGAATGCAACTTCCACATGTCCTGCCGTATCTTCTGTACGTAAGTAACCTACGCTGCCATAAGCATGCTGAGATGCATCGCAGAAGATGTGCAACTCTCTCTTACAGTTGGGTTTGTCAAGGGCTGGGCTGATATAGCAACGCTGCAGACAAATGTTGTCCAGTTTTTGCAGTTCAGCTTCCCATTCATACCATGCAAACAGCAGGTCACAAGGTAATAGTGGGTCATCCCACTCACGTCTCTTGTCCCAAAGTTGCTGAACAAGAACTTTAGCCCTTGTGGTGAATGGGATGAGGAATCCTAACGGGTGGTATTGACTGGCCAAAACTCTGTAAATGTTCCTCATAGTGGGAGGGCTACTGTCAAAGTGCTTGGACTTGTAGTGCAGGGTGTCGGAGTGACACAATCAGCGCAAACCTAAGGCAGGTTCTTGAGGGTTCATTTCAGTATGGTTGAGCCACTGTTCACTGTTCTCTGACCTCGACTCCTTTGGGAGATGGCTGATGAGATCTGGCATGCAGCTGGCCCACTGTCGGAGCTCAAATCCACCTTCTGCTAATAGCTCTCTTAGTTTATCCACAACATCTTTGGCTACATCGAGAGAGGAGAAGCTCTGCAACCAATTATCCACATAAAAGTGCTTCTCAATGGAGTCGCGTACCTCATCTCCCTGGTGGCTGTGCTCATGTACGTGTCTCTGGAGAGCATAGATTGCGCAGCAGGGTGAACAGGTAGTCCCAAATGGGAGAACCTGCCATTCATATACCTTGGAGCAGGTATCTTTCTTCAAATCACGCCAAAGAAAGCGTACTAGTGGGCGGTCTTCGGCAGCAGTCTCACTTGGTGGAACATCCCCTTAATGTCACTGCTGACAGCAAAGGAATGTTCTCTAAACCGCAGCAGGACACCAAGGAGGGAGGCACCGAGGTTTGGGCCAGGCAGAAGCAGTTCATTGACGTTCTGATCCTTGTAAGTGAAAGAGCAATTGAATACAACGTGATTCTTTCCGTTGTGTGTCACCATATGATGTGGGATGAACCATGATTCATTTGAGGCCCTCACCTGCTCCTCGCTTACTTCGGTGGCATAGCCTGCTGTCACTAATTTTGTGATCTCTGCTTGATAGGCGGTGGCCTTCTCTGGGTCTCGACTGAGACGCTTTTCTGTACCCCGTAGACTGGGGAATACTGCTGCATGTGACACTGAGAGTGTGGGCATATTGCTAGCACGCAGGAGAGGAGTTGCATATCTGTGTACACCTTCAACATTTACTCTTGTTGTCTTGGCCTCTAGAAGATTCATCGCTTGTTGCTCCCTTAGAGACCGCGTGACTAGCTTTTCACTTCTGTATGGCAGAGTGTCAAGTTGCCATAGCTTCTCTACCTGGCTAAAGAGCTCAGCTGCAGGGGAGGGAGTTGAAAGGAAAAGGCACTGCTGCTCTTGACAGTGTGGTCATAGTGAGGCGACCGGTCCTTGAAGGGTCCAACCCAGCCTGGTCTTAACTGCAGCCGGTCCCCCGGGTGGACCTAGATGGACTGGTTTGATGGGAGTGACTAGGTGTGGGCAGTCAGAGCCGATCAGTAATAGTGGCTGGGCATTGGTGAACGACTGCAGTGGTAACTTTCTCAAGTGTCTGTATTTCTGCTGAAGTGCTTTCACGGGGTAGGAACGTTCAGCCAGACCTAGTTCATTAGCTGTGAACACCCTCTCAATTGTAAATGTTTTCGTCGGTTGATTTGCTGGTGATACTTTAACAGTCACTGATGCCCCATGTAATGTTCTCAGTCCTTGCCTCACCATTCGCAGTGTGAGACTCTCTGGGGTTCCATGTAACTGCAGCCTTTGGGTCGCTTCTTGAAGCAGGATAGTCCTCTCAGATCCATCGTCCAATATAGCAAATGTCTCTAAAGTGTGTTCTCCATTTTGAAGCAGGACTTTACTGATTTTCAAGAGAACTTGGTTGCAGCCAGCACGCAGATCTAGATACAGCACATCTGTTGATGGTTTATTCTCCAGCTCAGTGGCCGTTTGGTTTACTGGTTTGGATGTAGCTACTCTTAAGTTCACTTCATGTAGGGCCTCAAGATGCTTCCCTCTGCATGTCTTGCACTGAACCTTAAGTCGACATTGAGCAGCCTGGTGGTGCCGCCCACAACGCCAGCAGCGGTTGTTGGACTTAATCCAGCTGGATTTCTGCTCCTTTGTGAGTTGCTTAAAGTTGGCACACTGGTCCAGAAAATGCAGGGTGTTGCTGCAGTAGGGACAGTAGGCTTTGGGTTTGTCCTGAGCATCAAGAGTAGAAGGGGTTCTCGTTAGGGACTCTTGTTGTACACCATCTTGTGTTGCACCGAGCAGCACAGTAGTAGTCCCTTTTGCAGCTCTCTTATCTCTCTTTGTGCTGCTTCTATCTCTTTGGCTATCCTCCACTTTGTGTACTTGATCTCCGCCCTCTTGGATAACCAGTTCATACTCCAACCACTCTGCAAAGTCTTTGAGGGAGGGTACTCCATTGTTTCGTGGATAGAGATAACGGTGGAAGGCGGCTCGTAGATCTTGAGGTAGCTTTCTTGTGAGTCTCGCCACATGAGATCCTCACTGTAGCTCTATCCGACCATCTTCCCCTAGCTGCTCCAACATGCCAACTAAACCTCGGACTCTTAATGCAAACTTTCTGAACCCAGTTATGTCACTGGAACGAATGTCGGGCTCATCCATCAGCTCCGCTATCCTTTGTAGTGACAAATGATGCGGTTGACCATAATGCTTAATGAGTGTGGCCATTGTGTCAGAGTATGGATGAAGAGAGTTACTGTACAAGTCAGCAATCAGAAGAGCTTCTTCCAATTTGAGGTGGTCACAGAGTACCTGATATTTGAACCACTCCGTTGCATCAGCTGGGAGAATATTATTTAAGGCCAGTCTTAATCTAGCAAACTGCCTGGGATCAGCTCGTGTAAACTCTGGGATTGATGGCGTTAGTCCTCTGTAGGTCTTCTCCCTGGTAGCTAATGGAAGAGTAGGAGTTGACACTCGCTCTTGTGAGAGGATGTTGTCCTGGAAGTTAGTTCTGACAGGAGTCTGAGACATTGGGGCAGGCGGTGGCGTTTGATTTTGAGTGTCTGTGTTTGGAGTTACTGCAGCTGCGGGTTGTTGAACTTGTAACTCCTGTAGACGTTGACTAAGCTCTTGAACGATAACTGGAACCTGAGGAGGAGGAGCAAACTGCACACGCGGAGGATCTAGAAAGTCACTAGGGAGGGAGACTGGAGGTGGAGGTGGAGGCCATTCCTCTTCTGTTCCAACTTGTGCAGATCGTAAGATGTACTGCCCTTGGTGTGGGGAAAGCTGGATGGTGGGATGTGTGGAGAGCCAGGTCTCATCGCCTGAAATGTTACTATAGCTTTCTGGCTGTTGCTGTGCCAAGTGCAGGCTAGCTGATGGCCATGTGACAGCACCCCGGTCCACTTGTCTCCTTATGTCTGTGACCATCAGCTGGAGATGCCTGTTGTCCTCCTGCAGCTGCTGCACAATGTCCATAAACTCACGTGGAACACTGTGTAATGTTGGCCCTGTGATGGGTGTATGTCCCACAGTTCCAATATAACCATGGGATGTCTCACTTATCTCCTTCAAATGTCCTGGGCGCTGACTGAGGGGCGTCATCTCGGCGATTCCCTCTCTGGCCCTGTGCTGTTCCAGTGAAGATGGCAGTGTGTATCCCTCGAAATCTGTCATCCATCTTGGCGGTCGCACTGCCCTCCATGGGCGCGCACCTTGTCCCTGAGGGTCATAATCCATCTTCACTCCGTAATCACCGTATCCGGCTCGAAGGACCAAAATTTGTGGTAAAGACTGTACTACTAATGTCTGGTTCACTATGGTGATGATCGCGGAGCGTGCACTGGTTAAATGCCTGTATGATCCCCCAAGCAAATAATGACCCAGATGGTCATCTTCAGTAGTGTTTAATTGGTAGATTTATGCACTGATTATTTGTGTGGGTGTGGTTCTGTAAATAAACATAAATAAACATAAATAACATCACCTACAAATTGTACAATACAAATAATAAGACAATAGAATACAGTTTAACTAATGCTATACCTGCAAGGCTTTACTATTAAGCATCAGGCCTTAAGGCAATTACCCAATTAACAGGTCAGCATAAGGCTTATCACAATCACTTATTCCACCCTTTGAAATGCTTGTCTTGTGTAAATAAAGTACTCAGACAATATTAAAGAATACAAGTAAATATAATACAAATTCACTAACTCAAGTAAAACATAGCATAGCTTAGCCAAAATTGCTACCAAAGGCTAATGAACAGATTAGCTTGAAATTTACAGTAAAGAACTAAAATAACTTGGCAAACATATGATAAGATCACATCAGAACAACCAACCTGTCCCATGGACGCACACTCAATCCAACATCAGCATAAACAGCAATCTAAAGAAGGCAACACTATCACTGTCACTGGAAAAAACAACTCTGCTCATAAAACGGCCGCGCCCCTAGTGGTCAGCCTGAAAACTGCAACCTAACTTATAATGGTGTATTACAGTCTTCTCTTCATAACAGACTTAGACTGCAAAACACTGAACAAAACATTTGTGTGTGCAAAAATGTCTGCAAAAACTTGCAAGAGAAACCTAAATTTTTCATCTTCTATATTGCGGAGAAAGCCACCTGCAGCAAGCACAGAATTTGAATCCCAATCATAGGGCTCGTTGATAATGTTGTCAAAAAGTTTCACCAAGGAGTTGTAGTGCTCTTTTGCTGTATTGACGAGCCTAGATGTGTAGTTCCAGCGTGTTGGTGCTGCCCGGGAAAATCTTTTCTGCACAATCACATCCAGTGCCCTGGTTCGTTTTGAGGATGTACTAAAAAAGGATGCAAACCCGTTCAAAGTGGAAAAGAAAATGTTGCAATGCTTATTTCTGCCACAAGCCTGCGAGAGGACCAAATTTAATACATGTGCACAGCAGTGCACAAATGTGGCGCACGGATATCTCTCCTTCACCCTAGCCTGCAAGCCATTCAGCTCTCCTGACATAACCACAGCGCCATCGTAGGTCAGCGCTACCAGTTTAGCTCCACAGTCAAACTTCTCTACAAACGCAAAGAGATGCTCAGATAACGCAGCAGCAGTGTGGTCCTCACTCACGTTGGCAAAGTCCATAAAACGTTAATTTACTACCCCTTCATCAGAAACATACCGAAGTACAGTTGACAGTTGGGCAGGATTAGACATATCTGTTGTTTCATCCAACATAATTGAGATGAACGATGCTTGGTTAATCTCACGTTTAATCTCATCCAGCATCACCATACTTATTGCATCGATTATGTCGTTTTGTATGTGATTGGACATACCAGAAAAAACTGTGCAGGTCTCCAGATGCGTAGCCAACGTAACATCGTACTCCTTCACCAGATTGACAAGTTCAATATAATTACCCCGGTTGTCTGAGGATTCCCCTTCACTGTGTCCTCTGAATGGAAGCTCCTGGCAGCCCAAGACAGTTACAATATTGATAAGCCTCTGCAGCACATCCCTGTTTTCTTAACTCTCTTATTGTGTAGCTCGGTGGCTAACTTTGCTTGCTGATTCAATTGCATGTCCACACGAGTACTCCCGAAAGTTTTCAGAGCAAGCACGCTTCTAATGTGGTTTAGGGAACGCTCATGTTTTTGCATATTTCCGCACACATTTCCAAGGTCACCGTAGCCCTTTGTGTTCCACACACCTTTCTCAACAGAGAACAAAATGCACGGCCAGCAAAACAGTTTGTTTAACTTAGGACATCCAGTTAGCCACAAAGATTTTTCATAAGTAGTAGTGTGAAAATGCCTCGTGTAGCCTGTACTTGTTGTTCTAGCGTTAGCCATTTTGTCCAAATTTGGCAAGTTCGGTGTCGGCCGCCCTCTCTCAACAATTTTTATTATTTTTCTTTAAAACACTTTCTTGCCAAAGGCATTTGTAAAAGCTGCTCCACAATACAACCTAAGTCTTTGTTTCCATCACACATTTTAAAATTAGGCTAATTAATCGGAGTTCACTCAACAGGTTCACTTGCTAGTGCTAAATCGTACCCATGGAAAAAAGACTAATAAAATAATCCGGTTGTTTATTCGTGACATACATGTTCTTTTCCAGGTAAATGTACAGTATGGGATGATCTAAAATATGTTAGCAAACAGGGTTGCCAGATCTAACTGACACTTTCCAGCCCAAATATAACGTAAAACCCGCCAAACGCAATAAAAACCCGCCCAAATCACAACAATTCTACAATCTTAATGTTAAAACTGTAATACATATGAAATAGCATATTTTGAGCACACAAAACTTCACAACTGCCAATGGAAAAAGTAATAAACAGTCCCCACAATGAGTGTAATCAGAAAAACAAATAGCTCTCTCATGCTTGCACTCCTCAGGGACAGGGGCGATCCACATTTTTAGCTCTGGGTCAGTCTCCTTCCTGTACGATTTCTTGTATTTCCCCCACTTCGGCAGGTTGCTAAACGCTAAAACTCCAGGCTTGAGAGGAAACACTGTTGGCCCATCAGTGCTCACAGGGCTGCAGAGTGTTTACTTTTTTCAACCAATCAGAGGTCCTTAATTAGACATGTGATTAACAACTAATGACACTAATATTACTACTTCTATTTTACAAATTAATTTTATTCATCAATAACCAGCAAATATATACAATTATTGATCAAGAAAGTTAAAAATATTATTAAAATAAGTTTATTTTACATTTTCAAAATCCCGCCCCATAAATCTAAAAATAGCCCAAATATTATACACCCGCCCAACGCTATTTTTTTCCGCCGAGAGAGAGCAAAAGTAGCCCAATTGACAACACTGTTAGCAAACACCGCTAGCAATCAGTTGGCGGTACGAAACGCAGTTTTTAAGGCTCAATGAAAACCATAAACAGAGTTGTTTAATGGGTTCAATTTTGGCTATGTAAGATTGGCGATTATATCTATAAATATTCACTGCTAAGAGGTGTGTGGGAATTATGAATGAGCATAATGGTAGCTCTACCAGTGTTGCCAGATTGGGCGGTTTCCCGCCCAATTGGGCTACTTTTGCTCTCTCTCGGCGGAAAAAAATAGCGTTGGGCGGGTGTATAATATTTGGGCTATTTTTAGACTTATGGGGCGGGATTTTGAAAATGCAAAATAAACTTATTTTAATAATATTTTTTTAAATTTCCTGATCAATAATTGTATATATTTGCTGGTTATTGATTAATAAAATAAATTTGTAAAATAGAAGTAGTAGTATTAGTGTCATTAGTTGTCAATCACATGTCTAATTAAGGACCTCTGATTGGTTGAAAAAAGTAAACACTCTGCAGCCCTGTGAGCGCGGACGAGCCAACAGTGTTTCCTCTCAAGCCTGGAGTTTTAGCGTTTAGCAACCTGCCGAAGTGGGGGAAATACAAGAAATCGTACAGGAAGGAGACTGACCCAGAGCTAAAAATGTGGATCGCCCCTGTCCCTGAGGAGTGCAAGCATGTGAAAGAGCTATTTGTTTTTCTGATTACACTCAATGTGGAGACTGTTTATTACTTTTTCCATTGGCAGTTGTGAAGTTTTGTGTGCTCAAAATATTATTATTATTGTTATTTCATATGTATTACAGTTTTAACATTAAGATTGTAGAATGGTTGTGATTTGGGCGGGTTTTTATTGCGTTTGGCGAGTTTTACGTTATATTTGGGCTGGAAACTGTCAGTCAGATCTGGCAACCCTGAGCTCTACTGCTGTATTACTCTGCAGGACTGCACGGCTCTTCATCAGCGCACTCAAACACACCCGAGATCACAACACCAGAGAATTGTTAATGATGCTTAACTACAATAAAACTACAAAAGCCTTATGTGCCCCTGCTACGTATGTGTTACACACGACACCACAAAACAAATCAGCATTTTAACAATACAGCCCAGCTGGCACTCACCTCTCAATTCGAGCTGCAAATCGAATCCGTTCGGTATTTCCCCGTAAAGCTTTGTCCTGAATATGTGCCCAGAAGTACAGCCACATAGTTGCAAAGTTAATTTTCCAATTGAACTCAGTCCCGTTCATGCTTTGTTGTAGCAGTGGATACTTGTGGAAAGTTTTGTTGTCTGACGCGGCGCATGCGCACTGTAATGGACAGGGCCGTAAGCTCCACAGTGCGCTGCTTATCGCCCCCTGCTGGCAGCCAGAGATCTGTCACTGAGCCTGAGATTGACCACAGCACGCATGCGCGAGCCTCCAAAACGAGCTGCTGGGCCTCAGCTTGACAAGCCCCAGGCAGAAACAGTGCACTAGTGACTCCGCCTCCACGAAGGAGAAAATAACAGAAATGAATGGCAGAGAGGCCTTGACAGTACCTGGAGTGGCCAGCAGGGCGCAGAAACGTACACAGTGACTGGAAGCAGGTAAGAGGCTGATTCACTATGGAAGTGAACGGCAAAATGAAATGTTTGGAGAGATAGCGATTTAATTTGGTTATTGTTTTAATCCGTGTGTTTTTTAGATTTGATTGGTCAAGCACTGCTTGCCTTGCTTGCCCTCACGGCACGCCACTGATATAAATTATTGTAAATTATTATTATAAATGATTATTATAAATTATTATAAATGATTATTGTAAATTAGTATCTTTATATCTATATCTATCTTTATAAATGTAGATTTTTATAGAAACATGAACTTTTTTCACTCCATATCTGATCTATTTTAACAGTAACCACTAAGTCTAACCTTTACTTTCACATCAGAACAAAAAACAAGTTGAGATTTTCAAACAAATTTATTTGGAAACACAAACATCACATTTAATACAGTCCCTGAACACATCAGTGTGCACTCACCAGGCTCTGTCATTGAAAGCACCACTGAGACCTGGACCCCAGTCTGCACAACACAAGTTTCAATTAAACTAACAAACACATTTGATAGAATCTGTAAAAGGAATACTCTGGAAAAATCTGGAATAATCAGGAACAATCTTGACTGACCTGGAATAATCTGGAAAGCCTCTCTGTGCCTTTGTGCTCATTACAACCCTTTAATAAAAATACAAACCAACACTTCACAAACTTTACTTAAAAAAAGACACTTTATTCCCTAAATAACAATTTAAACACGTCTGAGTACATTCACTTTGTCAACACTGAACACAACTGATCACTAACACAGCTGACACTAAGCCAGACTGGGCCAGACTAGACCTAACCGGGCCAGACTAGACCAGACTGGACCTAACTGAGCCAGACTAGACCAGACTGGGCCTAACTGGGCCAGAGTAGACCAGACTGGGCCTAACTGGGCCAGACTAGACCTAACTGGGTCAGACTAGACCAGACTGGGCCAGACTGGACCTAACTGGGCCTGACTAGACCAGACTGGACCTAACTGAGCCAGACTAGACCAGACTGGGCCAGACTAGACCAGACTGGACCCAACCGGGCCAGACTATACCAGACTGGGCCAGACTAGATCCAACCAGTCCAGACTAGAGCAGACTGGACCTAACCAGGCCAGACTAGAGCAGACTGGACCTAACCGGGCCAGACTAGACCACACTAGACCTAAATGGGCCAGACTAGGCCAGAGTGGGCCTAACTGGGCCAGACTGGACCTAACTGGGCCAGACTAGACCAGACTGGACCCTGATGAGAGGGTTAGGGTTAGGCAATTTAAGGTAGACTGACAGTTTAGGGTGGACCGGCGGTTTAAGGTGGACTGACAGTTTAAGGTGGACCGGCAGTTTAAGGTGGACTGGCGGTTTAAGGTGGACCGGCAGATTAAGGGTTAGAGTTGGGGTTAGGTTTAAGGTGGACTGACGGTTTAAGGTGGACTGGCGGTTTAAGGTGGACTGGCAGTTTAAGGTGGACTGACAGTTTAAGGTGGACCGGCGGTTCAAGGTGGACCAGCAGTTTAAGGTGGAATTGTGCTGAAGTGGCTCAGGAAAGGCTTCAGTTCTGTGGAAATCAAAATATTAAAAAAGGTAAGGTTATAGTTACACGTTTATAACACGAAAAAAGCCAAACCTTAAAACTGTAAACTGCATACATCACAGAAAGGTTCGATCCAGAACATTTTTGTGATTAAACCTAACCCTGACCTTGTGTCTGTGGTGACGAGGACTGGCTCCGCCCCCTGAGGCGACGGACACGCCTCCTCTGCAGCTGACCACGCCCCCTCTGACAGACGGCTGTTGGCGGCCCGCTCTGATTGGCTTAGCTTCAGGAAACACAACAGCAGAAGGGTGAGTTTGAACAGGGTTAGGGTGCTTCTCTTTAGGGCTCAGGGGGCTAAAGTCTTTCCCAGCTCCTATGGGCCTGAGGCAGGGTTCATCCCACACTGGTTAAACTCACTAATACCATGATCTCTGTTTAAAAAACTGTATTTTTGAGATAATTTCTTCTCTATAACCCCAACCCTTAGAAACACAAAGTACAAAGTAAGATTTAATTTACGTTCACTCTGCATCAGGTCGATGGAATAAAGTTTAATTTTATAGGGTTGCTTTATTAGGTGGTGTGGTTATGTTGTTACCAATCTGTGCGTAGTGGCTCCTCTGTCTCATGGCGTCCTTAATGCGCTCCACTTCTTGTCTGCAGTGCTCCACTTCCTGCCTGTAGTTCTTTTTGTCTCGGACAGCAGCCATTTTAGCTTCATTCAGGGCCTTCTGTAGAAGCAGCACTCGCTCTGACGCCGCACGCAGACGTTTCTCCAGCTTCGGCAGCTCACACCTCAGGTCAGCATTGTCACGGACCAACTGCAAACGGAGCAACGTTTTTAAAATGTTTTCACAAGGAAATACAGACTAACCCTACGCCTACCTGTTTTGTTTTTTGGATGGTTGTTTGTTTGATTTGTTTTTGTTTTGTTTAGATTATAACTGTTTTTACCTGTTTGTGGACCTAAAACACTTCAACTTATATTAACTGGTTTAACATTGTGACGGCGCGCCCCTAACCCTGTCACTCAACGGGCCTCCCTGCGCCTTTTCTTCTCCTGTTCTGGGCCCACGGGAATTGCAGGCGCTGGGAGCGGATACTACGTGGCACTTTGGCCGTGGGTCTAAACGCTCACAAACTTTTCTGCTCACGTGCGCGTGTTACTGTTTCTAACATTTGGACTTTATCACCCAAAATAGACATTTCTATCACTCAAAATAAACATTTCTATTCCCGGTTTCCCTGTTTGGAGTGCGTTCGAGGGTGCACACTCGACGCCTCTACTCTCGCACAGACACACACTCACACATGCCCATGGACAAACTAGCCCTAACGTAGACCGCGCGGTACTCACTGCTGATGAACTGAGATGCTCTCACTCGCCAAACAGAAGCGCTTCCTGCTTGCACCATAAATAGCACATCCCGGCGCGCTTCTGGTGGTCATATGACTTAAGGGACGTGCTCATTGTATTTTATATATATACTGGAAATTTGATGGGTCTGAAGCACAGAGACGACCATTTCTGTGGTTGTAATTGTTGTGCCATATTTGTGTAAAGTTTTCTTTGGGGACAAGGGGGATAATACTTGTTAAAACCCAAAAAAACCCATGTCCAATTAGAATGGTTTGCCCAAGGGAGGGGCTAAGGGCATATTTAAAGGGCCTTTCTCCCCCTCTGAGGGAGTGGAGGGGTGACGCAGAAGGTGACTGTCTGGCTCTGACTTTCTTTTTAACCGAACCCCGACAAACATGGATTATAACTGTTTTTTACCTGTTTGTGGACCTTGCTGAGCTGGTCCAGGTTGTTTTCCAAAAAGATAATTCTTTGTTTTTGAGCCAAACTTCCTCCTGCTTCATCTGAATCCTTTTCCTGGATCTGGACCAATCAGAGACAAGGATTAAAGCCTGGTTTAGTCCTAGTTTAGACCTGCTTTAGATCCACTTTAGATCTGGTTTTGGACTTACGTTGTGGATTGTGGAGTTGAAGTCCTTCACAAACTGTTTCCGGAGGTTCATCAGCGTCTGCAGCTCTTTGGCCTGAAACAGAAAACACCAGGTCAGACCAGAACTTCAGGGGTTTCAGATCCCACAGTCTTTCAAAAACACTGGAGGAGGTGCCGCAGAAGGAGGTGCCGCAGAAGGAGCCGCTCCATTCTGTAAACTGTGAAAACAGCGACTCACTGAAAATGATACAGCCCCAATCTGAACTGTGATTGGCTGTCTGCTGGGCGCAGGTCAGCTGACCCACAATCACAGACTACGAGACCTTTCATACGTTCATATTTCTCTCATACGTTCATATTTCTGTCTCATACGTTCATATTTCTCTCATGTGTTCATATTTCTGTCTCATACGTTCATATTTCTCTCATGTGTTCATATTTCTGTCTCATACGTTCATGTTTCTCTCATACGTTCATATTTCTGCCTCATACGTTCATATTTCTCTCATGTGTTCATATTTCTGTCTCATACGTTCATATTTGTCTCTTGCGTTCATATTTGTCTCTTGCATTCATATTTCTGTCTCATACGTTCATGTTTCTCTCATACGTTCATATTTCTGTCTCATACGTTCATGTTTCTCTCATACGTTCATATTTCTGCCTCATACGTTCATATTTCTCTCATGTGTTCATATTTCTGTCTCATACGTTCATATTTCTGTCTCATACATTCATATTTCTGTCTCATACATTCATATTTCTGCCTCATACGTTCATATTTCTGCCTCATACATTCATATTTCTGTCTCATACGTTCATATTTCTGTCTCATATATTCATATTTCTGTCTCATACGTTCATATTTCTCTCATACGTTCATATTTCTGCCACATACGTTCATATTTCTCTCATGTGTTCATATTTGTCTCGTGTTCATATTTCTGCCTCATACGTTCATATTTCTCTCATACGTTCATATTTCTGCCTCATACGTTCATATTTCTGTCTCATACGTTCATATTTCTGCCTCATACACTCATATTTCTCTCATACGTTCATATTTCTGTCTCATACGTTCATATTTCTGTCTCATACGTTCATATTTCTGCCTCATACGTTCATATTTCTGCCTCATACACTCATATTTCTCTCACACGTTCATATTTCTGTCTCATGCGTTCATATTTCTCTCATGCATTCATATTTCTCTCATGCATTCATATTTCTCTCATACGTTCATATTTCTGCCTCATACGTTCATATTTCTCATGTGTCCATATTTCTGCCTCATACGTTCATATTTCTCTCATACGTTCATATTTCTGACTCATACGTTCATATTTCTCTCATATGTTCATATTTCTGTCTCATACGTTCATATTTCTCTCATACGTTCATATTTCTGACTCATACGTTCATATTTCTCTCATATGTTCATATTTCTGTCTCATACGTTCATATTTCTCTCATATGTTCATATTTCTGACTCATACGTTCATATTTCTCTCATACGTTCATATTTCTGACTCATACGTTCATATTTCTCTCATATGTTCATATTTCTGTCTCATACGTTCATATTTCTCTCATATGTTCATATTTCTGACTTATACGTTCATATTTCTCTCATATGTTCATATTTCTGACTCATACGTTCATATTTCTGTCTCATACGTTCATATACCTGTCTCATGTGTTCATATTTAGTAATTGTCAGTAATAGCAATGTGAGTACAAGATCCTAAAGTTGTTAATTTGCAGATGGAAGTGTGACTTTCTCTGCTGTTTACTCACTGTGTGGTGTAGAGCACAGCGCCACAGCTTGTCTGCTGGACAAATACAGGTACTACAATTTACTCACACTAATTGTGGTTTTCTTCACACATTTTCCAGTAAAAGCAGAGGCAGCAGGATTGTTGCATTTTCCTGAGAAAGCCTTTGTCAGGTTGGATTAATCTGGTCGAGATGCAGTTCTGGTGGTTCACCTGATGGTGGCAGAGGTGAGGCGTGTTCTGGTGTGGATCTTACCACAGTGTCCTCCAGTCCCTTCAGATCCTCTTTGGCCTGGTCTCTCCTCTCCCGCTCTAGCCTGCAGGAGACCAGAGTTTAGACCTGGGTTTTACCCCGGTTTTAGTACTCACTGCAGCTCTCAAAGCCTCTTGTCCTGGGTCTGGTTTTAGCACAGTTTAGACCTGGTTTAGACCTGGTTTAGACCTGGTTTAGAACTGGATTTAGTCTGCTGTTAGTACTCACTGCAGCTCTCGGAGCCTCTTGTCCTTGGTCTGGTCTTGGACTCGGAGTTGGTCCAGGTCTGAGGTGAGTCTGTGGATCTCAACCTGCTGCTGCTCCGTCACACTGCACAGCAGTTCATAAATATTATTATTATTGCTAATTATCAGGCTAATGACGTGTACACAGTATTTATCTGATTATGAATCAGAACTGCTATAAAAACAATAGTGTAAATAAAAGTAATGAACGTACGTCACAAATGAACAAAGTCCATCTGAAATAAAAGAAACAGAATACAGTATGGAGTCACAAACACAAAATAATCATAATGATAATAATAATGATGATAATAATAATATAATAATAATGATGATAATAGTTTTAGTCCTGGTCTGGACCCAGTGCTGCAGTACAGTGTGGTACTCACTCTCTGAGCAGGTCCAAGTCCCGGTTCTGGGCCTGAATCTGGTCTCTGAGTCTGGAGACTTGTCTCTGATGAACCTCTCTGTGATTTTCCATCTGCTCCTCCAGAGTCCGCTGAAGAACCAGACCAGAACCAGGGTTACGCCAGGTTCAGAACCAGACCAGCACATGCATATGTCCTCCCTGGGTTACTGTGGCAGAGTGGTTAGCCTGTCTCCTGTAGGAAGACTTTACATGGAGCCCCACAGGCATTCTCCCTTGGAGCCAAGAAGTCTGAGTTTTATTAGTCCAGAGACACAAACAAAGGCACAGATCTATCCTTTACAAACAATAAATATGTCAGAAGAAGCCTTTTGTCCTCAGAAACAGGAACCAGATGCAGAATGACATCCCTGTTTTCAAGACCAGAAAATTAACTTCTGTTGTGTAAACAAAGCCCCAGACAAACGTGTGGTAATACTGCCATCTAGTGGCCATGACAGACTGTGGTCACTATATTCCATCCTATTGTTGATCTGTTCAAGAGACCAATTTCATGCATATACATGTTGCTTTACAGGAAATTATCACAACTGTATTTTGTGCAAACTGTCTAATAATGTTTATGTGCTTATTCAATATAATCTCACCAGTATTTTTGTGTTATGTTATCATGAATGTTCCACTTCGTATAAACGTAAAAATTGCCTTAAATACCTAATGTAATTCAAGTGCAGTGTTAAACACGACTAGCGTGTGTAAAGCTTTTAATTGTGTAAAGTGATATCTGATGCCTTGCCATGAGTGACCACCCCCAGAGACGGAGAAGTTTAAAATCCCTCGCCTTCTCTTCTCTCTCTTAATCTCTTAAAACTCTTAGTTTCCTAGACTCGTTCGCCTTCTGTCTTCATCTGCCATTTTATCTTCTTTACTATTTACCACTAATAAATTTGTTTTTGTATTAGTGTCCTGCAAGACACTAGTTAAACTTTAAATTTTTTGTAGTTTTATTTGAAACTTCACAAACCACATCCGTCCCAGTGTTCAACTCAACTGATTAATTGACTGTAGCGGCTACTTCAGAAGTACATCTTTTAAAGTTTTGCAAGCAGCAGCAAAAGCATTTTTTGAGCTTTCAAGTCTGGCCTTGGAACTTCAGTCTGTGCTTAAGACTTGACGCTGCCTTTTGCTGAACCACAGCAATGACTCTTCCAGTCCAGGTTATACGTCATTAAATAGGTTTAACTGTTTAAGCTAAACATCCTCGTCTTTATTACATAATAAGATAAATATATGCTACACTCCTGTCTTGTATTGTTCTTTACCTTCATGTCCACAGTGTCCTTCAGAACTTTCTCCTTGTCCATCGCTGACAACTCCACCAGACGACCTGTCAGTCACACAATAAACAATAATCATAATAAAAATTATCAATATTATAAATATATAATACTAATAATAATAAAAATAATAATAATAAAAGTGTGTTGTGTTGCTGTGACTCTAAAGGCCAACACCGGGCTGAAAACACACGGTCCCCCGACTTCTGCAGTAACAGAGACACAGAGAGACAGTGGGGACAGGGGACAGAGACACAGCTGTAAACACCGAGAGACAGGGGACAGAGACACAGCTGTAAACACTGAGGGACAGTGGGGACAGGGGACAGAGACACAGCTGTAAACACTGAGGGACAGTGGGGACAGGGGACAGAGACACAGCTGTAAACACCGAGAGACAGGGCACAGAGACACAGCTGTAAACACCGAGAGACAGGGGACAGAGACACAGCTGTAAACACTGAGGGACAGTAGCTGCTGCTCGAGGGAGACACAGGCAGCAGCTCCTGACTCCTGCTGCAGTCAGAGCACAGGGAAACTCCTTTCTGTCGCTAATTCGCCAATAACCTGCTAACAACCTGCTAACAACCTGCTAACAACCGGCTAATAACCGGCTAATAACCTGCTAATAACCTGCTAACAACCTGCTAATAACCGGCTAATAACCTGCTAATAACCTGCTAACAACCTGCTAACAACCTGCTAATAACCAGCTAACAACCTGCTAATAACTCACTAATAACCTGCTAATAACTCGCTAATAACCTGCTAACAACCTGCTAATAACCAGCTAATAACCTGCTAATAACTCACTAATAACCTGCTAATAACTCTCTAATAACCTGCTAACAACCTGCTAATAACTCACTAATAACCTGCTAATAACTCACTAAAAACCTGCTAATAACTCACTAATAACCTGCTAATAACTCACTAAAAACCTGCTAATAACCTGCTAAAAACCTGCTATAGAGCAGCCCGGTCTGTCCTCACAGCCTGGGGCGACTTCTGTCACTTCGTCTGTTTATTAACAAATAAAACATAAACATGTTTATGTTAAAGACCCAGCACAATGCTCCTGAGGGGTGTTACCCTGGATTTCCACTGCAAGCTTGAGCGCAGTGGAAATCCTCGCCCACTGGAAGTGTTTTGTAACGGCAGTGCAGTCAGGGTTCTCGCAACCCCCTTTTTTCGACCGGTAAATGGCCATCCCCCCAGTTAATCAAATGTTATTTAACAATTACAGTTGCATGGAATTTGTAAAGTTTAGTAAAATTACATCTAGCCAGTCATATACCAGAGTCCGCCCCCTGAAAGAGGTAAACTTCCGCACCGTTATGCACAGAAGGTCACTATAGACGCGTTCGAGATGAGCCAGACCTGCGCATTTTCAATCAGTGTCGGTCTGTGCGCAGTGCACGCTGATTAAATTTGTGTACAACTTGCTAACAACTTGCTCTGATGCCACAAGTGCGACGGTCACCGAAAGCTTGTGAGATCCAAACGAGACCAGCCGTCTGAGCCAGCCACCGCAGGGCATCAGGAGCAACTGTAGGGGCTGCTTGGCTCAATGCATGATGGGAAAACGCCCACCTGTCAGCAGTGAACGGACAGGTGATTGGATCTGAGTTTAGTGCTGATCAGAAAGGCAACACACCCCCCTCTCCTCCTCCTGATCTGAGCCACAAACTGTGAGACTTCACTACAGGTGTATTTCCCCTCCTCCTGCTGCGGCCGTGCACTCTCGTTCACAATCCAGGCGAGGCGCAGTTCATCTGGAATGAGCCTAATATCAGATGGAGTTCCCTGCGCAGTGACGTGATCACAATGGCGGCCACAACAAGCCCTCGCCTTCCGATGTTGGGCAATGGTAAAAACAGCTGGGCATCCGTCACCATTCAGATTGTTACGTGTGTTTGCTGGAGAGTTGTAAATAAATAATTTTGTCACAAATGCATGGGGCCTCGGATTATGGAAAACTACGGAGAATAACCGGATTTCGGTATCTCAACAGCCAGACAGAGGACAGAGGTCACAGACAGAGGTCAGAGGTCACAGACAGAGGTCAGAGGTCACAGACAGAGGTCAGAGGTCACAGACAGAGGTCAGAGGTCACAGACAGAGGTCAGAGGTCACAGACAGAGGTCAGAGTGTTAGGGTTAAACGGTCTGACCTTGTGCCTGGACTCGGTGCAGCTCCTCGTTCAGAGAGTCCTGGTTTTCCTCCAGAGCCCGGTTTCTCTGCTCCAGTCTCTGCAGGTCTTCACTCTGAGTCCGGATCTTGGTCTGGAGCTGCAACAGGATCAGAACGTAAGCACAAAGCAGACCTTCGGGACTTAGATCTGGTTTAGTCCTGAGTTTAGTCAGATGTCTACCTCAATAGAAAGAAATTCAGCTTCGTAGTACAGGTCCAGGTCTAAGGGATTTACCTGTAGGCAGGACTCACCTGTTGGACCAGAGTCTGGCTCAGGCCCTGGTCTCTCTCTAAGGTCTGGGTCCGGATCAGCTGGTCTTGGAGGTTCTGCTCCAGGGTTTTGGCCCGGTTTAGAACGGTCTTAGCCTCGGACCTCATTTTGCTGATGAAGAGTCGGGCTGCCGTGAAGTCCTCCTCGAGACCAGAACCAGGACTAGGAGTAGACCCAGGTCCAGAGCAGGTCTATGGAGAGAGGGTAAGGTTAGGCCAAAACTAAAGCTGTAGGCGGAGGTGACTGGGGATAGGGAGGTGACTGGGGAGAGCGAAGTACCAGAACAGTGCCCAGTTCTGTCAGGTCCCGGATCAGCAGGTTCAGGACTTCGTTGGACCTCTTCTTCAGGTGAGAACTCAAGTCCTGGACTGAGCCCAGCTCCCTCTGGACCGAGTCCAGCAAGACCTGCAAAGACCAGAGACCGGAGTCAAGACCAGAGACTGGAGTCAAGACCAGAGACCGGAGTCTAAACCAGAGACCGGAGTCTAAACCAGAGACCGGAGTCTAAACCAGAGACCGGAGTCTAAACCAGAGACCGGAGTCTAAACCAGAGACCGAAGTCAAGACCAGAGACTGGAGTCAAGACCAGAGACCTGGAGTCTAAACCAGAGACCGGAGTCTAAATCAGAGACCGGAGTCTAAACCAGAGACCGGAGTCTAAACCAGAGACCGGAGTCTAAACCAGAGACCAGAGTCTAAACCAGAGACCAAAGTCTAAACCAGAGACCGGAGTCTAAACCAGAGACCGGAGTCTAAACCAGAGACCGGAGTCTAAACCAGAGACCGGAGTCTAAACTAGAGACCGGAGTCTAAACTAGAGACCGGACTTTATGGGAGCGCCTAGCCAGAGACAACAGACCTTGCATGTGTAGTCCATGAGGATGTGTTCTATTAATTTCACCAAAATCACTTTTGTCATCTTTGTTTTGTCCGTATTATAAGGCTTATAATTTTTAAGCCTTAGTCTCCGCCCCCTGCCTTAGTATCTCCGCCCCCTGCCTTAGTGTCCCCGCCCCCTGCCTTAGTGTCCCCGCCCCCTGCCTTAGTGTCCCCGCCCCCTGCCTTAGTGCTGCTGACGGCACTGGCTCTGTGAACTGGCTCTTTTGTGACTGACCCATAACTTGCGTTAATGCTCGTTAAAATAATTATCGTCATTAATTAATTCATGCGTTAACGCGATTATAATGCATTAACATGCCCAGTCCTAGTAAAAACTCAACATGAGAGAGAGAGAGAGAGAGAGAGAGAGAGAGAGAGAGAGAGAGAGAGAGAGAGAGAGAGAGAGAGAGAGACTTTATTCATCCCCATCAGGAGAAATTCAGGTGTCCGGTAACATACACAAACACACATAATAAAACCATACTCAGTGAGACAATAATAAAAACATAATAAATAAATACATTAAAATTTACTAGCAATAGTACTAAAGTGCACCTTCAACAAGATCTATTGTAAAGTCTTATGGCCACCGGAATAAATGATCTTCTGAACCTTCTCTGAGAGGCCATAGTCTCATGTAGAGGGTGTTTTTTATTGTGGAGGATGGCCTGCAACATGTTCCTCATTCTCCTCTCCACCAGCGTTCCTACAGAGTCCACCCTCCCACCCAGCACAGACGCACATTTCCTGACCAATTTGTCCAACCTGTTACTGTCCCTTACTGTAATGCAGCTGCCCCAACAGACAACGCCAAAAAATACAGCACTGGCCACAACTGACTGGTAGAAAATGTGCAGCATCTCATTACAGACCTCAAATGATTTCAGCTTCCTCAAAAAGAAAAGCCTGCTCTGACCTTTCTTATAAGAGGCATTAGTCTGTACTGACCAGTCCAGTTTGTGGTCGAGGTGAACTCCCAGATATTTATAGGATGGAACCACCTCAATGTTTTCTCCATCAATGCTGACAGGAAGGCGTGTACCCTTCTTCCTGCCAAAGTCCACAATCATCTCCTTTGTTTTTGACATATTCAAAATGAGTCCATTGCATTTGCTCCAATCTATAAAATCAGAGATGAGCTTCCTGTATTCCTCCTCCTTGCAATCCTTCACACAAGCCACAACTGCCGTGTCATCCGAATATTTCTGTATATGGCATGATGAGGACCTGTAGGCAAAGTCAGCAGTATATAAGATGAATAAGAATGGTGATAACACTGATCCTTGAGGAGCTCCAATGTTTGTCACAACAGTTTCTGACACCGTACTCCCCAACCTGACATACTGAGGCCGCTCTGTTAAATAATTGTGGATCCATGAGATAAAAACAGGATCCACACCTAATTTCTCAAGCTTTCCTCTCAAAATCAGAGGCTGAATGGTATTGAATGCGCTTGAGAAATCGAAAAACATGAGCCGCACATACCCCCCAGAACCATCCAAAAAAGACAGGGACCGATGAAGCATGTACCGTACTGCGTCCTCTACCCCCATGCTCTCTTAGTATGCAAACTGCAATGGATCCAGTGCCTGTTGTACCTGTGGCTTGAGGAGCCGGAGTAGGAGCCTCTCGAAGGTCTTCATGATTACGGAGGTGAGGGCCACTGGTCGGTGGTCCTTGGCCCCAGCCGGCCTCCCTACTTTGGGAACTGGCACAAGGCAAGAAGTTTTCCACCGGACCGGAACCTGACCCGTTTGGAGACTCCGGTTGAACATAATTTGCAGAGGCACAGCCAGCTCAGAAGCACACTCCTTGAGAAGCTGTGGCGCTAATGGAGTCACTTCTGGTTAATAAAACCAAACAAATCCCAATCGAGTACCTTTGGGTTTATGGCTATGAACTTCCTCTGTCAACTCAGAGTTAAACCCTCAACCAGCTGCTGCAGAACTGATCAGGCAGACACGTGCACAGTTCAGCCAAAAGTGTCAAATCTAGAAGTAAGGGGGCGGGGCTATCACAGCAGGATTGACCCCCTGCTCCAGACCTGGGCCTGTGTGGAGTTGGTTACATGAGGACTAACACTGTTCTAAACCAAACCTCTTTCTAGAGACAAAAAACTCTGAGTTTCCTCAAAGTTAACTTGAACTTACCCTGAACTAAAACTAAACCAGCTTCAAGCAACAGGTCACTGAGGTGGATGTACTGATATATTTGTTTTTACACAGTAAACTCATCTGGGATGGCAATTTCCCTGTGAGATGCATTCTTCCAGTAAGACACGGCGCAGACATTTAGCCGGTGTGCCCCACATACAGCGCAGCAACTCACCACCAGGGGGCGCTCAGTAACAGCTCTTCCCCTCTCTTCGGCTGAGAGTCCAGGACACACGGCCGAACGTCAGAGGACCCAGAGAGTCCTGCTGCCTCTGATGGACACCCTCACGGGAGACAAGGTGCTTGTCTGAGCACAGACGTCCAACAAAAGAACACCGTTCAGGTTCAGACTGGGGCCCCTGCAGGGGTGACTCTTGTCTGAAGTCCCCAGAGGAACAATGGCCCCAGTCAGAGTGCCTGCCAGTACCCCTCCCAGGGACTAACAGAAGGCTGGGTGCTGTGCTGCTGTTCGGCCCGTAAGCTGAGCCAACTGTGAGAGACCTGTCCCCAACCCAAAGGTGCAGGTACGCACCCCTCTCATTCGCTGGGGTGAACTCCAACCCCAAAGGCACCAGGCGCTCCCATACAAGCCCCGGCCCCAAAGGCACCAGGCGCTCCCATACAAGCCCCGGCCCCAAAGGCACCAGGCGCTCCCATACAAGCCCCGGCCCCAAAGGCACCAGGCGCTCCCATACAAGCCCTGACCCCAAAGGCACCAGGCGCTCCCATACAAGCCCCGGCCCCAAAGGCACCAGGCGCTCCCATACAAGCCCCAACCCCAAAGGCACCAGGCGCTCCCATACAAGCCCCGGCCCCAAAGGCACCAGGCGCTCCCATACAAGCCCCGACCCCAAAGGCACCAGGCGCTCCCATACAAGCCCCAACCCCAAAGGCACCAGGCGCTCCCATACAAGCCCCGGCCCCAAAGGCACCAGGCGCTCCCATACAAGCCCCGACCCCAGGCCTGGCTACAGGGGGGCCCCCAGTTGCACCACACCGGGCGACGGCTCAATCCTTAAAAATCATTACAGAACTGCTTTCGTACAGGCGTAGTCCTGGTTTAGACTGGTTTTAGTCTTTGTTTAGATCCGGTTTAGTCCTGGTTTAGATCTGGTACTTACAGTCTTCTGCTGCAGCTCCTGGTGGACCTCCCGGACCTCTCTAGTCCTGGTCTCAGCCTCTTGACTCTTCTGGTCATAGTTCAGAGCCAGTTCTTCTAACGCCTGCAGCACCTCCTTCACCTCGTCTTTAGCTGCGTCACACTGGGACTGAGCGCGAGAAAGCTCCACCTGCAGGCGCTCCAGGTCACTGCGCTGGGAGAGGATCACCTGCAACCAGAGCAGAACCAGGTCAGGAACCTGGTCTAAAACTAAAGGGACCAAAGGATTTGGTACAAGTGTACATGCACTGGAAAACCAAAACGTCTAAAACAAACGAGGTCAGATACAATTAAACACAATTAATTTTTTATAGACCCAGCATCTTTACGCAGAAAGACAAAACTCACAAAAATAAGTGCTGCAGGGGAGACGTAAAGCACAAACCCTAACCCTTACTCTGAGGGGAAAGACCTGCGCTTGGTTTTACCTGGTCTTGGTCCAGCAGCTGTTGCTTCAGTTTCTCTTGGGCTTGACTCTGGAGATTGATCTCATCGTCCTGAAAAAAGACAGACCAGGGTTAGTCCTGGCCTAGTCCTGGTTTAGTCCTAGATTAGACCGGGTGTAGACTTGGTTTAGACCTGGTGTAGACTTGGTTTAGACCTGGTGTAGACTTGGTTTAATGTTTAGTTTAGTGTTTGTTTAGTGTGTACCTTGTCATCAAGCTGCTTGTAGAGGTTTGTGATGAGACTCTCATACTGAGCTCGCTCCTCATTGGTCAGAGGCACAGGGGGCGGGGTCTCAATCACGGCTTTCGGCCAATCAGCCGCCAGCTTCTTATCTCTGTGTGTCTGCTGCTCCAGGGGCACAGACTCACCTGCACAGGTAAGAACATGAAGAGATAGAATCCTAGAGAGGACATGGCACCTGCTTCAAAGCCAATCCTAGAGGCCAGCTTATAATTGTAGGATAAAGCTAATGTTAATACTTTTAAATACTGTTAAATACTGAAAAACACTGTTAAATTCTGTTAAACACCGTTAAATACCGTTTAACATTGTTAGATATTGTTAAATTGTGTTAGATATTGTTAAATACTGTCGATTTAGAGTAGAAACTGTAAGAATGTGTGATCTGAAGCAGAAATATGAAAGTGTGACACAAGACTGAGCTCAGTGTAAATCTAATAACCCATAAACCCCAATTTATGTGAATAGAGTGTGAGAAGCCATATAACAGTTTTAGTGTGTGTTTTAAAGTACGTAAATAAATCCGCCAACTGACCAATCACAGTTCATGTCACAGCAGCTGCAGTACTAATGTACTAAACTGTATGAGCAGAGACACTGGCAAAAGCTTAAACTGTCTGCAGTGTTTCCACGTTAGTGCAGGGGAGACTGGACATTAGCTCTGCACAAATACAGACAAGTTATCAAATAAACTAAATAAATTATCATAGAACCAAGTGCAGCTCTGTTTGTTTACACAGCTCTTGGTAGAACATCTCAGGCACACAGTGGAGCCAGACCACCATCAGAGCGCCCACTCCAGTTCTGTTGTGTCTCTGAGGTAGGAGCAGGGCTGTGACCCCAGTGTGACCCCAGTGTGACCCCAGTGTGGCCCCTGACCTTTCCTCCATCGCTGCAGCTCCGTCTCCAAACGATGGTTGGACACAGTTAAACTTCGTGTTTTCTCTTTTTCTTTGTCGTACTTCTGCCTCCACTCTTCTGCCGTCAGCTCCACGTTCACACTCACCGTGTTCTTTATGGTCTTTGCCCTGAAACAGAGCAAACCAGGTTTTAGACCGGGTCTGGAGAGATCTGAACAGGTCTAGAGAGATTTGACCTGGAGTCGACCTGGGGCCTCATTTATAAAGCTTGCGTACGCCAAATACGAGGCTGAAACTGGCATACGCCACTCTCTACGCTAAACATGGGAGCAATAAAAATCAAACTAGGTGTGAAACCTTGCGTATCCCTACACCAGCTCTGACCCTGGTGTGGCACATTCTGAAGGTGCGGCACAAAGGCGACCCTTGCAGGTGAGCTGCTGAAGTGAAACAGGTTTGACAAATTCATGTGTGGTTCAGTTTGTAGAGAAAAAAAACAAAGGATTTTATTCAGACATCCTCATTTCAGCAGGTAGTGAATAAAAGTGATGGAAGGCCATTTGATTTCTTATAATTTCACTCAGTTGTCCTGACAATAAAGCAGTTTGTGCACGCTCATGCACCTCCACAGGGCGCTGCGCTGGCTCCGTCATGGTCCGAGGTGTGAATTAAAAGCAGAGATGATACCTAAAGAAACCATGCCTGGATTTATGAAATAATGATGAGACATGAGCATAAACAACTCCTACAGACACAGGTTCATATCAGAGCTTTGTGGTTTTAATGAAGCAGTGAGTCAAAAAGAGACTGAATGGACAGGTTATATTTATCTTTGTGCACGACCTACACCTGCACCACGGCTCTGCCCCCTCCCTTTACACAACCTCCACTCATACCTCCACGTGCATGTACAGCATCCACAGGAAGAATTACTGTACATCCAGCCACTGTGCACCGCTAAAAAGTGACAAGGAGGAGCGCCTCCTGGACCTCCAAAAAGTAGGATAAGAGTAGCAAAAAATGAGGTGCTCTTTGGGAAGGGACAGGCAATGCAAAAAACAACAAAATACCAAAGGCACTCTCTCATAAAGTTAAAAAGCCTTTATTACTTAGGGCATGTCACAATAGACTAAAAAGCCTCAATGCATTTTGGCGTTACAGCCTTCATCAGGGGACAAACAGAAGTAAAGTCTGTCATTTGAGTTTTAAAAATACATTCCACCAATAGGGTTTGTCCACCTGCAAGAGGGAGTGGTACAGGGTTAACACACCTATGTGGAGATGTATATAAGGAGCCACAAGATGGCAGCATTATCCAAGAAACACTAACAGCACATAAAAGCAAACTATACAATGGATAAACTACAGATAAAGTACATAGAATAGCCCAACAGCCTATAAAAACACAGTGAAGTCCAAATCTTCATTCAGTCCAGGGTGTTTTGTGGCCTTAAGTCCATAAATCCATGAGGTCTCGCACTGTTTAAGTTTTTTTATTCTGTTTCCTTTTCGTATGGAGTGTGGTGTATTCCATGGGCTTGTAGACCGACTGGGTTACTATTGTGGAATTCTAAAAAGTGTCTGGCCATAGGGTAGTTGGTATTATCTGTACGGATAGCATATTTATGCTCTGCCAGTCTGTCCTGTAGCCGCCTTTTAGTCATTCCGATGTAGAATACGTTGCATTTCTGGCACAAAAGTCTGTAAATAACATGAGTCCTTTTGTGAATGGTAGTCCTCAAATGTCTTTGTTTGCAATATATTGAAGCAGTGGTTACAATGGTTACATCTGTAAAAGCCCATGGCTCTGGATCCAAGCCAAGTCTTATTGGAACAGGGTGATAGCTGTGAACAAGTTTATCTTGAAGAGTGGGACACCTTTTAAAACTAATAAGAGGTGGCTCTGGAAAAATTGTTCATAGTGTCTCATCACTGTCAATGATACCCCAGTTTCTTTTGATTATTTGTTTAATCCTGTTAGCCTCCCTGCTATAAGTAGTGCTAAAAATCACTCTTGATGTAGTTGTTTGAGACCTGTTTTTTTCAAGTAGGGAGTCCCTGTTTAAATTTTTAGCTCGGCTGTAAGTCTTCTGGAGCATGTTCTTGCAGATTTGGCCTCAAAATCAGTGTCCTGGTCACAAATTCTACAAACCCTCTGTAATTGGCCAAATGGTATATTTTCTTTTAGCCACTTAGGGTGACAGCTTTTACCATGTAAAACAGTATTTCTGTCTGTTGGCTTTCTAAAATGGTAGTATATAGATTTCTCAAACAATCTTTGTAAATTGTTGTGTCTTGGAAATTTATTTTTCTTTGGCTATATTCCAGAGTAAGTTTAATATTAAAATTGATTCCATTTAAAAACTTATGGAAATCATGTAGCTCTGTCTCTGAACCTGACCAAAACAGACAAACATCATCAATATATCGTCCCCACCAGATCACATGTTTTAGGAACTTATTCTTTTCCGTGTTAAAAATATAGTCCTCTTCCCATTTACCCAGGTACAGACCTGCGTATGATGGGCTATGTGCACCACTGTTGTGTGATGCTTCCTTCTCCCATACGCCCACAGGCAGGGCTGCTCTGTCGTTATTCCCCTGCCACTGAGAGGACTCTGTAGCTGGTTGAGTTGAGAACAGCCGGTTAATTCGCCTTGCTTCGATTTATCTCGAGTGCCTCTTTAGGAAGGTGGCCAAGGCTTGGAGTCTTTCTTTGGCAGTTTCCAGTGCTTTAGGGAGGGCATCTGGCTGTACCTCTTGGGTACTTGTTTTTGTTTTTTTGCACTTTCTGGAGCTCTGAAAGTTGGCTCATTTCTCTCTGAGTTGCCTTGCGTTTAGCTTCCAACCTTCTTTTTCATTGTGGATATGAATGTTTATGGTTGCTCTTTGGTCGGTAGCCAAGCAACTTGACTACCGACCAAAGAGCAACCAGTGACAGGATCACAGCTGCTGAAGTGTATATCAGCTCATTTCACAAAGCTTTCTCAAATCTTAACTCAGCTTCGCTCAACATGGTTGTGCTTATTGGGGCTTCGTACCAATCTCTGGAGGTGGAGTTGGTGTTAATTCCCCTCTGACCTTGCCATAGCATTTGTGTTGTAGCTCATCAATCTCAAGTTGTGAAAGCAGGTGCCGTTTGTGGAAGTTGGAACGCTGAGCTACTAGTTGTTTAGCAGTGAGTGTTGATTGTGGGAAATACAGTAACTTCGAAACCCACATTTTCTGCATTTTGCATGTAACCCCTCTGACTAGGGTTACTGCAGTAGTAGCTCCAACAGAGCCTTGTTCTCGCATCTCGTCCATAAGATGCAAGACTTGTACATACTTGTACATAGGCACACACACACACACACGCAACTGTGTTGAGAAGAATCCCGCTTTGTTGGTTAATAAACAAATTTAAAAAATGATTGCAATAGCATAAATGCCTCTGTTTATAACTTAAATAATAATTAAAAAGAAGTTTAAAATGTGACCAATATTTTTTTTATTTCCTCGCACTGAGATTGAGACTTATAATAAATAGAGAATGAGACGAGTAGGAAGCATCACAATCTTCTGTTCACACTCACACATGGATCTAAGAGCAGACCACAGCAACCTCCCTGAACAAGAACCAGTAACCATCACAGTGGCAGACATCCAAGAAAGAGTCTCAGGTATGAAAAACTGGACAGCACCAGGGCCTGACATGATCCACACCATGAGCGCCTGGCAACACAAATGAACCAGCTGCTAAAGGATGGGACCCACCCTGAATGGCTAACTGAAGGCTGGACAATCCTGATCCAGAAGGATCCCCTGAAGGGAACAGTCCCATCCAACTATCGGCTAATAACCTGTCTCCTCACCACATGGAAGCTCATGTCAGGCATCAGAGCGGTTAAGATAAGTGGGCACACGGATCAGTACATGGGCACATGGATCAATACATGAGCACATGGATCAATACATGAGCACATGGATCAATACATGAGCACATGGATCAATACATGAGCACATGGATGAATACATGAGCACAGCACAGAAGGGCATTGGTAAAAACACCAGAGGAGCTTAACACCAGCTGCTGGTAGATAGAACAGTCACTCAGGACTTGCAAAGCCAGACACACTAATCTGTGCACCAGCCTGGATTGATTACAAGAAAGCCTACGACTCAATGCCACACACATTGATGATGGAACGCTTGGAGATGTAGAACATCAACAGGACTCTAAGAGCCTTCATTGCAAACTCGATGAGGCAGTGGAAGACCACCCTTGAGGCCAACTGCAATCCAACTGCACAAGTGTCCATCAAATGTGGGATATACCAAGGAGCTCTGTCCCCGCTGCTGTTCTGCATAGGTCTGAACCCCCTCAGCCAGATAATCACCAACACTGGCTATGGATACCGACTCAGGAATGGGTCCACCATCAGTCACCTCCTCTACATGGATGATATCAAGCTGTACGCCAAGAGCGAGAGAGACATTGACTCACTGATCCACACAACCAGGATCTACAGCAGTGACATCGGAATGTCATTCGGACTTCGGACGGAGAAGTGTGGGCGGATGGTGACAAAGAGAGGGAAGACAGTCCATACAGCAGGGGTCCCACTCCCAGACGGCAGAATCCCTCAAGCAAATGTCAACCTGGACCAGGCCACAAGAAAAGCAGCCGTAGCCAAATACCTCCAACAAGTAAGGCAAGTCTTAAAGAGTCAGCGCAATGGCAAGAACAGAGTCTGGGCAATCAACAGCTATGCCCTGCCAGTCATCAGATCCCTGCAGGAATATTAATCTGAGATCCAGCCCTGAGACTGTACACTAAGCCCAAGGAAGGAGGCAGAGGACTGGTGAGAGTCAGAACCACTGTCCAGGATGAAACATCCAAGATCCTTGAATACATCAGGAAGATGGCCTCAATGGACGAAGTGCTCAGTGAATGTCTCAGGCAGTGGAAAACAGAGGACGAGGAGCTGGAGGAACCATCCTGGGAGGAAAAGCCCCTACATGGGACGTCCTACCAACAGATAACTGAAGTGGCTGATATCCAGAAATCCTACCAATGACTAGAAAGGGCTGGACTGAAGGACAGCACAGAGGCACTGATCATGGCTGCACAGGAGCAGGAGCAGCAGAGAGGCCCAGATCTACACAAGACAAGCCCCTGAGACAATCCAGCACAGAACTGTACTAGTGTACAGGAACATCTGTGCAGAGGATAGTGTACAGGAACATCTGTGCAGAGGATAGCGTACGGGAACATCTGTGCAGAGGATAGCGTACAGGAACATCTGTGCAGAGGATAGCGTACGGGAACATCTGTGCAGAGGATAGCGTACGGGAACATCTGTGCAGAGGATAGTTTACAGGAACATCTGTGCAGAGGATAGTGTACAGGAACATCTGTGCAGAGGATAGTGTACAGGAACATCTGTGCAGAGGATAGTGTACGGGAACATCTGTGCAGAGGATAGTGTACGGGAACATCTGTGCAGAGGATAGTGTACGGGAACATCTGTGCAGAGGATAGTGTACGGGAACATCTGTGCAGAGGATAGTGTACGGGAACATCTGTGCAGAGGATAGTGTACGGGAACATCTGTGCAGAGGATAGTGTACGGGAACATCTGTGCAGAGGATAGTGTACGGGAACATCTGTGCAGAGGATAGTGTACGGGAACATCTGTGCAGAGGATAGTGTACGGGAACATCTGTGCAGAGGGTGATAGAGAACGACCGAGCTAAGATCCTGTGGGACTTCCAGATCCAGACAGAATGGTAATGGAACCAAGTGGACATCGTGGCGATGGACAAATCGCAATACCAAGCGACTGCAACATCAGAAAAAAGGAACATGAGAAACTAGAGAAATACCAAGGCCTCAAAGAAGAACTTGCAAAGGCCTGGAAAGTGAAGGCAACAGCGGAGCACTCGGGGCAGTAACCCCCAAACTGGAAGAGTGACTACAGCAGATCCCAGGAAAAATATCAGACATCTCAGTCTAGACTCAGTCCTAGGAACAGCAAAGATACTGCGCAGAACCCGCAAGCTCCCAGGCCTCTGGTAGAGGACCCGAGCTTGGATGAGACCGCCTGCGGGGGGCGAGAGGACAATTTTCTTTTTCTTTTCTTTTTTTTATAGTGTATTTAGACTTGGTTTAGACCTGGTTGTGGGACTCACCTCTGCCCGAACATCAGGGTAGATCTGGTCTCTGGTTCGTTGTAGCTCGAGGGGGAGCAGCAGATGATGATCGTGGTCCGACAGTTTCCTCCGAGAGAGTCCTGCAGGATCCGGGTCATTTTACTGTCTCTGTACGGGACGTGGCTCTTCTGTGAACCAGGTCAGAACCAGGCACAGCCGGATCAGAACCAGGAGCAGAGGACAAAACCAGGAGCAGAGGACAAACCAAAAAGGATCAGGTGAGAAAAAACTGGACATAAAATGGCTGCCACAGTAACTTAAACAGTAACAGAGTGTGTGTACCTTTCCCTCGGACAGGGCTGCGATCACGTTCCCCAGCGCTGACAGAGACTTGTTGATGTTTTTAGCCTCGTCCAAAACAGACCCTTCAGCTCCAGTTTTACTCACCTAAAACAATCATTTAAACACATTTTTAGAATGAACTTACACTAAACCAGGTCTAAACAGGTCTAAACCAGGTCTAAACCAGGCACAATCTACTGTCTGAGATACAGGCTCCAGTCCCAGTTTTAGTGCTCACAAGACTCTAGAGTGATGGAGAACATGTATTTTGTATTTGGCCTAGTTTCGCTCTGCTGTTGTTGGAATGAGCAGGCGGCGAACGGAGGAAATGACTGTAAGGGTTATAGTAACTCCTGGGCTCTGAACAACTTTAGACCTCCTTTAGACCTTATTTAGTCCTGCTTTACCTGCTTTACACCTTCTTTAGACCTTCTTTAGACCTTCTTTAGACCTTCTTTAGACCTTCTTTAGACCTTCTTTAGACCGGCTTTAGACCTGCTTTAGAGCTGCTTTAGAGCTGGTTTAGACCTGGTTTAGACCTGGTTTAGACCCAGTCTTACCTTCTCGCTCCCAGCCAGATCCACCAGATACAGTTTTCCTGACACTTTGGTCTCCGTTTCCACGTTTTCCTGTTTGATGTTGATCAGAAAAATACTGTGGCTCCTGGAGCTGTGCTCATTCATGTCTGCAACAAGAAACATAAACAAACAAACAAACAAACAAACAAACACAGGTTACACTACTTCTGAGTGTGACTGTTTAGTCTTGGTTTAGACCTGGTTTAGTCTGGTTTAGTCCCAATTTAGTCCAGTTTAGACCTGGTTTAGTCCTGATTTAGTCCTGGTTTAGTCCTGGTTTAGTCCCAGTTTAGACCTGGTTTAGACCTGGTTTAGACCTGGTTTAAACCTGGTTTAGACCTGGTTTAGTCCCAGTTTAGACCTGGTTTAGTCCCAGTTTAGATCTGGTTTAGTCCCAGTTTAGACCTGGTTTAGACCCGGTTTAGTCCTGATTTAGACCTGGTTTAATCCAGTTTAGTCCTGGTTTAGTCCTCGTTTAGCCTGTTTTAGTCCTGGTTTAGTCCAGTTTAGTCTAGTTTAGTCCTGGTTTAATCCAGTTTAGTCCTGGTTTAGTCCTGGTTTCATCCAGTTTAGTCCAGTTTAGACCTGGTTTAGACCTGGTTTAGACCTGGTTTAGACCTGGTTTAGACCTGGTTTAGTCTTGGTTTAGCCTGTTTTAGTCCTGGTTTAGTCCTGGTTTAGTCCTGGTTTAGTCCTCGTTCAGCCTGTTTAAGTCCTGGTTTAGTCCAGTTTAGTCCTGGTTTAGTCCTCGTTCAGCCTGTTTTAGTCCTGGTTTAGTCCAGTTTAGTCTAGTTTAGTCCTGGTTTAATCCAGTTTAGTCCAGTTTAGACCTGGTTTAGTCCTGATTTAGTCCTTGTTTAGTCCCAGTTTAGACCTGGTTTAGTCCTGGTTTAGACCTGGTTTAGTACTGGTTTAGTCCCAGTTTAGACCTGGTTTAGTCCCAATTTAGTCCAGTTTAGACCTGGTTTAGTCCTGGTTTAATCCTGGTTTAGTCCCAGTTTAGACCTGGTTTAGACCTGGTTTAGACCTGGTTTAGACCTGGTTTAGACCTGGTTTAGACCTGGTTTAGTCCTGGTTTAGACCTGGTTTAGTCCCAGTTTAGATCTGGTTTAGTCCCAGTTTAGCCCTGGTTTAGTCCCAGTTTAGCCCTGGTTTAGTCCTCGTTTAGCCTGTTTTAGTCCTGGTTTAATCCAGTTTAGTCCTGGTTTAGTCCTGGTTTCATCCAGTTTAGTCCAGTTTAGACCTGGTTTAGACCTGGTTTAGTCCTGGTTTAGACCTGGTTTAGTCCGGTTTAGTCTTGTTTTAGTCCTGGTTTAGTCCTGGTCTGGAAGTGGGAGTCTGGGTTAGTCTGGGTTAGTCTGGTTTTTGAGGACTCACTGGTGACTGCCACGTGGCGGTTGGCTTTTCCTTCATCGATGACGTCCATCACTTCTTCTGGACTGGTCACGAAGCGCTCCGTACAGCCCTGAACACACCACAGGGTCAGGGTCAAAGGTCAGGAGCACACCAGGGGGTTAGGGTCAAAGGTCAGGGTCAGGAGCACACCACAGGGTTAGGGTCCAAGGTCAGGAGCACACCAGGGGGTTAGGGTCAAAGGTCAGGGTCAGGAGCACACCACAGGGTTAGGGTCCAAGGTCAGGAGCACACTACAGGGTTAGGGTCCAAGGTCAGGAGCACACCACAGGGTTAGGGTCCAAGGTCAGGAGCACACCACAGGGTTAGGGTCCAAGGTCAGGAGCACACCACAGGGTTAGGGTCAAAGGTTAGGGTCAGGAGCACACCACAGGGTTAGGGTCAAAGGTCAGGAGCACACCGGGGGTTAAGGTAAAAGGTCAGGAACACACCACAGGGTTAGGGTCAAAGGTTAGGAGCACACCAGGGGGTTAGGGTTCAAGGTCAGGAGCACACCACAGGTTAGGGTCAAAGGTCAGGGTCAGGAGCACACCACAGGTTAGGGTCAAAGGTCAGGAGCACACCAGGGGGTTAAGGTAAAAGGTCAGGAGCACACCACAGGGTTAGGGTCAAAGGTCAGGAGCACACCAGGGGGTTAAGGTAAAAGGTCAGGAGCACACCACAGGGTTAGGGTCAAAGGTTAGGAGCACACCACAGGGTTAGGGTCAAAGGTTAGGAGCACACCACAGGGTTAGGGTCAAAGGTTAGGAGCACACCACAGGGTTAGGGTCAAAGGTCAGGAGCACACCAGGGTTAGGGTTAAAGGTCAGGGTCAAGTGTAAGGTTAGCGCAGGTTGTACCTTAACAAAGGGCACTCTGTTTTTATCTTCATGAACTGCAAGATTTGTCTTGGACACTGTGAAAACATGAATCAGATTCAGTAAAAGCACATTAAACTGTATTTATCCTCTTACTAACACTGTAAAAGCACATTAACCCTCTGGGCACCTTAAAAATTTACATACACTCGTTACCTTAGGGACCCGTTTGGGACCTCTCACAAAATAGCTATAAAAATGTCAAATATTAATATATTTTTTTACTTTTTTCGCATGGCCTTTTTGTCATCAAAACCCCATTGTTTTAGATAGCAAAATCACAATATATGCCCTATTATCCAAAAATGAGTTTCAGAGTGGATCACTTGGGGTAAAGTTATTAGAGCTTTGACTAAGTCAATAATTAATAACAACATTGGTTTTGATGCATTTTTATTTTTGGAGCAAAGACAGGTTTTGGTAAAAACTTACACTCGTTACCTTAAGTACGCGTTTGGGCCCATTGCCTTCCATTATAATGACACATTTTTGACACACTGTAATCCTGACATATTATAATACTTTTTTAATGGAAACCTAATAAATCTAAGCCATTACCTTCAAAATAAAGGAAATTAGGTTTTTGGTCAGATTGACCCCCTAAACCACCAGGGGCAGCAGAGCTTTATTTTATACATTTTTAATGGAATGCTGTTGTTCTACCTTTCCAAATGCATGGGAATAAAAACACTGAACATCAATAAATTGGTCTTGGTGTGTTAGGATGTAACAGAGCGGTGAGAGTGTGGCTGAGAATATATTTTGTTCATGAGGTCATGAGGGAGTCTGTGAAACTCAAGTATAAAAAGGCCAAATGAGCTCTGTTTATAAACAAATGGAGTCAGTGAACCTGAAAATACTCTTCTGTGTGTGTGTGTGTGTGTGTGTGTGTGTGTGTGTGTGTGTGTGTGTGTGTGTGTGTGTGTGTGTGTGTGTGTGTGGGTCTGTGTGAGATTCAAGTGATCAGAGTCAAACAGGCTGTTGACATTTTTGTCAACAGCCTGTTTGATGTTTCCTTTATCATTTATTTTCTTGTCATGTTTTGACTACCACCATAAGTTTTCTTCAGAAGTGTCACCTGACTGCTGTGACATGTCTTTATAAGCTGTGGTCAGCCTGAAGGACCTGACCACGCCCCCTGCATCAAGCTCTAATAACTTTACCCCAAGTGATCCACTCTGCAACTCAGTTTTGGATAATAGGGCATAATTTGTGATTTTGCTATCTAAAACAATGGGGTTTTGATGACAAAAAGGCCATAAAAACATAGAAAATATAAATAAATGTTAATAAACTTCATATCTATAGTTATGGCTGAAGTAGTAGAAAGGATTTCATGTGAAAAAAGTAAAAAAAAAAAAAAAATTCATATTTGACATTTTTATAGCTATTTTATGAGAGGTCCCAAACGGGTCCCTAAGGTAACGAGTTCATGTAAATTTTTAAGGTGCCCAGAGGGTTAAGGCATATCTCTAGCAGTTTAGTTGCTCTGTGAGAAATCTAGTATCGTCTATAATCGCTTTGTGTCCAAGCCACTTTCAGCTCGCGACTCAGTAATAGTTGTTGTTAACTTCTGTTAGCCTTAGCTTATCGTAGCTTAGCTTAGCATTAGCTGTTCAGGAGCAGGATCCTGACTGGTTAACACGCTGCGAAAATGTTCCATAGTTCAGATTTTTCAACTCGAGCGTTTCAGGCGTAGTCGCTGGATTCAGACACCAGACGCGTCCACGCCTGATTCCCTCTGAACGCTTGAACGCCTCAATCGCTTCTGTGTGAACGTAGCATAACCCTAACCCAGACCAAGTCATGTGAATGGTGCAGAGGGTCATGTGACTCACCGTCCAGCAGGTCTCTGATCTTGTCCAGGTAGATCTCGAAGTACGACACCTGGGACACAGACATTATTACGGTTACATATTACATATATTTTATATTACAATGATATTACTGTTATATTCTGGTTATATTACAGTTGTGGACGTTATATTTATATTCTAGTCATATTCTGGTTATGTTATATTTTAATATGATGTCATTAATATGATATCATTGTATCACAGTTACACTGTTACAATAAGAATGGGAGCCATAAAAGAAAAGACTTTAATGACTCTTTTATTATAATTAATCTACTTTACACTGTTTACTGTGTCTGCGTCATTCATCTCATTCCTGTGGGGGCCGCGGGTACTGGAGCCTGGTTTAGACCTGGTTTAGACCTGGTTTAGACCTGGTTTAGACCTGGTTTAGACCTGGTTTACATCCGGTTCTGACCTTGATGTGGAACTCCAGGTTCTGGTCCATGGAGTAGATGTGGCTGAAGATGTCTGAGGCGATTCTGGGGATGACTCCCATGGCGTCAGCGTCGTGAAGAACTCCCTGAAACACAGTCACACACAGAATAAGTTCAAGGCTCAAAATTAACTTTTACATTGCAGCACTATGCTCTTAACTTTGGAAGGTTAGGAGCACCGTCAAAGATTTAGGAGCACCAACAAAATGTATGAAAACACGCATGAACATATATTGTATATTTAACTCTTTATTTATTGATAATAACTACTACTACTACAGTCCAGCAGACTGAGGGGCCCTGTGTGGAGCAGAGGGAGGTGTCTGTGTGGAGCAGAGGGAGGTGTCTGTGTGGAGCAGAGGGAGGTGTCTGTGTGGAGCAGAGGGAGGTGTCTGTGTGGAGCAGAGGGAGGTGTCTGTGTGGAGCAGAGGGAGGTCTCTGTGTGGAGCAGAGGGAGGTGTCTGTGTGGAGCAGAGGGAGGTGTCTGTGTGGAGCAGAGGGAGGTCTCTGTGTGGAGCAGAGGGAGGTGTCTGTGTGGAGCAGAGGGAGGTGTCTGTGTGGAGCAGAGGGAGGTCTCTGTGTGGAGCAGAGGGAGGTCTCTGTGTGGAGCAGAGGGAGGTGTCTGTGTGGAGCAGAGGGAGGTGTCTGTGTGGAGCAGAGGGAGGTGTCTGTGTGGAGCAGAGGGAGGTGTCTGTGTGGAGCAGAGGGAGGTCTCTGTGTGGAGCAGAGGGAGGTGTCTGTGTGGAGCAGAGGGAGGTGTCTGTGTGGAGCAGAGGGAGGTGTCTGTGTGGAGCAGAGGGAGGTGTCTGTGTGGAGCAGAGGAAGGTGTCTGTGGGGCAGAGGGAGGTGTCTGTGTGGAGCAGAGGGAGGTGTCTGTGTGGAGCAGAGGAAGGTGTCTGTGGGGCAGAGGGAGGTGTCTGTGTGGAGCAGAGGGAGGTGTCTGTGTGGAGCAGAGGGAGGTGTCTGTGTGGAGCAGAGGGAGGTGTCTGTGGGGCAGAGGGAGGTGTCTGTGTGGAGCAGAGGGAGGTCTCTGTGTGGAGCAGAGGGAGGTGTCTGTGTGGAGCAGAGGGAGGTGTCTGTGTGGAGCAGAGGAAGGTGTCTGTGGGGCAGAGGGAGGTGTCTGTGTGGAGCAGAGGGAGGTGTCTGTGTGGGGCAGAGGGAGGTGTCTGTGTGGAGCAGAGGGAGGTGTCTGTGTGGGGCAGAGGGAGGTGTCTGTGTGGAGCAGAGGGAGGTGTCTGTGTGGGGCAGAGGGAGGTGTCTGTGTGGAGCAGAGGGAGGTGTCTATGTGGAGCAGAGGGAGGTGTCTGTGTGGAGCAGAGGGAGGTGTCTGTGTGGAGCAGAGGGAGGTGTCTGTGTGGAGCAGAAGGAGGTGTCTGTGGAGCAGAGGGAGGTCTCTGTGTGGAGCAGAGGGAGGTCTCTCTGTGTGGAGCAGAGGGAGGTGTCTGTGTGGGGCAGAGGGAGGTCTCTCTGTGTGGGGCAGAGGGAGGTGTCTATGTGGAGCAGAGGGAGGTGTCTATGTGGAGCATAGGGAGGTGTCTATGTGGAGCATAGGGAGGTGTCTGTGTGGAGCAGAGGGAGGTCTCTGTGTGGAGCAGAGGGAGGTGTCTATGTGGAGCAGAAGGAGGTGTCTGTGGAGCAGAGGGAGGTGTCTGTGTGGAGCAGAAGGAGGTGTCTGTGGAGCAGAGGGAGGTGTCTGTGTGGAGCAGAGGGAGGTGTCTGTGTGGAGCAGAGGGAGGTGTCTGTGGAGCAGAGGGAGGTCTCTCTGTGTGGAGCAGAGGGAGGTGTCTGTGTGGGGCAGAGGGAGGTCTCTCTGTGTGGGGCAGAGGGAGGTGTCTGTGTGGAGCAGAGGGAGGTGTCTGTGGAGCAGAGGGAGGTCTCTGTGTGGAGCAGAGGGAGGTCTCTCTGTGTGGAGCAGAAGGAGGTGTCTGTGGAGCAGAAGGAGGTGTCTGTGGGGCAGAGGGAGGTGTCTGTGTGGAGCAGAGGGAGGTGTCTGTGTGGAGCAGAAAGAGGTGTCTGTGGAGCAGAGGGAGGTGTCTGTGTGGAGCAGAGGGAGGTGTCTGTGTGGAGCAGAAGGAGGTGTCTGTGGAGCAGAGGGAGGTGTCTGTGTGGAGCAGAGGGAGGTGTCTGTGTGGAGCAGAGGGAGGTGTCTGTGGGGCAGAGGGAGGTGTCTGTGTGGAGCAGAGGGAGGTCTCTCTGTGTGGAGCAGAAGGAGGTGTCTGTGGGGCAGAGGGAGGTGTCTGTGTGGAGCAGAAGGAGGTGTCTGTGGGGCAGAGGGAGGTGTCTGTGGAGCAGAGGGAGGTGTCTGTGTGGAGCAGAGGGAGGTGTCTGTGGGGCAGAGGGAGGTGTCTGTGGAGCAGAGGGAGGTGTCTGTGTGGAGCAGAAGGAGGTGTCTGTGGAGCAGAGGGAGGTGTCTGTGGAGCAGAAGGAGGTGTCTGTGGAGCAGAGGGAGGTGTCTGTGTGGAGCAGAAGGAGGTGTCTGTGGAGCAGAGGGAGGTCTCTCTGTGTGGAGCAGAAGGAGGTGTCTGTGGAGCAGAGGGAGGTGTCTGTGTGGGGCAGAGGGAGGTGTCTGTGGGGCAGAGGGAGGTGTCTGTGTGGAGCAGAAGGAGGTGTCTGTGGAGCAGAGGGAGGTGTCTGTGTGGGGCAGAGGGAGGTGTCTGTGGGGCAGAGGGAGGTGTCTGTGGAGCAGAAGGAGGTGTCTGTGGGGCAGAGGGAGGTGTCTGTGTGGAGCAGAAGGAGGTGTCTGTGGAGCAGAGGGAGGTGTCTGTGTGGGGCAGAGGGAGGTGTCTGTGGGGCAGAGGGAGGTGTCTGTGGAGCAGAAGGAGGTGTCTGTGGAGCAGAGGGAGGTGTCTGTGTGGAGCAGAAGGAGGTGTCTGTGGAGCAGAGGGAGGTCTCTCTGTGTGGAGCAGAAGGAGGTGTCTGTGGAGCAGAGGGAGGTGTCTCACAGACTCAGACCTGTGCACTTAGAAATTTTGTAAAAAACATAAAAAACTTTGACTAAATGTTTCCTGGGCCTCTGATGTTTTTGTCTCTCTCCTGCAGCTGCCGTGGCCCCGCCCCTCCCTCTCTGCCGTTGCCCCACCCCTCTCTCTCTCTCTCTGCCGTGGCCCCGCCCCTCCCTCTCTCTCTCTGCCGTTGTCTCTCTCTCTCTGCCGTGGCCCCGCCCCTCCCTCTCTCTCTGCCATGGCCCCGCCCCTCCCTCTCTCTCTGCCGTGGCCCTGCCCCTCCCTCTCTCTCTGCCATGGCCCCGCCCCTCCCTCTCTCTCTGCCGTGGCTAAAATGATCAATAATAATCTAATAACAATAATAAAAACCCTAACGACAGGAATATAAAGTCTGAAGAACGTCCTCACCTCCATGGTGTGAGTCTTTCCTGAAGATGTTTGTCCGTACGCAAAGATCGTCCCATTGTATCCTCCCAGCACATCTGAACCAGACCAGGACCAGACCAGGACCAGGATCAAACCAGGACCAGACCAGGATCAGACCAGGACCAGGATCAAACCAGGACCAGACCAGGATCAGACCAGGACCAGGATCAGACCAGACCAGAAGCAGACCAGACCAGGACCAGACCAGAGAAGAAGAGAGCAGATGATTAGTGATGTTCCTGAAGATCATCCCTCAGCGTTCGTCCAGAGCTGGACTTACCTTTGACGATGTGTTTGGCACAAACCTCGTAAACCTGGATCTGCTCGGTGTCCGGAGGCAGCACTTGGTCAAACACATAGGGCTTCCCCTGAAACCAGAAAAAACAGGGTTTAGAGGGATCTGAGCAGGTTTAGAGAGATCTGAACAGGTTTAGAGAGATCTGAGCAGGTTTAGAGAGATCTGAGCAGGTTTAGAGAGATCTGAGCAGGTTTAGAGAGATCTGAGCAGGTTTAGAGAGATCTGAACAGGTTTAGAGAGATCTGAGCAGGTTTAGAGAGATCTGAACAGGTTTAGAGAGATCTGAGCAGGTTTAGAGAGATCTGAACAGGTTTAGAGGGACCTGAGCAGGTTTAGAGAGATCTGAGCAGGTTTAGAGGGACCTGAGCAGGTTTAGAGGGATCTGAGCAGGTTTAGAGAGATCTGAACAGGTTTAGAGGGACCTGAGCAGGTTTAGAGAGATCTGAACAGGTTTAGAGGGACCTGAACAGGTTTAGAGAGATCTGAGCAGGTTTGAAATGAAATTAATTTATTCAGACATTGTTTACATTCTTCTTCTTCTTCGTCTTATTATTATTATTATTATTATTTTTACAATACAAAACACAACACTTATAGACAGTCTGAAAAGGAATAGACTGAAGCCTGAGCTTATTATGCCCAGCTCGCCAATCCATTAAACACTTAGACTTTAAACAAAATAGCCGCCTTTGTTTTAAAGCACAACATACCATCCTCAGTGTCGCCGAGTGTCAGTCCTTGGTAGAGATAGACCGATATATCGGTCGGCCGATATATATCGGGCAGATTTTTGCGTGTTTTAGACAATCGGCTGTCGGACGATTTTTCCCATTTAATGTCGATTTTTGGTCACCATTTACTGTAGAAGGTGCTCAGGGCGAGTGAAGGCGATCACTCAAACAAGGCTCAGGCAAGGCCTATTGTTTTGAAAGAAAAAAGGGAAAACTTTATCTTTTTTTTTCTCAACAAACCTGCGCACGTAACACAGATTTAACTTTTAAATGTCTGTTTGAGAGAAAATGTAAATGCACAGACACTTTAGGCTATGTTCAAGCACTTTTGTATGCAACTTGCAGCATTAGCTTTCATTGCTAGCTTGGCATCAGGTAGGAACGGTCTGCTGTAAAATAACATCAGTCTTGTTAACTTGTTAAAATGCTGCATAAGAGAAACATTTGGTAAAATGGGGAAAAGGTGGTGGCTTCATAATCATCGTTGAGGCAATTTTTTTTCCCATCTAATACATTAACGTGGAGCAGTGCGCCTCAGTTACCGCGGTATAAAAACCTTTTGCCTGCACATTTGAGTCCATGTTTTTCTGCATTTTAAAGTGATGTTTTTATGTTTCTTTACATTTTATAAGCAACATGAAAACAACTGACTATACTAAACCATTTTTATTCATAAAATTAGGAAAATCAGCCCTCCATATATAACTTCAATATTCATTTTCTTCATAAGTTTTAATCACATTTCTCTTAAACAAACTTTTAAACTGAGTTAATGATGTAAAGTCTTTTAACTCCTGATGCAGTTTATTCCATACATTAACCCCAACCACAGAAATACAATGTTGTTTTACATTTGTTCTCACCGTAGATTTTTTTAAACATATTCTTCCCTCTGAGATCATGCCCACTTTCCCTCATCTGGAAAAGGCCCTGGATATTTACAGGCAACTGACTGTTTTTTACTTTATACATGAATTGTGCAGTTTTAAAGTCAACTAAGTCCTTAAATTTTATAGCATTTAACTTAATGAAAAACTGATGTGTGTTCCCTATAAACTGCTTTATTTACGATCTGTATTGCTCTTTTTTGAGCAATAAACATTTGATTTACTGTAGCTTTGTAAGTGTTTCCCCACACCTCTCCACAGTATGTCATATATGGAAGCACTAGGGAACAATACAACAAATATAATGCTTCTCGATTTAAAAGATCTTTGACTTTGCATAATACTGTTAGTGATTTGGATAACTTGGCCTTAATATAGTTTATATGTGATTTCCAACTTAACTTCATTTGTATTACTATGCCAAGAAATTTTATTTCATTTACTCTTTCTATCTCTGTGTCATTTAGTATGAGTTTTCTGTCCACATTAATAGTACGATTTGCAAAAATCAAATATTTGGTTTTGTTTACATTTAAGGTTAGTTTGTTTGAGTCAAACCAACTCTTTAAGGTCTTCATTTCTTGTTCTGTTGTGTCTATCAACGTTTTTAAATCTTTACCACCACCAAGTATATTTGTGTCGTCTGCAAATAATATAAAATGTAAAGTTTTTGAAACTAAGCCTATATCATTGATATAAAGAAAAAACAACAAAGGACCCAACACTGACCCCTGTGGGTGGCCACAGGTCACTGTCAGTAACTGTGAGTCAGTGATGTTAGTGTGGATGGACTGAGATCTGTTCTCCAAGTCACTCCTGATCCAAGAGAGAGCCACGCCTCTGATTCCATATCTGTGTAGTTTCTTCAGTAGCACTTCATGATTCACAGTATGGAAAGCTTTGGTTAAATCTAGAAACAGCCCCAGAGCATTCTTTGTTTTCAATCCTTTCAGATATTTTCTCTACAAGATCTATCAGAGCTAAAGAGGTGGTTCTTTCAGGTCTAAACCCATACTGCTGTTCACAAAGAATTTTTAGTTTTTCAATGAAATCATATAATGTTTTATGAAATAATTTTTCAAGAATTTGAGAAAATTGGGATAATATTGAAATAGGTCTAGAATTGGTAAATTCATGTTTGTCCCCAGCCTTGTAAATAGGAATAACTTTTGCTACCTTCATCTCGTCAGGAAACATACCTGACTGTAGGGACAGGTTAAACATGTGTGTTAGTGGCTTGACTATACATTTGATTATTTCTTTTAAAATTGACATACCTAATCCATTCCAAACTTCTGACTTTTTTCTTTTTCATGTTTTAATAATGGTAAGGATCTCATTTTCATTCCCTTGTATAAATATAGTTTGATCTAACTTGGGTATTTTACCCACAACACCATCTTGACTATAATTCCCTATCTCTTTAGCCAAGTTGGGCCCAATACTAATAAAATAATTATTAAATTGATTTACAATTTCGTTGGCTTGGTTAAATTTTGTTTTGTCTTTTGTTATAAAATATTTGGGAAAGTCAGAGGTTTGGTTACCCTTTTATTTAATACACTCCAAGTATTTTTAACATCAGTTCTATTCTTTTCCAAAACTTTACAAAAGTATTTATTTTTGCTTGATCTAATAATTCCTATTAATCTGTTCTTGTATGTTTTGTATATACATTCTGCCTCCTTTGTCCTTTTTTCAGAAAGTCTTTATACAATTTATTCTTTTTCTTACATGCTTTTTGAATACCCTGAGTTAACCATGGCTTTTCAGAAAATTTATTTTCCTTTTATTTATTTATTTATAAACTAACGGACAATTTCTGTCATAAAGGGTGGTAATGATCTTCAGAAAAGTCTCATAGGCAAGATTCACATCATCCACATAAACATTATCCCAATTTTGTTTCATTAAATCCATTTTCAATAAATTGACTGATTCTTGAGTTTTATCTCTTGACGCAACAATAGTTTAGCTATGTTTAGTGGTTTGGACAGGCCTCTGTATTACTGTAAAAACAGGTCCAATATGTCAGTAATCAAAAGTTCACTTGATATTTCACTTTCAATAACATTAGTAAATATATTGTCGATCAATGTTGCATTACTTCTTGTGACCCGAGTTGGTCTTGTAATTGATGGATACAAGCATAAACTATAGATGGAATGGATAAAATCTGTTATTGCGTTTAGGTCATAAGGATTCAACAAATCAATATTAAAATCCCCACAGACAAAGACCAAATTTCTGTTGTTAATTCCATCACACAAAGAAATTTTTTTTTCCTAAATGTTTCGATACAAGACCCTGGTGTTCTAAACACACAGTTTATTATTGCATTACTTGATTTTTCTATCTCAATATCCACTGTAACACATTCCATAATTTTTTATCAAAAACTAAAGACATGTTACTAACTATTTGACTTCTCCAGTTTGGATCAATATATAAAGCTACTCCCCCACCTTTTTGACAATTCCTGCTTATGAAACACATCTTCTACCCTTCCATATGAAACATAGAGGATTGTTCTTCATGAAACCAGGTCTCAGAGATAGCTACTACAGTCAATTTATGTTTGGTTTGTTTTAAACAGTGAAGGATCTTGGAAAAAATTGAGTTAAGGCTCCTACTGTTAAAGTTTATAATAGATAATGCATCTTTTACAGTCACATGACCATCAAATTAATCTTCAGTAAGATATTCACAATGATTCTGCATTTTTGTGTAAAAATTGTTCTCTGGGTAAATATCATTATGGACATCTTGTAACTTATACTCTGTATAGTCAAACATTTTCAGCTGTAGGCCTTCATAATCAGAATGACCAGTTTCTTTGCCTGTTTTCACTTTTATGCAGACGACACAGTCATCTATTGCTCTTCCACTGTGATTGAACATGCTTTTGATATTTTACAATCTGCTTTTGATGTCGTGCAGTCAAATCTGTTTCAACTTAAATTAGTTTTAAATGCAGACAAAACTAAAGTTATGGTTTTCTCAAATGGTAAACAGTTGCCTTCAAATCTTCCTCAGATTAAAATTAAATTTGGATCAGTAATCCAAATAGTCTCAATGTACAGGTACTTAGGCATAGTCATCGATCAAAACTTGTCTTTTAAACCACATATTGAGGGCCTTGTTCGGAAACTGAAGCTTAAGTTGGGTTTCTTTTTCAGGAACAAATCGAGCTTTTCTCTTTTAGTAAGGAAACGCCTTATTTCTGTAACTTTTTTTACCCATGTTGGATTATGGTGATCTGCTTTTTATGAATGCACCTACACAGCACCTCAAGAAGTTGGACAGTGTGTACCACAGTGCTTTGCGTTTTATTACAGGCTGTGGAAATCGTGTCCATCATTGTAGGCTGTATGCTGTTGCCGAGTACCCCTCTCTGTATGACTCTGTAGACTTTCTCACTGGTTGATTTTTGTTTATAAATGTATTATTGGGCTGCTTCCATCTTACCTTTGTATACATATGGTTAGAAACCAACAGCAATATGGTTTATGCTCTCAAAAGTTCTTACAGATGGTAGTTCCGAGGGTCAGGACAGAGCTGGGAAAGACAGCATTCAAACATGCTGCCCCTTTTTCATGGAACGAGTTACAAAAGGAACTAAACTTGACAGCTCTTATTACTTTGGGAGAATTCAAATCCACTATAAAGGAGCGTGAAACAAATTCTATTGGTAAATGTAACTGTTTTTAGAATCGCACTGATTGTTGTTGTGGTATTTTTGTACTAATCTTTTATTGTAGATTTCTATATCGTGTAATTCATGTTTGTGGATGACTGTTGTTTTGTATTGTATTGTTGTAATTACGTCGTTGCTGCCCTCTTGGCCAGGTCACTCTTGAAAAAGAGGTTTTTAATCTCAATGAGTTTTTTTACCTGGTTAAATAAAGGAATAATAAATCATTACTTACTGTGTTTGTAGCTGAAGAGTTTAGTTCATCTGATTGCTTCATGAGTCCATGTTCATTGTCTTTTTTACCATACACATTGCCTTCGTCCACTTAATATTAGTAATTTGCATTGTACTTTTATCATTTGTATTGTTCAAGATCATTAATGTTTTTAATGACAATCACTAGCCTGTTCTGGGCTTCCATTCAGCTTGATAAGTACTCTGCAGTTTCCTGTCCAAGTGTCTTGAATCTTCTTTTCTTTTCTCAGTATCCTTGCTTGTCTTGCAATTTCAGAATTTCTTTTAGTAAGATGCTGGTTTACATAAACACCTGTGCCCTTTCATTTTCTGGCATTTCTGAGCACCTCCATTTTGTGTTTTCTACCAATAAAACAAATGATTATGTTTATTATTATTATTATTGATTATTAAGTATGGCAAGCAGCAATGTTCTTACTATCTATTGTGATGTTTTTGCTGTCAAAGAACTTCATTACCTGATTTTCAAGGGTAGATAAATCAGGATTTGTGGCAGGAGTTAGCAGACAGGTTTAGAGGGATCTGAACAGGTTTAGAGGGATCTGGGCAGGTTTAGAGGGATCTGGGCAGGTTTAGAGGGATCTGAACAGGTTTAGAGGGATCTGAACAGGTTTAGGTGGGTCTGAACAGGTTTAGGTGGATCTGAACAGGTTTAGGTGGATCTGAACAGGTTTAGAGGGATCTGAACAGGTTTTGAGGGATCTCAGCAGGTTTAGAGGGATCTGAACAGGTTTAGAGGGATCTGAACAGGTTTAGAGGGATCTGAACAGGTTTAGGTGGATCTGAACAGGTTTAGGTGGATCTGAACAGGTTTAGGTGGGTCTGAACAGGTTTAGGTGGGTCTGAACAGGTTTAGGTGGATCTGAACAGGTTTAGGTGGGTCTGAACAGGTTCAGGTGGATCTGAACAGGTTTAGGTGGATCTGAACAGGTTTAGAGGGATCTGAACAGGTTTAGGTGGGTCTGAACAGGTTTAGAGGGATCTGAACAGGTTCAGGTGGATCTGAACAGGTTTAGGTGGGTCTGAACAGGTTTAGGTGGGTCTGAACAGGTTTAGGTGGGTCTGAACAGGTTCAGGTGGATCTGAACAGGTTTAGGTGGATCTGAACAGGTTTAGGTGGGTCTGAACAGGTTTAGGTGGGTCTGAACAGGTTTAGGTGGGTCTGAACAGGTTTAGGTGGGTCTGAACAGGTTTAGAGGTCTCATTACACATTAGTGCGGCCTATTGTGTTTTTATAAGGAGGAGGTCTGGACTGACCCCACCCGGGCTTCCTCTCTGTGACCTCTGACCCTTCCTCTCTGGACCAGGCTCGCGCGCCTGTAGCCCATTATCTGTGCAGCAGGTGACGCTGTCCCCGCGCCCTCTCATGCCCCGCGTGCCCGGGCCCGCAGCACTCACCGCCAGCACCACGGTGTCCTCTCCGCTGAACTTGGGCACGTCGCGGTCTCCTCGGCCCCGCTCCGCGTCGCTCAGAGGCCGGAACCTGCACATCACCTTCACCCCGCACTCTGCCGCGTCCACCATCCTGCGCGCTCACGGGCCGAGGCACAATGGCACGAGTGCGGACTGGCACAACGCGCACAACCGGACCCCAACACCGGGGAACCCCACGGACCCGCCCCGCGCCACCCAGCTCCCCAACCCGGGAAACAGACACAGAGCAGGCCGCCGATGGACCTGTGCGGGCCGGGTAAACAAAGCGTCGATGCCCGGGGGGATGGAGCTCGGGACACCGAGACAAACAATGCAACAAAGCCGAGAAATGCGCTCCGTAAGGCGGGTAAGAGAACTAACAGAAGCCGGTGATGGAGTCCAGGAACCAGGACCAGCGCTGAGCCGAAGAAGTGGCTCCGCAGGCGGCTGCAGAGACAGACACAGCCCGTTGTTTGTCAAACGGAGGATGCTCCGAGCACACGCCCCTAACGCACAGCGAGCCGCGGTGAATTCTGGGAAATGGAGTCCACTGCTAACAAACCATTTTAGACCTGGTGTAGTAATAGTTTACTCCTGGTGTTAGACCTGGTTTAGACCTGGTTTAGTCCTGGTTTAACCCTAATTCAGCCCTGGTTTAGATCTGGTTTAGACCTGGTTCAGTCCTTGTTGAGTCCTGGTTGAGTCCTGGTTGAGTCCTGGTTTAGTCCTGGTTTAGACCTGGTTTAGACCTGGTTTAGACCTGGTTTAGTTTTGGTTTAGGCCTGGTTTTGACCTGGTTTTGACCCGTTTTTATATTCTACTAGTCTTTAATGTTTTGGGTGTGTGTAGTGGAGCGTGTGTTCCAGCAGGCGGCGCTGTCACACTGATTGTGGAGCAGCAGCCTCAGACTGTAACGATATAAAAAAACATTTGATTAAGACTCCAACAAACAAAGCACTCTGTGGATTTCACCGAGAAAACACTTCAGTAAAGACACTTTAGGCCCAGAGCAGCAGTAAAGCAATGTAGTGACAGCAGTAACAGGCAGCAGTAATAGTTTAGTAATAGTAGGCAGTGGTAGCCATGCAGTGAAGCTGCAGGACAGATGTATTTGCCAATTCCAATATATCTGCATACCCTCAGTGGTGTACATTGGATCAGGATTTCTTTTGTGAATAAATCTTGCTGTCTCTAATGTGGGACACATGTCTCAAAAAGATCCAAATGTGCAGAGGTGAGGAATGGATGAATGGATGAATGGATGAATGGAGTGATCCACACATGCAGATTGAACTATTCACACGCAAAACCACAGATTTATAAATGACAAACATGAATGATTTGTGAAATAATTGCAAATAATATATTTGCAAATTAGAATTTATTGCTGCATGCAAGTCATAAATTAGGCATTTTGGATTAATTATTCTAGTTGCATCAATACATTTATTGCTGCATCAATCATTTTAGTTTTGCATCAGTTAATTTTATTGAAACAAATATAGCTCCATTTAAACCAGCTCAGGTTAAACCAGCTCAGGTTAAACCAGCTCACGTTAAACCAGCTCAGGTTAAACCGTCTGGTTGTGAATCCTCGCGGCTCGTCTGCAGTCCGACGCCGCAGCTTGGTGCTCTTTGATGGAGTCTGAACTTTTGTAATGTTTCATCCAAAGACATAATTCATCCCATTATTGCAGATAACTGTCGGTGTTTTATCAGACGGAGACAAAGTGAGCCCAAACAGAGCCAGGCCTCTCATTTAAACCCCATTATTCACAAACTGATAATAACTCCATTTCCTGATAACCTCTGACCTCTGCGTCAGACGATAATCTCAGAGCCATTGTTAGCATTCACTCTGCACTCGGGCAAAACCAAAGCACCACACGGTCATGGAAAACCTGGAAAAGCCTGTGTAGGTTCCCAGGTTTGGTAAAGTAACCTTCACAGTGATGTGTCGCCTCTGTGGGCCCAGCGCTGGAGCAGAGATGGGTTAAAAACAGAGCTTAGCCCTGACCCAGAGCAGCTCGCTGTATTCCACTTCATGGGAATTGTAGTTTTTGTTAAGGAGCATTTAGTTCCTCAGTAGGAGGGACAGTGGGGTACAGAGGAGGGACGGTGGGTACAGACAGGGGTGAAAGTAGATTTTTGCTTATGCCGGTACTATAACAATTTATGCCTACATATATATTTTTAATAGCAGAAAAAGCAGATATACGAGGTTAAGAATGAATCGTTACTATAAATGAAAAATATAGACATAGCTTATACAGGGTTTAACTGGGTTTGAAAACAAATCAAACGCACCATATAAAGGCCAACACACACCGGACGCATGTCAAAAAATACACCCCTATTGTTTTCTTTGAGGCGCACGGCAGTGGCTGAAAACACATGATCCCCTGTACTTCTGCAGTAACAAAGATGGTTCCCGACTCCTGCTGCAGTCAGAGCACTGGGGAAACTCCTTTCTGTCGCTAACTTCGCTAATAACCTGCTATAGACAGGGGCGGCTCCAGACAAATATCAATGAGGGGGCAATGGGGGGTCCATATTAAATAAAGATGGGGCAATGAAATTCTGATGCAACAATATACATCAAAAACAAGAGGCTAAAATCAATAAGCAAAATATAAATTACCATTAGTATTGAGCAACATGTTCTATCTAGACCAGTGGTGCCCAACCTTTTTCAGCTTGCGATCTACTTTTAAATTCATCAAGGCCAGGAGATCTACCTTTATTTTTTTTTACCCCTTATTTCTTTTAAACATGGTGGGCATTTATCAGGGTTATTATTATTGCAGTGGTTAAACATGAAAATAAAAATAGAAATAACCAGTCAGTGATATTTACAACATTCCATCATTTCCTAAAACTGCTGATTATTATGGATTATAATAGGCCTACTATCTTTATAATTATGCCTGAATTAATTACGGTGTCTCGTGTTTTAGAAAGAATCTCAGACTGATCCATCTGCGTGTCAATCAAAAGCCATAGGCAAATGACTTTATTTGGAAAGACATGGCTCCGCAATCTACCCGCACTGCTTTTACGATCGACAGTAGATCACGATCGACGGGTTGAGGGCCACTGATTAAAACCTTCTCAAGCGTTTGGTGTAATTTGAGGTGGCACTCCAGGTGTGCTTTGGGCTTAAGACGCGCACTGCTCAATGCAGTTTGTTTAAGGAAGCGAGACAATCAGTGAATGATGAGAGGGGAGAGGGACATTCTGTGCATTAAATCACATCACAGAGTGATCATAAGCCACTAAAAACCACACAGACACAGATATGATGAGATAAAGCACTGCCTGCTTCACATGCTTTAGCGTCAGAGATTTTTTTTTTCCTCATAAAAGCGTCCGCGGTCCGCGGAGGAGGTGAGTGTTGACTAAAAGACAGCGCTGTATAATCCTGTAATCTGTGATAATCCGGATCTTTTCTGTGTCTGTAATCCACGCAGACCTGGACCCAGACCTGGACCCAGACCTGGACCCAGACTGGACTTGGACTCCAGCAGCTGCTGCAGAAGAAAAGGTGAAAACGAAGGATTAGACCTAAACGACAGGGATTACACCAGGACTGGGATTAGACCCGGATTAGACCGGTCTGAGAACAAACAGGACTTTATTCATGTGTCAGAGCAGGACTTGGGTTGAGCTGTTTTAGGTCCAAGCAGTGACCACAGAAGACCTGGACTAACTCTGATCTGGTTAGGATCCCGCTGGTCCTGACTCTTAAATGGACTGGAGTTTGTTCTTAGAAGACTTAAAGACCTTGTTAAACCTGGCCTTAATTAAACAGGTCTTAATCCCAGCAGGTCCTAATGAGAGCCAGGTCTAATCCAGGTCCTGATGAGGTCCAGGTCTAATCCAGGTCTTAATGACAGGATCCAGATGGTTTAATCTTTAGTCTTTAATTAGAGCAGTTTCTGGTTAGAGACTCAAACGTTTCATCAGAGTCAGATCTACCACACAGAGTGAGACTGGGGTCTAAACCAGGACTACACCAGGACTACACCAGGACTACACCAGGACTGAACCAGGACTACACCAGGACTACATCAGGACCACACCAGGACTACACCAAGACTACACCAGGACCACACCAGGACTAAACCAGGACTACACCAGGACTGAACCAGGACTAAACCAGGACTACACCAGGACCACACCAGGACTGATCCAGGACCACACCAGGACTACACCAGGACTGAACCAGGACTACACCAGGACTGAACCAGGACTACACCAGGACTGAACCAGGACTACACCAGAACTACACCAGGACTGAACCAGGACTACACCAGGACTGAACCAGGACCACACCAGGACTACACCAGGACTGAACCAGGACTACACCAGGACTGAACCAGGACTACACCAGGACTACACCAGGACTGAACCAGGACTACACCAGGACTGAACCAGGACTACACCAGGACTGAACCAGGACTACACCAGAACTACACCAGGACTGAACCAGGACTACACCAGGACTACACCAGGACTGAACCTGGACTACACCAGGACTACACCAGGACTGAACCAGGACTGAGTTTGGTGTGGGTTTGGCGTGGGTTGACACAGGTGAAGTGTGTTCAGAGAAGCAGGGACAGAGCCTTCATGTGTTCCACAGTGAAAGACACTGGGCAGTAGACCACACTGAGACCTAAGCAGGACCAGGCTGAACCAGGTCTGAACCAGGTCTGAACCAGGTCTGAACCAGGCTGAACCAGGTCTGACCCAGGTCTGAACCAGGCTCAACCAGGTCTGAACCAGGTCTGAACCAGGTCTGAACCAGGCTGAACCAGGTCTGACCCAGGTCTGAACCAGGCTCAACCAGGTCTGAACCAGGCTCAACCAGGTCTGAACCAGGCTGAACCAGGCTGAACCAGGTCTGAACCAGGTCTGAACCAGGTCTGAACCAGGCTGAACCAGGTCTCAACCAGGTCTGAACCAGGCTCAACCAGGTCTGAACCAGGTCTGAACCAGGTCTGAACCAGGCTCAACCAGGTCTGAACCAGGTCTGAACCAGGCTGAACCAGGCTCAACCAGGTCTGAACCAGGTCTGAACCAGGTCTGAACCAGGTCTGAACCAGGTCTGAACCAGGCTACAGAGACCTGTTATCGTCACTGTCAAGTTCCTGAGTGCAGATGTGTCCAGATGTTTCAGTGAGAAGTGGATTAGAAAGTGTCTGATCAAACGTCTTCCTCAGATTAAACCAGAATTATTTCTTAATCTGTGCTAATCCCACAGCGCCACCTGTTTTTTACTTTAAACACTCTAAAGCCAGCCTCTTTATCACACGTACTGCGCTCTCTAACTCCAACACTCTAATACTCACCGGACAAATGACCACAGAACCAGCACCAGAACTAGCACCAGCACCAGTGCCAGCATAAATATATACGATACATAAATATATACAGTTGAAAGAAAAAGTATTGGAAATACTTGGATTTCTGCATGATTTTGTCATAAAATGTGATCTGAGCTTCATCTGAGTCACAACGACAGACAAACACAGTCTGCTTAAACTAATGCTGCAAACAAATCATATGTTTTCATGTTTTTATTGAGCATTTATGTAAACAATCACAGTACAGGGTAGAAAAAGTATTGAAACCCCTAGGCTAATGACCAAGAGCTAACTGGAGTCAAGTGTCAGCCAAACTGGGGTCCAATCACTGAGAAGATTTGGGGAGGGGCTTAAAGTGTCCCTGACCAATAAAAACACTCCCCAGTTTTGAGTTTGCTGTTCTGAAGAAGCATTGCTTGATGTGAACCATGGCTCGAACAAAAGAGCTCTCAGAAGACCTACGAGTAAGAATTGTTGACTTGCATAAAGCTGGAAAGGGTTACAAAAGTTTCTCTAAAAGCCTTGATGTTCATGAGTCCACATACGAGCCACTGTCTATAAATGGAGAAGGTTCAGCTGCTGCTACTCTCCCTAGGAGTGGCGTCCTGTAAAGATGACTGCAAGAGCACAGCACAGAATGCTCAGTGAGGAGAAGAAGAATCCTAGAGTGTCAGCTAAACACTTACACAAATCTCTGGCACAGGCAACATCTGTGTTCACAGATCTACAAAGGGTCAAACATTAAACAGGAATGGACTTCATGGGAGGACACCACAGAGGAAGCCACTGCTGTCCAAAAAACACTGCTGCGCGATTAAAGTTTGCAAAAGAGCTCCTGGATGTTCCACAGCACTGCAGGCAAAATATTCTGTGGACATGAAACCCACAACGCTATGTGTGGAGAAAAAAAGGCACAGCACCAACATCAAAACCTCATCCCCACTGTGAAGTCTGGTGGCGGGGCATCAGGGTTCGGGGCTGCTCTGCTGCCTCAGGGCCTGGACAACTTGCTATCATCAACAGCAAAATGAATTCCCAAGTTTATCCAAACATTTAACAGGAAAACCTAAGACCACCAACAGGACACTGACCCAAAACATAGAAGCAAATCAACAACAGAACGACTTCATCAGAAGAAAATCCGCCTCTGGAGTGGCCCAGAGTCCTGACCTCAGCCCGACTGAGATGCTGTGGCCTGACCTCAGAAGAGCGATTCACACCAGACATCCCAAGAATATTGCTGAACTTAAACAGTTTTGTAAAGAGAAATGGTCCAAAATTCCTCCTGAGCGCTGTGCAGCTCTGATCTTCACTACAGAAAACGTGTGGTGGAGGTTATTGCTGCCAAAGGAGGTCAGTTATTAAATCCAAAGGTTCATTTACTTTTTTATCCTGTACTGTGAATGTTTACATAAATGCTCAATAAAAACATAAAAAAAAGTCTTCTTTTTTTAGGACCTAGCTGGACTCTGCTCCAGATCTGAGCCAGGACCCTGGTCAGGACCTAGCTGTGGGATTATAAAAGTACATGTTTTAAGGTATAAAAAGTAAACTTTTTACTGAGTTTAACGTTCATAAAAAATGCTGCTGTCTCTTTAAATCAGCGTGATGACGTAAGCCTCAGAGACGCACTGATGCAGGAAGTGGTGAGTAACTTGGGCCATGTGCGGATGTTTGGAGGATATTTGGAGAGTTTAGAAATGTTACCGGGGGCGGGAACAGTGCCCGGGGTTTGTCGGAGCCAGTACCGGAGACAACTGCGGGGTTTACCGGCTTTAGAGCGGGTTTAGAGCGGGTTTACCGTGAGAGAACGGGAGAGTTAGCAGCAGATGTGGCTAAATGTTTACAGTGTGAAGCTAACGACAAACTCAGAAAAGGAACAATAAAACTGCCGTTTGTTTATAATGTATATGTATTATTTAATGTTATACCACATGTATGTTTATGTATTAAAATTGAACATGCAAAGGGTCTAAACCAGGTATAAACCTGGTCTAAACCAGGACTAAACCAGGTCTAATCCAGAACTAAACCAGCTCTAAGCCAGGATTAAACCAGCTCTAAGCCAGAATTAAACCAGGTTTAAACCAGGTCTAAACCAGGTCTAAACCAGGTCTTAACCAGCACTAAACCAGGACTAAATCAGGACTAAATCAGGTCTAAAACCAGCTCTAAACCAGGACTAAACCAGGTCTAAACCAGGTCTAAACCAGGACTAAACCAGGACTAAACCAGGACTAAACCAGGTCTAAACCAGGACTAAACCAGGACTAAACCAGGACTAAACCAGGTCTAAACCCAATGTCTTAAAAGTGTTAAAAATTCTTAGTAGGTATTAAAGTTTGTCAGAACTTGATGTCAATAGATGTAAGTAGAGTCATCACAAAAACATAATATATTTATTGAAGAAATGTTATAATTGAAATGCTTGATTCATTTTTTTTTTTTTTTTTAACGCAGTACTGGAGTTCTTTCATCTGATTTAGACGTTAAAATAAAAGGCTTGAGTTTCAGAGTCCTACAGATAATTCCTGAGCGTCACATGCAGATTAAAGACACTGGCAGGAAAAGTCTTAAAGGTGAATGAAGGTCACCGTCTGTGACTCCACTGCAGCAGAAACTGTCACCGCGGGACTTTCCAGGTGGAATAAAGGTCGTCCCAAAAGTCACAGGTCACAGAGGGATCCGAGTACTCTGAGTACAGTAAGTGCAGTACTGTCTGAGTACAGTAAGTGCAGTACTGTCTGAGTACAGTAAGTGCAGTACTGTCTGAGTACAGTAAGTGCAGTACTGTCTGAGTACAGTAAGTGCAGTACTGTCTGAGTACAGTAAGTGCAGTACTGTCTGAGTACAGTAAGTGCAGTACTGTCTGAGTACAGTAAGTGCAGTACTGTCTGAGTACAGTAACCCCGAGTACAGAGGTGTGATTCAGACCTGAAGCAGATCTGGGTCAGATCTGGGTCAGATCTGGGTCAGATCTGGGTCAGATCTGGGTCAGATCTGGGTCAGATGGAGCTGATAAAATCTGTGGTCCCGGTCTGGGACGGGTGCAGAGACCCACTTGGTTGGGGTATTTTCTGAGGGACAGACTTTTTTCTCAGAGTGAAGGTTGTTCAGGATTTATTCTGACTCACAAAGAGGAGCGAGCACCTTTTTCTAACCTGAGACAAAATGTTAGAACACTGAGAGTTTCTAAACCTGGTCCAGACTTGGTCCAGACCTTGGTCCAGACTTGGTCCAGACCTGGTCCAGACCTGGTCCAGACCTTGCCCAGACCTGTTCCTGTTAAACCTGGTCCAGACCTGTTCCTGTTAAACCTGGTCCAGACCTGTTCCTGTTAAACCTAGTCCAGACCAGATCCAGACCAGGCCCAGACCTGGTCCAGACCTGGTTCAGACCTGGTCCAGACCTGTTCCTGTTAAACCTGTTTCAGACCTGGTCCAGACTTGGTCCAGACCTAGTCCAGACTTGGTCCAGACCTGGTCCAGATCTGGTCCAGACCTGTTCCTGTTAAACCTGGTTCCGACCTGGTCCAGATCTGGTCCAGACCTGTTCCTGTTAAACCTGGTTCCGACCTGGTTCAGACCTGGTCCAGACCTGTTCCTGTTAAACCTAGTCCAGATCAGGTCCAGACTTTAGACCTGTCCCTTTTAAACCTAGTCCAGACCGGGTCCAGACCTGTTCCTGTTAAACCTAGTCCAGACCTGGTCCAGTAGTGGTCCAGACCTGGTCCAGTCCTGGTCTGAGCTCAGTCCAGTGCTCTCCTGTGTGAGGTCAGTTTCTTATCTGTCCTTTATAATCCAGTGTGTCAGAGTGAAACTGGTCCTTTCAGAGCCGTAATGGCCGCCGCTGAGGCTTTTGTTCGTCTCTATCTCTTTATTAAACATTTTTCACATCTTTAATTCAGTCCAGTTCCACAGAGACTCCTCTGGACTCACAAGCAGACCCAAACTAGGACTAAACCAGGTTTAGGCCTGGTTAGGTCCTGGTTCTGACCCTGTCCTCTTTCTCAGGCTGGTTCTGGTCCAGTTCTCCTCCTGGAGCCTTTCTATGGAGGATCTCATAAACAGCTGATGGATCTCCTGGTCCAGAACCAGGACTGGACGCTGTGGACTCTGCCCTGTAAGAAGTGGCACTGGAGGTCCAGGACTTCAGCCCTGGTCTACAGCCAGACCCTGCCCCGGGAGCATCACTACAGGTACCAGAACCCAACTCGAACAAAACCTGAACAAAACCAGGTCTAAACCCGGTCTAAACCCGGTCTAAACCCGGTCTAAACCCGGTCTAAACCCGGTCTTAACCTGGTCTTAACCTGGTCTCTCCACAGAGTCCTGTTCTGTTCCTCAGTCCTGAATCTCTGTGAGTTGGTGGCCCTTAGACCGGACTTGGCCGGACTAAAAAAAGTCCTGTACTTCCATGAGAACCAGCTGGTCTACCCCCGGCAGAAGGTCCAGCACCGGGACTTCCAATACGGCTACAACCAGATCCTGTCCTGGTGAGTCCAGTCCAAGAGAGGGGTTCTGAACCCATTCCTCCTCAGTCTGTGCAGAAGAGGGGATCTGAACCCATTCCTTCTCAGCCTCGTTGCATATGAGGGACTCTGAATCCATTCCTCCTCGGTCTCAGTGCAGATGAGAGGCTCTGAACCCATTCCTCCTCAGGCTCGTTGGCTGATGAGGGGATCTGAACCCATCCCACCTCAGTCTCAGTGCAGATGAGGGGATCTGAACCCATTCCTTCTCAGTCTTGTTGCAGATGAGGTGGTCTTTAACTCCCAGTTCAACCTGGAGTCCTTCCTGGGGTCTCTGCGGTCCTTCCTGAAGCAGATCCCAGACCACAGACCCTCAGACCTGGAGGGGAAGATCCGGCCCAAATCCAGAGTCCTGTACTTCCCCCTGGACCTGCCGGACGTGCACAGGTTTGTGTTGTTATGTTCTGTACACACAGACACACACACAGGTTTGTGTTATTATGTTCTGTACACACAGACACAGGTTTGTGTTGTTATATTCTGTAAACTCACAGACACACAGGTTTGTGTTATGTTCTGTACTCACAGACACACACAAGTTTGTGTTGTTATGTACTGTACACTCACAGACACACAGGTTTGTGTTGTTATGTTCTGTAAACTCACAGACACACAGGTTTGTGTTATGTTCTGTACTCAGACACACGCAGGTTTGTGTTATTATGTTCTGTACACTCACATAAACACACACAGGTTTGCGTTATGTTCTGTACACACAGACACACACAGGTTTGTGTTATGTTCTGTACACATAGATGCACACAGGTTTGTGTTGTATGTTCTGTACATTCACATACACACACACAGGTTTGCGTTATGTTCTGTACACTCACAGACACACACAGGTTTGTGTTATGTTCTGTACTCACAGACACACACAAGTTTGTGTTGTTATGTACTGTACACTCACAGACACACAGGTTTGTGTTGTTATGTTCTGTAAACTCACAGACAGGTTTGTGTTGTTATGTTCTGTACACTCATAGACACACAGGTTTGTGATGATATGTACTGTACACTCACAGACACACAGGTTTGTGATGATATGTACTGTACACTCACAGACACACAGGTTTGTGATGATATGTACTGTACACTCACAGACACACAGGTTTGTGATGATATGTACTGTACACTCACAGACACACAGGTTTGTGATGATATGTACTGTACACTCACAGACACACAGGTTTGTGATGATATGTACTGTATACTCACAGACACACAGGTTTGTGATGATATGTACTGTACACTCACAGACACACAGGTTTGTGATGATATGTACTGTACACTCACAGACACACAGGTTTGTGATGATATGTACTGTACACTCACAGACACACAGGTTTGTGATGATATGTACTGTACACTCACAGACACACAGGTTTGTGATGATATGTACTGTACACTCACAGACACACAGGTTTGTGATGATATGTACTGTATACTCACAGACACACAGGTTTGTGATGATATGTACTGTACACTCACAGACACACAGGTTTGTGATGATATGTACTGTACACTCACAGACACACAAGTTTGTGTTATGTTCTGTACACACAGGCACAGGTTTAGAGGCCAGCAGCTGGTTTATAGCAGCAAAGGCCAGGGGTCTCAGAGTTAGACCTGACTCTGTGCAGTCATACGGCAGAGTCCTGCATCTGTGGCCAAGGGCAGTCATGTGAAGCACTGCTGCAGTGGGTCAGTGTGATCCTGTGTTAGGGTGTTGGCCTTTAACTGAGGTAGGTTGTTTTTGTGAGGATGGTCCTGTCTTTGATACTCAGAATAAAACTGTGGAGAACTGGTTGAACAGTATCTCTCTAAAACAGAAGGAGATCTAATGAAACTGTTGTCAGTTCCAACTTGATCCACTGTCTCTTTAAAGGTGTTGTCTAGCAATTGTTATGTGAGGCCTAGAAACCATTTCTCTTTATTAAGGGTCAGGGTTAGGAAGACGGTCAACAGGTTAAACTGCAGGACTGAGGCGTGATGTTCCTGAAAAGTGAAGGACTGAGAAGGACCAGAAGTGTGGTCTGTGTACTGGAGGAATGTTACAGGAGGAGAAAGGCTGGACCTTTAACTCTCGTGTAAAAGGTGTAAGAAAGAAGGACTGAACACCCAGCCCTGTGGTGCTCCTGTGCTGCTGATGCTCCAACGCATACAGTTCATAGTCTGTCTGTGAGGACGTTGTATCTGAGGTGTTTTTGGATTCATTTATGTCTCTGAATGGTGTTGAAAGCAGAGCTGAAATCATCCCAGCAAAAGTTTCTTTTTAGTCGTCATCGTAGTCACCTGCCTCTGTTCCGTGGCTGCAGCTCTTTCGGCAGAGATGTTCAGGGCGGGGAGCTCTGTAGTAACGTAGCTCTGAATCCTGTTATTCCTGATGGGATTATCTGGGAACATATTCCACATTTCCTGGGTTTGTGCTGTTCACACGAGACTCTGTAATCTGGATCCAACAGTTTAAATACTCCCCTTACTGCTACTACTCTTCACATTTTAACTGTGTTTTAGATTTCTTCCTGAACACAAACTCCGGAGGCGACCCCGAGTGTCTCAGGACCAGAACCCAGACTCTGCACATGAACGGTAATAACTGTGAACTGGAAGAACATAAAGCTGGACTTAACCTGAACTACACCTGGACTTAAACCCAGATTTAAATGACATCAGAACCAGGACTAACTCCAAACTAAAACAAGGCTTAAACTCTTATGCATTCTGAATGGTTAACATCACTTTGCCTGTTGCCAGGCAGATTTTATATTGTTGTATTTCTTATGATTGTTCTTTATTCTGATTGGATAAGGTGGCAGAGCCTGTTGCCGGGCAGATTTCAGTTTTAGGTACATTTCCTCAAAATTAATAAACTGATGAAGGTTTATGTTTAGGTCTGAAGACCAACCAGAACCAGGTCTAACCCCAGGACGAGAACCAAGTCCAGCTGGGTCTGAACTGTCTCTAAACCCAGGACTGGGCCAAGGATGTCATTGGAGTCCAGAACAAAGTCCAGCGCCGGTTCAACCGCTGCACATCGTCTGGCCTCACAGATGGTGAGTCTAACCCACAGGTGTAACGGCACACCTGCTCAAACCCACAGGTGTAACACCACACCTGCTCAAACCCACAGGTGTAACACCACACCTGTCCAAACCCACAGGTGTAACACCACACCTGTCCAAACCCACAGGTGTAACTCCACACCTGCCCACAGGTGTAACACCACACCTGCCCACAGGTGTAACTCCACACCTGCCCACAGGTGTAACTCTACACCTGTCCAAACCCACAGGTGTAACTCCACACCTGCTCAAACCCACAGGTGTAACACCACACCTGCCCACAGGTGTAACTCTACACCTGCCCAGAGGTGTAACGGCACACCTGTCCAAACCCACAGGTGTAACTCCACACCTGCCCACAGGTGTAACCGTACACCTGTCCAAACCCACAGGTGTAACGGCACACCTGTCCAAACCCACAGGTGTAACTCCACATCTGCCCACAGGTGTAACACCACACCTGCCCAAACCCACAGGTGTAACACCACACCTGCCCACAGGTGTAACCGTACACCTGTCCAAACCCACAGGTGTAACTCCACAACTGCCCACAGGTGTAACTCCACAACTGCCCACAGGTGTAACTCCACAACTGCCCACAGGTGTAACACCACACCTGCCCAAACCCACAGGTGTAACGGCACACCTGCCCAAACCCACAGGTGTAACTCCACACCTGTCCAAACCCACAGGTGTAACGGCACACCTGCCCAAACCCACAGGTGTAACTCCGCACCTGTCCACAGGTGTAACAATGCACCTGTCCACAGGTGTAACACCCAGGGGTGAAAGTAAGCCGGTACGGCCCGGTACTATGTACCGGCATAAGATTTAGAGGGGGTACGCAGTACCAGGTAACAGAGGTGTGGACTTGAAAGTCATGACTTGGACTCGAGTCAGACTCGAGTCACTAATTTGATGACTTTAGACTCGACTTGATGAAATGGACTAAGACTTGAGACTCGACTTGGACTTGAACACCAATGACTTGGGACTTGACTTGGACTTGAGCCCTGTGACTTGAGAAGACTTGATGCTTCTCAAAGAAATAAAAGTATGATTTTTTTTAAGTGTGCGAGAAACAATTAGCCTAATTAAACTCCTCGCGCAGTAATGGGCGCTTTCTCTCCCCGCGCATGTTACTAGTGGGTGTTTTCTGATGCACATTTCAAAGTGTATTGAGCTGTAGCAACACATGACATTTTGACATAACAGCAGAGGAGATTTTAAGCTTTGTGTCAGTCTTTGTTTCGTGTTGATAGACTCAGAAATCACAGAGATACGGAGCGTTAAAGTTTTACAACCATTAATGATCTCAAATACATGCGCGTCTAATTATAACGCTCTATCGTCGAGAACTCGCGGACTTTTCACACAGCTCCTCCGATGTTTTACTCCAAACACAATCATAAAAGAGTTATTTAATCACCAGAACTTAGTTTTAATGTCAGAAGGACGTTACTTTCCTCACAGCTGAGAGCAGCTCACCCCAGACACAGACATGAGGCGTTCAGGTGCAGACATGAGGCGTTCAGGTGCAGATTACACGTAATAAAAACTAAAACAAAATCAACAAATAAAAAAAATCTAAAAGTAAAAAATAATCATTTGCAATAGAGGTCTAAAGGCGAATATGTGGAGTCTGAGAGAGACTTAGCCTCCGTGAATCACGTGACGCACACGCGGCTTTCTGTGATTACACAGAGGAGATCTTTACCTGTGCAGGTGAGCTCAGACAGGAAACAGTGAAAAATGAACACCAGCTGGAGCTTTCTGCAGTGTTGTCTCTGTGTTGGAGCTGGAGCTCATGGCTCTGACCATACATCATGAACCTGCAGTACCCCTTTTTCCCACATGTGTCACTATTCAGTAAACTGTATAGTGAGCAGTATGCACTTTGTAAATCTTCAAATGTGAGAGAATGACTCTTATTTGAAGCATGTGAACATCTGGCAAGGCCAGAAGAGTACAGTTTATTGGTACAGAGAATATACACTGCTAAAAAAAAAAAAAATTAAAGTGTAAAAACACACTACAGGTTGATCCAACTTTGATGTAATGTCCTTAAAACAAGTCAAAATGAGGCTCAGTAGTGTGTGGCCTCCACGCCTGTATGACCTCCCTACAACGCCTGGGCATGCTCCTGATGAGGTGGTGGATGGTCTCCTGAGGGATCTGCTGGCCTGCTGGAGGTCATTTTGCAGGGCTCTGGCAGTGCTCCTCCTGCTCCTCCTTGCACAAAGGAGGAGGTAGTGGTCCTGCTGCTGGGTTGTTGCCCTCCTACAGCCTCCTCCACGTCTCCTGATGTACTGGCCTGTCTCCTGGTAGCGCCTCCATGCTCTGGACACTACGCTGACAGACACAGCAAACCTTCTTGCCACAGCTCGCATTGATGTGCCATCCTGGATGAGCTGCACAACCTGAGCCACTTGTGTGGGTTGTGGACTCCGTCTCATGCTACCACTAGAGTGAAAGCACCGCCAGCATTCAAAAGTGACCAAAACATCAGCCAGAAAGCATAGGAACTCAGAAGTGGTCTTTGGTCACCTCCTGCAGAACCACTCCTTTATTGGGGGAGTCTTGCTAATTGCCTATAATTTCCACCTGTGGTCTGTTCCATTTACACAACAGCAGTGAAACTGATGTCAATCAGTGTTGCTTCCTAAGTGGACACAGTTTGATTTCACAGAAGTGTGATTGACTTGGAGTTACATTGTGTTGTTTAAGTGTTCCCTTTATTTTTTTGAGCAGTGTACAATGTACTGGTGAGGTATTTAGTGTTATTGTACATCACTGATACTAAAGAACTTGGCTTTACTTTTAAAGTATTCAGAAACCTGTTTTCTGTCCAAAGACTTGAGACTTACTTGTGACTTGCAAAACAGTGACTTGGTCCCACCTCTGCCAGGTAAAGAGATCAGCTGTCCGGTCTTTGCAGCTTTTACACACATTAGAAAGCAGCCGCGGACGCTTTTATGAGGGAAAAAAAAAAAAATCTGAGGCTAAAGCATGTGAACCAGGCAGTGCTTTATCTCATCAGATCTGTGTCTGTGTGGTTTTTAGTGGCTTATGATCGCTCCGTGATGTGATTTAATGCACAGAATGTCCCTCTCCCCTCTCATCATTCACTGATTGTCTCGCTTCCTTAAACAAATGCATTGAGCGTGCGCGTCTTAAGCCCAAAGCACACCTGGAGTGCCGCCTCAAATTACACCAAACGCTTGAGAAGGTTTTAATCAGTGGCCCTCAACCCAGCGATCGCGATCTACCGTTGATCGTAAAAGCAGTGCGGGTAGATCGCGGAGCCATGTCTTTCCAAATAAAGTCATTTGCCTATGGCTTTTGATTGACACGCAGATGGATCAGTCTGAGATTCTTTCTAAAACACGAGACACCGCGGAAGCGCGAGGAAACCGCACGAGCTACGAACTAAACAGAATACAAGCAACTTAATAACAATCAGAGTTCTGTCCGCTTTCACTTCAGTTCTGTTGTGGAGGCTGCGGGCGGCTCGCGCTCCGCGGCCTCTGAACACTGCCATGGGGCTGACGCGCACACACACACACACACACACGCACGCACGCACGCACGCACGCACACACACACACACACGCACACACACACGCGCACGCACACACACACACACGCACACACACACACACACAGGAGGAGAGGTATCAGGAGGAGACAGGTGAGGAAGGAGTCAGAGCCTGATGTCACCTGTTTGCTTTGTTTTTGTCCTGCAGTAGTTTGTTGTTGCTGTGCGTGAGGAAAGCTGACTTTGTCGAAGTCTCACAAGCTCCTCCCCTGAGCGTTACCATGGAGCTCCTCCCCTGAGCGTTACCATGGAGCTCCTGTCACTCATCAATGTTACTAAAATAATGCTGAGCTTTGATGATAAGCTGCATTGATACTGCAGTTTAATTCAGGCATAATTATAAAGATAGTAGGCCTATTATAATCCATAATAATCAGCAGTTTTAGGAAATGATGGAATGTTGTAAATATCACTGACAAAAATGCTACATTTATTAGATTCAGTTATTCCTGTCCTGAGTTGATGATGTTTATCATTTTAGTTAATAAAATGTGACTTTATTAAAGTGGTAATTTCTATTTTTATTTTCATGTTTAACCACTGCAATAATAATAACCCTGACAAATGCCCACCATGTTTAAAAGAAATAAGGGGTAAAAAAAAATAAAGGTAGATCTCCTGGCCTTGATGAATTTAAAAGTAGATCGCAAGCTGAAAAAGGTTGGGCACCACTGGTCTAGATAGAACTGTTGCTCAATACTAATGGTAATTTATATTGTGCTTATTGATTTTAGCCTCTTGTTTTTGATGTATATTGTTGCATCAGAATTTCATTGCCCCCTCTTTATTTAATATGGACCCCCCATTGCCCCCTCAATGATATTTGTCTGGAGCCGCCCCTGTCTATAGCAGGTTATTAGCGAGTTAGCGACAGAAAGGAGTTTCCCCGTGCTCTGACTGCAGCAGGAGTCGGGAGCTGCTGCCTGTGTCCCCCCGAGCAGCAGCTACTGTCCCTCAGTGTTTACAGCTGTGTGTCTGTGTCACACGGAGCAGAGAACCATCTTTGTTACTGCAGAAGTACTTTGTTACTGCAGAAGTACTTTGTTACTGCAGAAGTACTTTGTTACTGCAGAAGTACAGGGGAACCTGTGTTTTCAGCCACTGCCGTGCGCCTCATAGAAAACAATAGGGGCATACTTTTTGACCTGCGTCCGTGTGTGTTGGCCTTTATAGGGTGCGTTTGATTTGTTTTCAGACCCTGTTAAACCCCGTATAAGCTATGTCTATATTTTTCATTTATAGTAACGATTCATTCTTAACCTCGTATATCTGCTTTTTCTGCTATTAAAAATATATATGTAGGCATAATTTGTTATAGTACCGGCATAAGCAAAAATCTACTTTCACCCCTGGTAACACCACACCTGCCCACAGGTGTAACAGTGCACCTGTCCACAGGTGTAACAGTGCACCTGTCCACAGGTGTAACAGTGCACCTGTCCACAGGTGTAACAGTGCACCTGTCCACAGGTGTAACACCACACCTGTCCACAGGTGTAACACCACTGGTCTAACGGGACCGAGTGGAACAGGTCTCAGGACTCAGAGGGTTTTTTTATTTTTTCAGTTTAGTTACATTCATCATTTTTACCAACGACAGTACATCAGGAGTTTGTCAGCTTTAGATTTACACAATTTTAATAAACTGAACGAGATCTGAACCAGGTCTGAACCAGGACTAAACCAGGTCTGAACCAGGTCTGAACCTGGACTAAACCAGGTCTGAACCAGGTCTGAACCAGGACTAAACCAGGTCTGGACCAGGTCTGAACCAGGACTAAACCAGGTCTGGACCAGGTCTGAACCAGAGGTCGACGACCAATTGTTGCCCTTTTATGCAGATTTGTGGTCAGGCTCCTGTCGGGGCCCCGTGTGACTGAAGGGCCCCATGTTGTCTCACTTTGGGCCCTTACTCTGCAGTTCATAGCAAACACCCAAAATCTCTTTATTTCAGATGGAAAAGATCAAAACGGCATTAAAAAGATTTTGCTTGTTTCTCTGGAACAGAAACTCGTAGAACAAAAGTTTAAAAAGCATTTTGTAGCTCTACCCAAGCTCTACTCGCACAGCACGTTTGACTGAGATTGCCTTACTGGTTTTCTCAAAAACCTCATCTTTATCTGTGCTCCCTCTCCAACTCTAACATATTTGTTTGCTCTGAATTTTTTAATTAAAAAAATTGGTATTGGCATCGGCCACAGAAAAACCCATATCGGTCGACCTCTGGTCTGAGCCAGGTCTGAACCAGGTCTGTACCAAGTTCGTGGACTGGCGCTAAGCCCTGACTCGGGGCTGTGATGTGGACCACATGCTCGGTCTGACAGGATTATGATTTATTCAGATTAAATATTGTTTACAAACTGAGCCGTGACCATCTGTTACTGCTGCGACTGATCTGCACCTGGACCTGGACCTGGACCTGGACCTGGACCTGGACCTCTGGACCAATGGACCTGGTTTATACAGAATAGAACAGAGCTGCACTGTGGCAGAGTGGTTAGCTTGTGTTACTGTGGCAGAGTGGTTAGCCCTGTGTTACTGTGGCAGAGTGGTTAGCCCTGTGTTACTGTGGCAGAGTGGTTAGCCCTGTGTTACTGTGGCAGAGTGGTTAGCCTTTGGTAATGTGGTAATGAGAACATCAGGAAGTCGATTCTTCAGAGGGAGAAATGTAACGTAACAGGAAGAAGGTGTAGGCCTCAGGGGCCACAGATTTATGTCAGATCAGAGGAGCCCAAACTTTTTCTCACCGAGGGCCAAAATCGAAATATATTTACCGTCCCGAGGGCCAAGCGCCCATCTGTAATGACATCATAAACAGATCTAAAATGATTTTTCCTTCCTATTTTTACATTATTTAGGTAAACAGACTGGTTATGGACTCCCTAACACACAGACACACACAGACACACACACAGACACACACAGACACACACACAGACACACACACAGACACACACAGACACACACACAGACACACACACACACAGACACACACACACAGACACACACACACACAGACACACACACAGACACACACACACACAGACACACACAGACACACACACAGACACACACACAGACACACACACACAGACACACACAGACACACACACACACAGACACACACAGACACACACACAGACACACACACAGACACACAGACACACACAGACACACACACAGACACACACACCGTTGTTAGTGTTGTTAGTGTGTGCTGTTTGTGTTGTTAGTGCATGTTAGGGTGTTAGTGTTAGTGTTTGTTGTTAGTGTGTGTTTGTGTGTTGTTAGTGTTGTTAGTGTGTGTTGTTTGTGTTGTTAGTGTGTGTTGTTTGTGTTGTTAGTGTGTGTTGTTAGTGTTGTTGGTGTGTGTTGTTTGTGTTGTTTGTGTTGTTGGTGTGTAGATTAACACATGTGTCCTGATGTTCACCTGAGGCTGTAATCTGCTCTGGATTAACACACAGCATCTGTAATCCACATAATCTCAGAGTGGCCTCGATAAACTGTTCACTACACCACCTTAAACCAGCCAGGACTAAACCAGGTCTAAAACAGGACTAAACCAGGTCTAAAACAGGACTAAACCAGGTCTAAAGCAGGACTAAACCAGGTCTAAAGCAGGACTAAACCAGGTCTAACTCTGCAACTGTATGTTGTAGGGAACATGATAAGGATCCTGAGCTGCTCTTCTCTGTTCTGCTGAGACTTAAAGACCGAGGTCTGGACTTCAGAGTGTCTGTTCTGGGAGAGACCTACAGCGACGTACCAGGTACTGCCTTCAGGAGGCGCTGTAGGGTAGAGGGTACTGCCTTCAGGAGGCGCTGTAGGGTAGAGGGTACTGCCTTCAGGGGGCGCTGTAGGGTACAGGGTACTGCCTTCAAGGGGCGCTGTAGGGTACAGGGTACTGCCTTCAGGAGGCGCTGTAGGGTAGAGGGTACAGGGTACTGCCTTCAGGGGGCACTGTAGGGTACAGGGTATTGCCTTCAGGGGGCGCTGTAGGGTACAGGGTACTGCCTTCAGGGGGTGCTGTAGGGTACAGGGTACTGCCTTCAGGGGGCGCTGTAGGGTAGAGGGTACAGGGTACTGCCTTCAGGGGGCGCTGTAGGGTACAGGGTACTGCCTTCAGGGGGTGCTGTAGGGTACAGGGTACTGCCTTCAGGGGGCGCTGTAGGGTACAGGGTACTGCCTTCAGGAGGCGCTGTAGGGTACAGGGTACTGCCTTCAGGGGGCGCTGTAGGGTACAGGGTACTGCCTTCAGGAGGCGCTGTAGGGTAGAGGGTACAGGGTACTGCCTTCAGGGGGCGCTGTAGGGTACAGGGTACTGCCTTCAGGGGGCGCTGTAGGGTAGAGAGTATTGCCTTCAGGGGGCGCTGTAGGGTACAGGGTACTGCCTTCAGGGGGTGCTGTAGGGTAGAGGGTACAGGGTACTGCCTTCAGGGGGCGCTGTAGGGTACAGGGTACTGCCTTCAGGGGTCGCTGTAGGGTACAGGGTACTGCCTTCAGGGGGCGCTGTAGGGTAGAGAGTATTGCCTTCAGGGGGCGCTGTAGGGTACAGGGTACTGCCTTCAGGGGTCGCTGTAGGGTACAGGGTACTGCCTTTAAGGGGCGCTGTAGGGTACAGGGTACTGCCTTCAGGGGGCGCTGTAGGGTACAGGGTACTGCCTTCAGGGGGCGCTGTAGGGTAGAGAGTACTGCCTTCAGGGGTCGCTGTAGCGTACAGGGTACTGCCTTTAAGGGGCGCTGTAGGGTAGAGGCTACTGCCTTCAGGGGGCGCTGTAGGGTAGAGAGTACTGCCTTCAAGGGGCGCTGTAGGGTAGAGGGTACTGCCTTCAAGGGGCGCTGTAGGGTACAGGGTACTGCCTTTAAGGGGCGCTGTAGGGTAGAGGGTACTGCCTTCAAGGGGCGCTGTAGGGTACAGGGTACTGCCTTCAAGGGGCGCTGTAGGGTACAGGGTACTGCCTTCAAGGGGCGCTGTAGGGTACAGGGTACTGCCTTCAGGGGGCGCTGTAGGGTAGAGAGTACTGCCTTCAGGGGGCGCTGTAGGGTACAGGGTACTGCCTTCAGGGGGCGCTGTAGGGTACAGGGTACTGCCTTCAGGAGGCGCTGTAGGGTACAGGGTACTGCCTTCAGGGGGCGCTGTAGGGTAGAGAGTACTGCCTTCAGGAGGCGCTGTAGGGTACAGGGTACTGCCTTCAGGAGGCGCTGTAGGGTAGAGAGTACTGCCTTCAGGAGGCGCTGTAGGGTACAGGGTACTGCCTTCAGGGGGCGCTGTAGGGTACAGGGTACTGCCTTCAGCCTTGTCCATTCGTCCTTGGGGTTTTGTCTTAGTGCTGTGTTCAGGGAGTTGTCGAAGTCTTGTCTTCGATCCTCCTGGACCCTCCTCCTGGGCACATGCCCCACCGGGAGGAGGCCCTGTGGAGACCTAGGACAGGCTGAACCGAGAAGACTTGGAGATCCCTCAGGAAGAGTCGAAGGAAGTGTCTGATGAGAGAATGATTTTCAAATGGTTTTTGATCCTGATTCTAATCCTGGTCTTGATTCTGTTACAGAAGTTTTTGGTTTGTCCCGCGGTTCTTTGGAGAACCACATCATCCACTGGGGCTTCCTCCAGAACAAAGACCAGTTCTACAGAGTCCTGTGTGAGGCCGACCTGGTCCTGTCCACGGCCAAACACGAGTTCTACGGAGTCGCCATGTAAGGACTAGACCACGACTGAAACAGGACCAAACCAGGACTGAAACAGGACCAAACCAAGTCTAAACCAGGACCAAATCAAGTCTAAACCAGGTCTAAACCAGGTCTAACATTTAAAATCTAAATTAATATTTTATGACCTATAATAAAAGTATATTTGCTTATGTATCTGTTTTGATTTGTAATGATGATGTTTTAGGACCAAAGTAGTTTCAGTAGTAGTAGTAGTAGTAGTAGTAGTAGTAGTAGTAGTAGTGTCGGATTTATCTACAGAGTGGATTTTTCTGGGGCACCTCCCACTCTTGCGCCACCTGCAGGTGACTCCCTGTGAAGTCCAGACCAAAGTCTAGACCAAAGACTGGCTCAGACCAGGACCAAAGGAAGAACAAAGTGAGGCCTGCAGCACTGCTTTTGATTGGTCCGGCTGTGATCACATGACACTCACCTAGGGAGCTCCCACAATGCACTGCTGCACACCTCAGGGCTCTGTGGATCTGACATAGAACGGTCCTGGACCTGGTCTGGCATAGACCTGGTTTAGACCTGGCATAGACCTGGTTCAGACCTGGTTCAGACCTGGTTCAGACCTGGCTTAGACCTGGCTTAGACCTGGTTCAGACCTGGTTCAGACCTGGCTTAGACCTGGCTTCGACCTGGCTTAGACCTGGTTCAGACCTGGTTCAGACCTGGTTCAGACCTGGCTTAGACCTGGCTTAGACCTGGTTCAGACCTGGTTCAGACCTGGCTTAGACCTGGCTTCGACCTGGCTTAGACCTGGTTCAGACCTGGTTCAGACCTGGTTCAGACCTGGCTTAGACCTGGCTTAGACCTGGTTCAGACCTGGCTTAGACCTGGCTTAGACCTGGCTTAGACCTGGCTTAGACCTGGCTTAGACCTGGTTCAGACCTGGTTTTGAGCATGAATTGTTTTATTGCAGGTTAGAGTCGGTCCACTGTGGCTGCTTCCCTCTGGTTCCTGATGCTCTGGTTTATCCTGAAATATTCCCAGGTAAACCTCTACTCCTCTCTGCTCCTGTCTGCTCCTCTCTGCTCCTGCCTGCTCCTGCCTGCTCCTCTCTGCTCCTGCCTGCTCCTCTCTGCTCCTCATGTGTGTGGTTGTGTTCAGTCCAGTACAGATACCGGACTCCAGAGCAGCTGTGTAAGAAACTGAGTCGCTTCTGCAGGAGACCAGACCTGGTCCGAGCCCACACAGTTCAGGTGGGGATCCTTTTATTTCATTTCCCCTCTTTCATCATAGCTCCCCCCCCCTCTCCCCACTTGACTCTTCCTTCGCTCCACGATCACTTTTTCCTGCCTCGACAGGAATTGAGCTCTGGAGGTGTGGACGGGTCAGCTGACCTCCTGTTGGACCAATCAGACGAGTCCGTCCGGAGGAAGGACAGCGGCTCCTACAACTGTGACTTATGCCACAAAACGTTTCAGAAAACAAGCTCCCTCCTGCGACACCGCTACGAACACACAGGTAACACACACAGGGGGGACAGAGGAGGGACAGGGGAGGGACGGGGTGACAGGAGAGACAGGGGACAGAGGAGAGACAGAGGGGGGACAGGGGGGACAGGGGGGACAGAGGAGAGACGGGGTGACAGGAGAGAGACAGAGGGGCTAGAGGAGGGACAGAGGAGAGACAGAGGGGACAGAGGAGGGACAGAGGAGGGACAGAGGAGAGACAGAGGAGAGACAGAGGAGGGACAGAGGAGGGACAGAGGAGGGACAGAGGAGGGACAGAGGAGGGACAGAAGAGGGACAGAGGAGAGACAAGAGGGACGGGGGTGATAGGAGAGACGGGACAGAGGAGAGACAGAGAAGAGACAGAGGGACAGAGGAGAGACAGGGGACAGAGAAGAGACAGAGGAGAGACAGAGAGGGGACAGAGGAGAGACAGGGGACAGAGAAGAGACAGAGGAGAGACAGGGGACAGAGAAGAGACAGAGGAGAGACAGAGAAGGGACAGAGGAGAGACAGAGGAGAGACAGAGGAGAGACAGAAGAGGGACAGAGGAGAGACAGAGGAGAGACAGAGGAGAGACAGAAGAGGGACAGAGGAGAGACAGAGGAGGGAGAGAGGAGAGCCAGAAGAGGGACAGAGGAGAGACAGAAGAGGGACAGAGGAGAGCCAGAAGAGGGACAGAGGAGGGACAGAGGAGGGACAGAGGAGGGACAGAGGAGAGACAGAGGAGGGACAGAGGAGAGACAGAGGAGGGACAGAGGAGAGACAGAGGAGAGACAGAAGAGGGACAGAGGAGAGACAAGAGGGACGGGGGTGATAGGAGAGACGGGACAGAGGAGAGACAGAGAAGAGACAGAGGGACAGAGGAGAGACAGGGGACAGAGAAGAGACAGAGAAGGGACAGAGGAGGGACAGGGGACAGAGAAGAGACAGAGGAGAGACAGGGGACAGAGAAGAGACAGAGGAGGGACAGAGGACAGAGGAGAGACAGGGGACAGAGAAGAGACAGAGGAGAGACAGAGAAGGGACAGAGGAGAGACAGAGGGGACAGAGGAGAGACAGGGGACAGAGAAGAGACAGAGGAGAGACAGGGGACAGAGAAGAGACAGAGGAGAGACAGGGGACAGAGAAGAGACAGAGAAGAGACAGAGGAGAGACAGAGGAGAGACAGAGGAGAGACAGAGGAGAGACAGAGGGGACAGAGAAGAGGCAGAGGAGGGACAGAGGAGGGACAGAGACAGTGGAGGGACAGAGGAGGGACAGAGGAGAGACAGAGACAGTGGAGGGACAGAGGAGGGACAGAGGAGGGATAGATGAAGGACAGAGGATTCTCTGTGAACTCCTCTGAAGGGAGAAGAGGTTAAAATAAAGAGTGAGGTCTAAAGCAGGACTAAAGCGATCAGCAGGAGGTGCAGCTGTGGAGGCGTCAGCAGCAGAACTGATCCTGTTTAACTTTCACCTGAACTCACAGTTACACCGACTTTCATCACACATCTGCCCACAAGTGTCTCTAAATCTGTCTCTAACTGTCCTCAGACACACCTGTACAGGTGAGAGTGTCTCTAACTGTCCTCAGACACACCTGTACAGGTGAGAGTGTCTCTAACTGTCCTCAGACACACCTGTACAGGTGAGAGTGTCTCTAACTGTCCTCAGACACACCTGTACAGGTGAGAGTGTCTCTAACTGTCCTCAGACACACCTGTACAGGTGAGAGTGTCTCTATATGTCCTCAGACACACCTGTACAGGTGAGAGTGTCTCTATATGTCCTCAGACACACCTGTACAGGTGAGAGCGTCTCTAAATGTCCTCAGACACACCTGTACAGGTGAGAGCGTCTCTAAATGTCCTCACACACACTTGTACAGGTGAGAGCGTCTCTAAATGTCCTCAGACACACTTGTACAGGTGAGAGCGTCTCTAAATGTCCTCAGACACACCTGTACAGGTGAGAGCGTCTGTAAATGTCCTCAGACACACCTGTACAGGTGAGAGCGTCTCTAAATGTCCTCAGACACACCTGTACAGGTGAGAGCGTCTCTAAATGTCCTCAGACACACTTGTACAGGTGAGAGTGTCTCTAAATGTCCTCAGACACACCTGTACAGGTGAGAGCGTCTCTAAATGTCCTCAGACACACCTGTACAGGTGAGAGCGTCTGTAAATGTCCTCAGACACACCTGTACAGGTGAGAGCGTCTCTAAATGTCCTCAGACACACCTGTACAGGTGAGAGTGTCTCTAAATGTCCTCAGACACACCTGTACAGGTGAAGAGCGTAGCGAACAGTAGTGTTTAAAATAATAGCAGTCAAACTATCAGTTCATTCATTCATTCATTCATTTTCTACCACTTATTCCCGTTAGGGGTCACAGGTGACTGGAGCCTATCCCAGTAACTTTGGGCCGAAGGCAGGGTACACCCTGGACAGGGGCCAGCTTGTCTCAGGGCTGACACAGCTGATACCTGCCAAAAGACCTGGCTTAGTGCTGGCTTAGTGCTGGTTTATATCTGGCTTAGTCCTGGTTTAGTCCTGGTTTATATCTGGATTAGCCCTGGTTTAGTCCTGGTTTATATCTGGCTTAGTCCTGGTTTATATCTGGTTTAGTCCTGGTTTATATCTGGCTTAGTCCTGGTTTAGTCCTGGTTTATATCTGGCTTAGTCCTGGTTTATATCTGGTTTAGTCCTGGTTTATATCTGGCTTAGTCCTGGTTTATATCTGGTTTAGTCCTGGTTTATATCTGGCTTAGTCCTGGTTTAGTCCTGGTTTATATCTGGCTTAGTCCTGGTTTATATCTGGCTTAGTCCTGGTTTAGTCCTGGTTTATATCTGGTTTAGTCCTGGTTTATATCTGGCTTAGTCCTGGTTTAGTCCTGGTTTATATCTGGATTAGCCCTGGTTTATATCTGGCTTAGTCCAGGTTTAGTCCTGGTTTATATCTGGTTTAGTCCTGGTTTATATCTGGTTTATATCTGGCTTAGTCCAGGTTTAGTCCTGGTTATTTTAAATATTAGTTCAGAGATCCCCAGGAATCAGAATCTTAAAGCATTTTCAGTTCATACAGGAAATGTTTGTGTTAAGAAAATTTCAGCCTAATATTCTTTGTTATATTTTTATAACACATTTGATCATTTCTTTTCATGTTTTGATTTGGAACAGAATGAGCAGTGTTCTCAATGCATTTGCATGGAAATAAAAGCTCGAATAAGGTTTTAGAGATTTACTCACTGTGATAAACACACTGCTATTATTGTGAAGTAACAGTAACTGCAGTATTTCGTCAGGTTTCACTCGTTTGGACACAGCTCTGTCACAGCAGCGGCTCACGGAGAGCTCAGGAGCAGCTCTGAGCCTTTAGTTTGTGTTTAGCTGTAGTCCAGTCTGTGGTCTGTAGTCCGGTCTGTGGTCTGTAGTCCGGTCTGTGGTCTGTAGTCCGGTCTGTGGTCTGTAGTCCGGTCTGTGGTCTGTAGTCGGGTCTGTGGTCTGTAGTCGGGTCTGTGGTCTGTAGTCCGGTCTGTGGTCTGTAGTCGGGTCTGTGGTCTGTAGTCCGGTCTATGATCTGTAGTCCGGTCTGTGGTCTGTAGTCGAGTCTATGGTCTGCAGTCCGGTCTGTGGTCTGTAGTCCGGTCTGTGGTCTGTAGTCGAGTCTATGGTCTGTAGTCGGGTCTGTGGTCTGTAGTCCGGTCTATGATCTGTAGTCCGGTCTGTGGTCTGTAGTCCAGTCTATGGTCTGCAGTCCGGTCTGTGGTCTGTAGTCCGGTCTGTGGTCTGTAGTCGGGTCTGTGGTCTGTAGTCGGGTCTGTGGTCTGTAGTCCGGTCTGTGGTCTGTAGTCTGGTCTGTAGTCTGGTCTGTGGTCTGTAGTCCGGTCTGTGGTCTGTAGTCCGGTCTGTGGTCTGTAGTCTGGTCTGTAGTCCGGTCTGTGGTCTGTAGTCGGGTCTGTGGTCTGTAGTCGGGTCTGTGGTCTGTAGTCCAGTCTGTGGTCTGTAGTCGGGTCTGTGGTCTGTAGTCGGGTCTGTGGTCTGTAGTCGGGTCTGTGGTCTGTAGTCCGGTCTATGATCTGTAGTCCGGTCTGTGGTCTGTAGTCGAGTCTATGGTCTGTAGTCTGGTCTGTGGTCTGTAGTCCGGTCTGTGGTCTGTAGTCCGGTCTGTGGTCTGTAGTCGAGTCTATGGTCTGTAGTCCGGTCTATGGTCTGTAGTCGAGTCTATGGTCTGTAGTCCGGTCTGTGGTCTGTGGTCTGTAGTCCAGTCTGTGGTCTGTAGTCGGGTCTGTGGTCTGTAGTCGGGTCTGTGGTCTGTAGTCCGGTCTGTGGTCTGTAGTCCGGTCTGTGGTCTGTAGTCCGGTCTATGGTCTGTAGTCCGGTCTATGGTCTGTAGTCGAGTCTATGGTCTGTAGTCCGGTCTGTGGTCTGTGGTCTGTAGTCCAGTCTGTGGTCTGTAGTCGGGTCTGTGGTCTGTAGTCGGGTCTGTGGTCTGTAGTCGGGTCTGTGGTCTGTAGTCCGGTCTGTGGTCTGTAGTCCGGTCTGTGGTCTGTAGTCCGGTCTGTGGTCTGTAGTCCGGTCTGTGGTCTGTAGTCGAGTCTGTGGTCTGTAGTCGAGTCTATGGTCTGTAGTCCGGTCTATGGTCTGTAGTCGAGTCTATGGTCTGTAGTCCGGTCTGTGGTCTGTAGTCGGGTCTGTGGTCTGTAGTCGGGTCTGTGGTCTGTAGTCGGGTCTGTGGTCTGTAGTCCGGTCTGTGGTCTGTAGTCGGGTCTATGGTCTGTAGTCGGGTCTATGGTCTGTAGTCGAGTCTATGGTCTGTAGTCCGGTCTGTGGTCTGTAGTCGGGTCTGTGGTCTGTAGTCCGGTCTGTGGTCTGTAGTCCGGTCTGTGGTCTGTAGTCCGGTCTGTGGTCTGTAGTCCGGTCTGTGGTCTGTAGTCCGGTCTGTGGTCTGTAGTCCGGTCTGTGTCTCAGGTGTGGATGTGTAAGCGCCGCTGTCTTTAGCAGCGTTTAACCCAAGGTTTTGCAGGGTTCATACAGTTTTTTACCAAGAATTTTCCATGACTTTTCCATAACCTTTGATTAAATTTCCAAGAGCTGAAAAATGATTTCCAGGTGTTTAAATTGTATTGAAAATGTCTACTGTAGGGCATCAGAAACATACTGCTGCAATATCATTTGTTAAATTTGGAAATTAGTCAGTAGAAAAAAAAAAAAAGAAAAAAGAAATGGGGCTTCTTCCCCCAGAAATAAATTATTCCACTAATGTTACTGACTTATTATGCTATATTAGATATACAGTAATCATCTCTGTCTTTTTGGTTTTGGTAATGCTTTAAAAAAGCAAACACCAGCAGAAAAATTATTTAGTTCAAATATTCTGACAAAAAGCAGATATAGGTCACTTTTTCCAGCAGTGAAAACAAGAAGACAGCGTTTCTACTGAGCGCTTATGTTTACTGTATTCTAGCTTCTAGCCGGTGTCTTTAGTGATGTTTAACCCAGGTTTTTGTCTCTCAGGTAGATGCACTCGCCTGTCTTTATTGATGTTTAACCCAGGTTTTTGTCTCTCAGGTAGACGCACTCGCCGGTGTCTTTAGTGATGTTTAACCCAGGTTTTTGTCTCTCAGGTAGACGCACTCGCCAGTGTCGTTAGTGACGTTTAACCCAGGTTTTTGTCTCTCAGGTAGACGCACTCGCCGGTGTCTTAGTGACGTTTAACCCAGGTTTTTGTCTCTCAGGTAGACACACTCGCCAGTGTCGTTAGTGACGTTTAACCCAGGTTTTTGTCTCTCAGGTAGACACACTCGCCGGTGTCTTGTGACGTTTAACCCAGGTTTTTGTCTCTCAGGTAGACACACTCGCCGGTGTCTTTAGTGATGTTTAACCCAGGTTTTTGTCTCTCAGGTAGATGCACTCGCCTGTCTTTATTGATGTTTAACCCAGGTTTTTGTCTCTCAGGTAGACGCACTCGCCGGTGTCTTTAGTGATGTTTAACCCAGGTTTTTGTCTCTCAGGGAGACGCACTCGCCAGTGTCGTTAGTGACGTTTAACCCAGGTTTTTGTCTCTCAGGTAGACGCACTCGCCGGTGTCTTTAGTGATGTTTAACCCAGGTTTTTGTCTCTCAGGTAGACGCACTCGCCAGTGTCGTTAGTGACGTTTAACCCAGGTTTTTGTCTCTCAGGTAGACACACTCGCCGGTGTCTTGTGACGTTTAACCCAGGTTTTTGTCTCTCAGGTAGACACACTCGCCGGTGTCTTGTGACGTTTAACCCAGGTTTTTGTCTCTCAGGTAGACACACTCGCCGATGTCTTTAGTGATGTTTAACCCAGGTTTTTGTCTCTCAGGTAGACACACTCGCCGATGTCTTTAGTGATGTTTAACCCAGGTTTTTGTCTCTCAGGTAAGCGCCCTCACCAGTGCAGCGTGTGTCAGAAAGCCTTCAAACACAAGCACCATCTTCTGGAGCATTCACGGCTTCACTCTGGAGAGAAGCCGTACGTCTGTGACCGCTGCGGAAAACGTTTTTCTCACTCAGGCTCTTACTCCCAGCACATGAACCACCGCTACGCCTACTGCAAACGGGACCGGGACCAGAACCTCCAGAACCTCCAGAACCCGGGCCAAAACCAGGACCAGGGAGAGAAGATTCACCAGCAGGTCCAGAGGGAAGAGCGGGAGGAGCAGCACCTGAACCACCGGTACGCCTACTGCAAACAGGAAACTGACCTACCGGACCTAGATGAGAACCTTCAGAACCAGAAGGAACTGGATCTGAACCAGCACAGACCAGACACAGATCTGAGAGACTGGGACCGGGACAAAGACCCGAGCATCACAACAGGTCCTTGAGGAGATCTATATGAGTTTGAAGAGAACCACAGGGAAAACACTCAGGTGAGGAGCAGTTTAGACCTGGTTTAAACCTGGTTTAGACCTAGCCTACGTACCAGCATAAGATTTGGAGGGGGTACGCAGTACCGGATGGAAGGAGATCAGCTGTCCAGCAGGTCTTTGCAGCTTTAACACATTAGAAAGCAGCCGCGGAGGCTTTTATGAGAAAAAAGAAATCTGACGCCAAAGCATGTGACCCAGGCAGTGCTTTATCTCATCATATATGTGTCTGTGTAGGTTTTTAGTGGCTTATGATCGCTCTGTGATGTGATTTAATGCACAGAATGTCCCTCTCCCCCTCATCATTCACTGATTGTGTCGCTTCCTTAAACAAACGCATTGAGCATGCGCGTCTTAAGCCCAAAGCACACCTGGAGTGCCACCTCAAACTACACCAAATGCTTGTGAAGGCTTTAACATAAAATACATATTTTAAACTCCACGTTGTTTATCTGTGAATAACGGGACAAAGTGATAGAAGTGGCCCAGGCTGTGTGAGGACAAACTGGTCTGTTCTATAGCAGGTTATTAGCGAGTTAGCAGCAGAAAGGAGTTTCCCCGAGCTCTGACTGCAGCAGGAGTCAGGAGCTGCTGCCTGTGTCCCCCCGAGCAGCAGCTACTGTCCCTCGGTGTTTACAGCTGTGTGTCTGTGTCACACAGAGCAGAAAACCGTCTTTGTTACTGCAGAAGTACAGGGACCATGTGTTTTCAGCCTCTGCCTCATAGAAAACAATAGGGGCGTATTTTTTGACGTGCATCCGGTGTGTGTTACGGTGCGTTTGCTTTGTTGTCAAACCCGTATAAGCCATGTCTATATTTTTCATTTATAGTCAAGATTCATTCTCAACCTCGTATATCTGCTTTTTCTGCTATTAAAAATATATATGTAGGCATAATTTGTTATAGTACCGGCATAAGCAAAAATCTACTTTCACCCCTGCCTAGCCTGGAAAGCCAGACTCAACTACCAGCCACCAGGACAGTCTGGTTTCCCTCTCAAAGCAAAGCGTGTCTCCAGTTCGATCTGGAGCAGCCGTTTACCTGCAGCGCGTCTGACAAAAGTTGAAGAGCTAACCAAGGTAGTGCTGGCTACTGAGCTAATTTTCCAACTTCTGAGCTGATTAAAGGCGTTTAGTGCTTGCTTGCTTTCCTTTCCTTTTTCCACAAGTCTATGTACAACTGGCTTCTGCTGCTGTCGCCTTTCACAAATAAGGACAAAGCTGCTTATAATACAGTGTATTCTGGTGATTTAGGGAAGAAAAAAACAGAAAGAATCCATGTTTGTTAGGGTCAGCAGTGCACTGCTTATGTACCGCCTTTCGTTTCTCTGATTGGTTACTCCGCCTGTGTTAGCTCCGCCCTTCGTTTCTCTGATTGGTTACTCCGCCTGTGTTAGCTCCGCCCTTCGTCCCTCTGATTGGTTACTGTCATTCTTCCACCTCAAAAACAAAACATTTCCTAAGTGGGACCAGACTCACTTCTGTGTATAAAAAGAGAAAAAGCGTTTGGCCAGGCCAGGCCAGGTCTAGACCAAGTCCTGATCTAGATCTGATCTTGTTTTTTTCTTTGTTTGCAGAATGACAAAGCAGAAGTAAATGGAAGAGAAGAACAGACAAGAAATAAAGAAGGAACTGAGAGAAGAATAACCTGGGACTAAACCAGGTCTAAACCAGGACTAAACCAGGACTAAACCAGATCTAAACCAGGACTAAACCAAGACTAAACCAAGACTAAACCAGATCTAAACCAGGACTAAACCAGGACTAAACCAGGACTAAACCAGATCTAAACCAGATCTAAACCAAGACTAAACCATCTGTATATCTGATAAAATGCACTTAACTGCGAAAGCCGCTGGACTAAGTGGTTTCAGAGACTGTTTTAATCTGAAAAACTTTCAAACACCAGGAAGTCACTGCACTTCAAAATAAAAGCACTGTGGGTTAGTTTTCCCCATTTTTCCTGACAGCATTGTTTTAATGGTGTGTTGTATTAGGATTAACTTATTTACTCTTTTCAAAAAAACTTTAAGTGTTATTCCAGGTTTAAGGGCACTTCCAGGGTTTTCCACTTTAAAGTGTTCATCTAAACTATGTCTTTGTAAAAGCCCCCAAATGGCCGTCCAACGTCTCATTTGTAATCAAACACACGTCGGCCATTTTGTGCCTCGATCCTCATCTTCATGGTTTGGCTTTTGTTTACTGTAAACCTTCGTCAGTAGTGTTTCAGATTCCTTTTTCCAAAATGTTTGACACAAAATGGCCGCCACGCGGTGCAGTTTCTCCTCTGCTGTGAGTTTATTTATTGTCAGTAATATTTTGACCTCTTTGTGTGGAACACTGTAACAGAGCTGGAAAGAATAACGACGACGCTCGTGTTGTTGTAGCTGAAACTAACTTTTAATAAAAATCCTTTTTTAAAACTTTGTGGGTTTTTTTTTTTTACAATAAACTTCCATTTCTGGCATTTCTCTGGTTTTATAACAAAGTCAGACATTTTTATTAAAACTCCAACCCCTTACCCTCGGAGGAGACTCAGGATGCAGTGTGAGTGCAAGATAAGGCCATATCTTCACTGTCTCTGTCCTCAGGCTTCTGCTCCTTTACAGTCTGTGAGGGAGGTTTGGAGGAGCAGACGGGAGCAGAGAGCAGCTCCTCAAACTGAGGCCTGAGTCTGGACCAGGAGAACTGGGACATGTCCATCTGTGAGCAGAGAGGAGTAGAGATACTGTGAGAAATACGTGGCACAGCTTGAACTTCCACAGATTAAAGTCGACACTGCTCCTGATGAATCTGACTCGTATTTAGACACAAACAGTAAAAAAACTTTCTCTCTGGCTTTTCACACAGACCTCAGTCTCACAAAAAACTGAAGAAAGAAAAATTAAAATAAGGTTAAGTAAAGAATGGAAAAGTAAAATAAAGGAAACTAAAGTAAGCTAACGTTAACAAAAGTAAGGTGAGGAAAAGTAAGGTAAGTTAAAGTAAAGAAGAATAAAGTGAGGAAAAGTAGAGTAAAGTAAAAGTGAGGTAAAATAGAATAAAATA
>CM036240.1:40713047-40753047 GCA_020698575.1 Bostrychus sinensis
CCCCAGGTAATCACCCAGGATTTTCCAGTCTTCAGTGCAAGGAACTCCAGTCCAGGACACCTGCTGTCTCTCTGGCTGCAAACAAAGATTGTGTTACAAAACTAAATGTACATGATGTGCAGGTTGTGAGGAGATAACATTTCATGAAATGTGGTAGGAAAACAACTGAAAGTGCCTTTTTTTGTTTCCTTTAACCTCTGGGCCTTCCTGTGGACATTCTACTCTCGTGTTTGTCAAACTCGTCTTTGTGAATCAGAGGATTTTTGGTGACCCACATGAGAGGACAGTGTTTGCGTCTTTTTTCAGCCTGTAATGTTTCACCAAAGCCTGAGACGATACCCTACAAGATGGGTATCAATCTACTCCACTGCCTAATTTCAGCAGTAAGGTCTGTGTGGGTTGAGTGGAATAATCACACAATACTGAGATCTGTCTTCATCACACTCTCCAAGAAACCTTAAGCTCTGGATTGTTCAGACTGTAGAACCATCAGTCTCATGAGCCAGTATCAGTGCCAAGTGGGGTCTCGAGATTAGAAGACGAAACGCCTTGTTGTCTCTAACACCAGAACCACAATGCAGCCTCATTTGTGACAACACAGCGATTGAGCAAGTCTGAGTTGTAACTACCTTCACTGCTGCGCTGGACAAGCGAAAGATTGCCTCAATGAAACATCTTCACTGACTGCAACCTCATCATAAAAACAACAGTTTGGTCAGTTTTTTTATACAGCTTAGAAGCTTGGACACTCAGTGCCAAGACAAAGCAGATGCTCCAGAACATAGAGATGTGGCTCTATCACACAATTCTGAAAGTCTTGTCCATCCTCCAAAGAGCAAGACAAGGGTGCCAGGTGCTTCAAACCATTGAACTCAGACCAAGGAGGTTCCTGGTAGGGTGGAAGTGGGATATTTGGACATTACTTGCATTTTGGACTTTTGGAGTAAATTGTGATAAGAAGCCAAAACATTAAATACACAATCAACAATACAATTTTGAAATCCTCAGGATGTTTTGTACTCAAATAAAAAGAGAAAATGTAGACATCACACACGCAGAATTGTTCCAGACTGTTATGTTCCTAATGTGGGACAGGAAAACGTATACATTCTTAAGCCTGTAGTTCAGGTAAAAGGAAAGCAAGTCATCATTTTCAATTTCACAGTTTTTTTGTAACTGTTTATTTTATTTTTGATTACAGAGCTAAGATAACCTGTAACATTATAATAATTTAAATATTAATGAAATCATTGTCGATGTCGATTCAGCTCTCTTGCTGGATTATGTAGATCCCTCTCTGCCTTGCTCTTGTCCTTTGCCATTGTGTTCTGAAATATATTTAATTCAATTAATTTAATTCATCTGTATGTGACAATGCAATGTGTGGCCGGTTGCATTAAGAAGAAAATCTGGCTAATTACCCATGCAAATGAGTTGCTGTGGCAACCCCTGTATGGAAAGGGAGCAGTCTCTCATCACTGTGCACAAATACATAGGCTACACTCCCAAAAAGACAACTCCTCACTCTATTTTCAGAGATACAGCCACCCACAGTTGAATGCAACTGTATCTTAAAGTCTAAATTCTAGTGTGACACATTAGATAACATAAACCCTGTAAATAATACTAAATTATGGTAATCTCAATTGTCCCACATTAGGCAACTCATGCTGTCCCACTTTAGGAAACAGGTTTTGACATAAAATTTGATTGTAGTAGCAAATATACACTATATTTGCACCATATTGTATTATTTTGTAAGCAAACATTTCACAAATGCACCCTGAAAAAATGATCAGGCTAGGATTGTTTATGAGAAATGTATACCCTTAACCTTATTTTTTTCTCTATGCCATTGACCTTTGGATGATCTTAACCTGGGACACTTATATCATGTTACTTTGCTAACTCGATATCACAGCTTCAGAAAACCCATGATTTCATAGACTTTAATTTATTTCACACAGAACCACAGGCACTAGAGCTTAGGTGTCCCGCATTAGCAAGTGTCTCATATTCAGGTAATCCACCCTACCTCTGTGTTGCCAGATGCCTCAAGAGCTCCAGAGCAAGAGGAGGGCAGTGCATCACCTTCACACTGCTGGCAAAAAGTCCCTGACAGACATGAGACCAAGCAAGAAACAGAGAAAAATGCCTTCTATGTGACAACCCACTATGGCTGAATCAGCTACCGCACTCCAGACATTCACAACTATTGCCTCATCAATAGTTTCATCAATACGACCACCGTCTCTTACGATTTCACTTTGCCCAACCCAAGAGGAAAGACTTGTTGTTTCTTCCATGTTGGTTTTTATGCTGAAGTACAAAACAACCTAGAAACAAACCTCAGGGTATGAGGTGTGATATTCTACAAAATTCTTTCCAAAGACATCTGTTTCTTCCGTGTGACGAACACTGTCTAACCTTCGGCACGGAGAGAATATTTCCCATCCCTGCGTTTATGTCTCGAAGTTGAAACCTTTTTTACAGCGTGTCTGAACCAGTGTCAGTCCCTCTGCCAGTGCACTCTTTTGAGAGGCTCTCCTCTTAAAACTCACTTAAAGGCAACATTCAGTTTTCCACCTGCACTAACATATAATTAATGGCTATGTCTGTAAAAGTAAATTCATTTATCTCTACTATAATCAAAACAAACTATGTCTCTGGAACATTTGTTTAACGTTGAGTCGTTTGATTTGGGAGTTTGAAAAAATGACTGGATCAAACCTACCGTGTGAGGACGAGGTCTGAGCTGAGATTGGCCCCCAGGTGTGGGAGTACACCTCGGCCCCTGAGGCCCGTCCTGCCTTTGGGGTTTCTAAACACATCAAATCACATCCAGAATAAAGCTCATGAACAAGTTTAGGTTAGTTTCATATTATCAAGTAACATACTGGTAATTATGAGCCTCAGATTCTGATCTGTAATGAAAGAGACATTGATTGTCAGTAAATGCAATCTTGTTTACATTTTGAAAATAATAGAACATATTGTTGAAGTAAGTACTTTGGTGCATTGTGTATTTTACTGTTTGAGTCTGCATTTTGAAGTTTAGTACAATGTCAGAAATAGTAATTATACCATTGTTCTTCATTTTTGTTGCTCATCTTAAAGTGGATGAACAAAGTGAGACATACTCATCCACAGGATGTCCACTGTCTTCAGAAGAGTAATATGGGGGCTTGTATAAGGGGAAGTAGACCTGTAATGAAGAACATTACAACAATGTACATCTACTGCACTGAACTGTGATGTGTCAACAGTGAAGTGAGTGGTGATATGAGCTTACCTCCCAGGGCACATTCTCATCAGGAACAGGGAAGCGTTGGATTTTCCCTGGGTGTCTGGATAGTCTAGCTGACGGGCCATAACGTGGAATTCCTCCTCCAGTGGGTTGATTTGAATATCAGTTCTTCTTGAATCCTCTGGTAACGTCTCCACTGTACAGAAAGGAAATGTGAAGACAGGAACATGTGGCAAATTCTGGACATTAATAAGATGCATTATGACAATGACTGACCTAGTGATCGTGTCTGTTCGTCTGGTAAACCTGAAGATGGCAGCCTGCTTTTAATCCACTGCAGATCCTGCATGACCATGAAAGAGTTGCGTACTGAGTGGTGGAGGTATATACTAATGCATTCCTCCAGGTGGGCAAGCCTTTTTATCACAGAATCATAGCTTGAGTCGTCTTCTCTCTCCATCCTTTACAAAAATAATAATGACAGTAGATTATTTAAGAGATAAACTAGAACATATTTCACAGGTGGATGGCTCAGTACTTCATTTCTCTGTTGTAAGACATGTGCCATTATTTTGTGGGTGAGTAAATAAGCTAAGCATGCTAGGACGTGGTATGTCCTGCAGATAACAAAATATATGGCTCCAGTAAGCAATGTTTTTGTTGTATTTTTAATTTTTAATTCTGAAGCTGTTGCTTGCTCCAGCGAAACTCTAACACTCATATATAGTTGCAGAAGTATTCAAACTCCCAGGTAGGCCGTAAGGATTTATTAAGAAGATCCTTGAGCGCTTTTGAGTGTCATTCTCAATCTCCATATTTAATCCCATTGAAAATCATTGGTAGAATTAAATTTGGGGACACACTAGAGGATCATCAGTGTGATTCAGTCCAGATTTGCTTCTCCTTGACTTCTGCCCTCTCGCAAATGATTATTTGTCGTGACACTCCTCGTGTGTGGCGTCACAACTCTAAGTTGGGCCGGGGCCTCTCCGTGCCCAGTGCTACATTTTACCAAATAATCATATAACGACACAATTTTGTATTTGTACTTGTATTTGACTTGTTTCTCTAAGCGAAAGCCATTTGGTGCAAGACCAGAAACAGCTATTGCTAATATACGCTAGCTTTATTTTTAGGAAAAGTTTGTACAACTCATATTGTCCTCTCCATGACTATAGCTGTTTATCACAAGGACAAGTACACATTTGATAAAAAAAAAACTAACATGTTCCTCTTTATTTCTTTTCTTTGTCTCTACTTTTTTTTACACAATAAAATTGTTCCTTCAAAAGAGAGTGTGTGGTTTTTGCAGTCTGCAGAAATAGTCTGTGCGATTGCAGGATTATAAGATAAAAAGTTTTTCTGAAATTTTCTGAAACTCTTTATGTCTGTAATCTACGTTGTGTGCTCTGCAGTTTTAAAATCTGTTAAGTCTTAAAATCCTCTGGTGTGTCCCCAGCTTTAAAGAAGGCAGGAGCAGCACAGAGGCCATCAAACGTCACTGAGCTAGAGGCTTTTGCAGGTTACGAATGTGCAAAGATTCCTGTGAAGAGGTGTGAGAAGCTTGTCAGCAGTGACCCAAAACATCTGTTAGAAGTGATAAAAGTGAAAGGATGCTCCACAGAGTCCTGAAGCTCAGGGCTGAATAATACTGCCCATGGGCCTGGGTTAAAGGAGACACATGTTTCATTTGAACTTTGAGTTTTTTATTTATCTTTCACATCATTATAATGTCTTTTGAGGTGAGGAGGGTGGAACATTTCTGCAGCTATAGCTCTGAAGCAGTGTTTCTTAGATTTGTTCCATTTGTGTTGTGTACTTTATGCTCTGGATCTGCTCCTGCTTTGTGGACAACAGGTATCTGTTCTTCATTAAGGCCTCCCACAACAGCAGCTCCTCCTCCTCCTCTTGAGAAAGCTTTTTCTCTAAAAAAAAAAAAAAAAAAAAAAAAGATAGAAATGGTCATGTGATAAAATACACCGACCTGTGTAGGCGTGTCCTCTTCAGTACGACACACCATTTATTTCATTTGTTATTTTAATTGGCAGTCATTAAACAATAATAACAATTGGGCTGTTTAAAGCCAGTATCTTCTGATTCTGTTCTAAGTTTTACTCACGCCAGAAATCTCAGCAGTGAAAGTAGAGTATGTCATGGTTCATAGTTTTAGTGTTCAGAAATGAACTAAAGCTTCACTGAGTAGGAAAGGTACAGCACAGGTCGTGTCAGTACAGGACTGCTTGGGTAGGTGACCCCAAAACTGGATCATGTTTCCATGATTCTGGGTCCAGGACACCAAAAGAGATAAAACATATCTGAAGTTGACTTGAACTGTTCTGAGTCTTTTTGAATGTGGCTGTTTATGAACCAAATCTTTCCTTTTATTTCTGGTGAGAATTATCAACATGCAGCAGTGATGTAGCTCCACCTTTTCCGAACCAGAGCTGTACAGTTTAAAAGTGGGACAGTACAGTACAATTTTTGGGGATGCGTTGGATTGTTTTGCGAAGTGGAAACACTTCCATACCAACCTGTATAATCTACCACTAAAATAATGTTCAAAACAATATTTTAAGGTTCAAATAATAATGTTGCTTTATCCAAATTCAACTCACTGAAGTCTGTGCTTGTCTCAGAGGACCCACAGTTGAAGATCCGGTAGAGATGATTGAGGATGATAAAAGGTGGAGGGATAGGAGGACGGCGGTGGTACCCCTTTATGAACTCATATCTCTGAAACTTCCATATACGGTCTGTGTTTTCATGCACTTCCTGGAAAGTATAGCTGTCCAACATCACAAGATTAGCATTTCTTAAGCAGACAAAAAATTCAAAGTGGACTGAGCAGATCAACATTAGAAATTAACATATCAGTTGCAGAGCGTGGCTTGTAACCAGTAACTAATACCAATGCTATCATCAACATATGATTTCATAATAACTATGAACTGCTATTCAATAAATTAGATTTATTATAAAAGCTGTTAAAAAGTATTAGTTCTGTAAATTAGCCTGTACTCTGAAGGTTGTTGTATCAGCCATAATAAGTCTTCACGTCATAATGAGTCTTCACTCTTTCGTTTGTTGACATCATTTCTGTTTTTGTAAGAGGTCAAGTCATCAGCGTTCCTAACAGTTAGGGACTGAGCAGCTCGTACCACTCAACATGTTCTAAATATTTCATTTAAAAGTTTGTCTTAGTGGGTGTAAAGGTGTTAAGAACAGAGGCTCTGCTAGAGTTTTATTTTGCCGTCAGTTTGGTTGACAGTGTTTGAAAATTCTGGCCATTAACAAGATCTAAAGATCTAAATAATAGAATAACAATTATGCCAAACACATGATTGCATCAATAATATAAAACGGTTAACCTTTGCATGAGAGAGTGAAAAAAAACTACCAGGTAATGTCTTAATTTACACACAGATTCGATAATGCTCCACACAAAATGATCAGACGACGTGTGAGTCCAGACGCACAACAGCACTGGGACACACACTTGGTTGGTTGAATAATGTCTTGGTTTACGCTATTTCAAAAGGTAGATTTGTGCATAAATGTAGGTGTGGTCAAGTTGATTGACAGCTGTCAAAAGGCGGGCTGGAAGGCTAGGCATTAGCATGTAGCTTAGCAGCTAATTAGCATTGCCTTAGCATCGTTCTGGCGCTCTTAGCCGAGCGGGCGGATTTGTTTTACGCCCTCATTATAGAGGAACCAGGGAGGGACTCGTTACAGTGAAGTTACACCTCTCTGCCCAGTTTTGTGATATCCACTGTAGGAGAAGTTAGAAAATCCAAGATTGGGCAGCTCTGAAAGCGGCCTCATAGCCAATACAGTGGGAAGGTAGGATAAGCTACCTCTATTTTTTTTTTTTTTTTAACTCTATGGTTACATTTGGTGCTTTGGTCAATGTGGGGGGTCCAGCTCTGGTTACTGTGTGCCAGAAACTAGGTTACTGAGAAAAGTTTGTGGTTGTCATAGATAAGTGCCATTAAATGTGTTAAATTTTTAACCCATTAATTTCTCTGTGATTAATTATTCATGATTAACACATTCAAGGCCCAGCCCTAATTATTTTATAGTCAGTATGAATCAAATAAGGATTGGATAAAAGTCTGAAAGAGCCTCAGTGTGAAAAGAGCAAAAATGGCTCTTTTGGTGTTAAGGGTTGCCAACTCCTGGTATAGACATACAACAAAATGCAAGCCCTAGAGTGGTTCGATAAACCAAACATACATGTGACGCATCGACTCAACATTCTGCCAAGAAAAATGCCTTATAGAAGCCAACAAAGACTCACTTGAAGATAGCTATGAGAAGGTTGATCAGCAGAATATTAGCGAAGAGCAGGTAAACACAAAGCAAAATGATGGTCAGCCACTCGGGAAAGGCCGGTATTTCGTTTTCATTCAACACTGGACACTTTGGCTTCAGAGGGTCGCTGCCGTTCACGCTGCAAGTATTTATGTCAAAGTAAGCCTCTGCAAAGAGAGTAACAATAGGATGTCATTGCAGCATTAGTCAAATAAAAGAACATTGTATGCAAGTGCACCCACTGTCAATGTGGCTGGAGATTTCTCCAAATATGGCGAGGTAGGGCTCGTAAACTGCCCCACGTAAGATCCAGCCCACTCGGTCCTCGTTGTGGATGAGAATGCCCTGTTTAGCCACACCATAGGCCACCACCCAGATGCCCGTCAGGAACAAGAAGAAAAACAAGTCCTTCATCTAAAACAGACAGCAGTTTGACCAATGAAAAGACGAGGAGTGAACAGTTATGTATCTGGAATATGATGCTGCTTCAGTGTATCCTCTCACCATTTTCTTGACCATTATGATTTTGGGTCCTAAGGTTCGATTGAGTGTGAAGCTGGCCATGAGGCGGATGCAGAAGATCATAAAGTCGAGGCAGAGGATGATTTTACCATAGTAAAAAAGGTTCTCAAGTAACCTGACGGAAATGTTATAACCACATTTTAAACTTCAGACGTTAACTGGAATAATAATTTTTAAGGAAATCTATACTTACCTAAATGCTAGACCAATAATAAAAATGATGATGGCCGAAACATCAAATTTATTCCAAAAGCCTTTCGTGTGTATCGTCACCTTTTTCCAATACCCATAGTTATCCGGATTATGGATCAGCTGAAGATTAAAACGTACTCAATATTGAACAGCACTTTTTATTTATGAAAGTGTACTTGCTTATTATTGTTATTATTTTATCCCAGCTACCGTGGACCTTAGTTTGGGGGCAGCATGGACAATGGCCAGTTAGCAGTTAGTTGCAGGACGACACTCTGACAACTCTCACAACCAGTAATTCTCACAAAGTTACGATCTCAGTGCTGAGAGGGAAAAGCACTAACTATTCTGTCATTATAATATCAATACATTTTCTTTTTTTTTTCTTTTTTTTACCTATTTTCTGTCACCCATGCAGCAACAACTTTGGGTACTGAGTAGCATGTGATTATTAAGGTAATGTCATACTTCATAATAAGAGCAGTATATAGAAAGAAATTCTAAAATCAAATATTTTACATTAATGCCATGTTAATGAACATTTTCTTATCTCTGAAGTAGGCTGTAATATCCAAGACCAGACTTAAATCTTGACTTATTTAAGAGTGTTTTCACACCTGAAATTCCACACCAAGTTTAACAAAATTTGAATTCAGACTCATGTAGATACTATAAAGACATGCTATTATTAATATAGATTTAATACAAACAGCATAAAAATCTAATGCACTGTTTAAGACACGCTTAAATCGCTGACATTCAGGGAGGATTTGGTCAAAAAGTCAGAACTAATGCAAAACGCGCTTTCACGTCACAACCACGGTCAACTCTTTTTAACAAACCAAAGACCAGATGTTTGTTTTGAACCACAGGCCATGGAAGCTTTCACAGTTGAGAATTTGGTCCGATTCAAATGTCCAACAGCGCTGCTGTGAAAGCGCATTAAGTGATCTTGCAGTCAGACACATCTTCCTGTCCACAGAATATATATTTTGGTAATGCACCTTCAAGCATATTAATTCATTAATTGTGAAAAAATGTAAATGAAAGCCAGACATAATTATTATTTTAAGATTGAAATCTCTGGTAAGCCATCTGTCTCCTTTACCAAGAAATATTGGTCTGGTATAATTTCCCCTTCATATGACTGCTTTAGGTTCTGTTCTGGTCTCCTCCCAGTGCCTCTTTATGCCCTTTCCTTACCTCGCGTATCTCCTCACAGATCAGGGAGAAGATCCAGATGTAGAGCACCATCTCAGAGACTGAGGGCGTGGGCTGGAAGTCCATCATTAGCACCACAGCGAACAGCATCAGGAAGGCAAAGTAGGACACAATGTTTAGGTAGAATGTAACCTGTGGAGCATTGTACAGAGACACTGTTTTGGCCCAGCAGGACTTCTGCTGCTTCTGCTGCTTCTTGGTTGGTGACTCACTGTGAACACGTTAAATTTAGATTAAAAAATGTGTCCCTTTCCTTAACAACCAAATTAAGTCATAATTACAACGCACCAGCTTTTGTTTTCTGAATGTTTTGAGTTGTCTGCTTTTATTTCCTTTTTGTCTGTTTCACCATCTCTGTGAAATAAATATAATTTAAATAATTAAAAATGTAAAAAAGTAAATAAGTTAAGATGTAAACTTATCATTCGCATTTAGGTCAATTAATGCTACAGTTACAGAACGGTCAGTATAAGATGTATACAACATGTTCATACAAATGTTTCTTGCTTGTCCTGTTAAAAACATCTCCTGGTAATCCTACTTCTGTAGGCATCAATGATAAATAGAAATTGAAATAGACACTTCACAGACACTTCCTCCATCTCTACCGTGGGGACCCCCAAGGCGTTCCCAGACTGACAGACATAGTCTCTCCAGCGTGTCCTAGGTCTTCCCCAGGGCCTCCTCCCGGTGGGACATGCCCGGAACACCTCCCCAGGGAGGCGTCCCGGAGGCGTCTGGAACAGATGCCCAAGCCACCTCAACTGACTCCTCTCAATGTGGAGGAGCAGCAGCTCTACTTCAAACTCCTACCGGGTAACTGAGTTCCTCTATCTCCAAGGGAGCGCCCTGCGGAGGAAACTCATTTTGGCCGCTTGTATCCGGAATCTTGTTCTTTAGTCCTGACCCAGAGCTCCTGACCATAGGTGAGAGCAGGAACGTAGATCGACCGGTAAATTGAGAGCTTCGCCTTTTGGCTCAGCTCCTTTACCACAACAGACCGATACAGTGCACAGTGCACACTGAAGGTCCTGGTTCCATGAAGCCAACAGGACAACATCATCTGCAAAAAGCAGAGATGAAATCCTGTGATTCCCAAACTGGACTCCCTCCAGCCCCTACCTGCACCTAGAAATTCTGTCCATAAAGAAAATGAACAGAACCGGAGACAAAGGGCAGCCCTGAGTCCAACCTGCACTGGGAACAGCCTAACCCTAACCCTCGAGCCCCGATAGAGGGGGTAGAGCCGGTCCTGTGCTCCGCCACCAGGACGAAAACCGCATTGTTCCTCCTGAATCCAAGGTTTGACTATTGGCTGAATTCTCCTCTCCCTTACCCTGGAGTAGACTTTCCCAGGGAGGCTGAGAAGTGTGATCCCTCTGTAGTTGGAACACACCCTCCGGTCCCCCTTCTTAAAAAGAGGGACCACCACCTCAGTCTGCCAGTCCAGAGGCACTTTCTCCGACCACCTCAGAGTGCTGTGGGGCCTGGAAATATCTTTAGAATGTTTAACCTGGTACAGGGCAGGCTGAGACTGAGACAGTTTTAATATAAAGCTCATTTATCACCAATATAGTCTTTAGGCTGAAGTTTTTTTAGACTACTGACACACATGTTCAGTTTCCCAAAATCTGGTTTCTGGTTTAGGCCAAGGATCTTCAACTACATTTGGCCAAGGGCCAGAATTTTTCTTGGCAGACAGTGAGGGCAAGACTCTGTAGCAGTCAGTAGTACATAATAGCACCACTTGATGGTGCCTCTTTTATTTGATGGTAATGTAAGGTCAAAGTTCACATGAAGACAGTAGTAGTGCTCTGAACTGTATTGAGTATTGCATCTCTGTGCTCTACTCTACCTCAATAAGTGTTTTTTTAAATGGCGGCGCATGCTCTGCTGCGACGACACAGCTCTGTCACCTCGTCTGTCTCGTTTTTGTACGTTTTTGATGTGCTGATCTATGTTTTTGTGACGCACACAATATGTTGGATGTGAGCAAGATTATCTTAATTACACTGTCAATTCTGTGGCATCTGAACAACTGCGGGGCTTTACAACCTGTGACAAGCGGCTACGTGACACTCACCTATAGACGGCATGAGCTTCTCCAACTTCCCTCCTCTTCCCCTTGCCTTCAGAAGCCAACAATCAATCTACCCCCTGAACTACGACCAAGAAAACGGGGTAGAAGAGGTGGGGTACACACCAGGCTGAGGAAGCGTCCTTTTAGGCCCCCTCTCCCTTCCATCCTGCTGGCTAATGTCCCTTCCCTCCAGAACAAAATGGATCTGCTGCATGCTAAATGCCGACTGGAATGAAACTTCAGGGATGCTTGTGTCATCGCCTTGACAGAAACCTGGCTCGATGGGACCATTCCGGACTCAGGTCAGTCTTGATGGTTTTACCCTCATGCGAGCTGACAAGACAAGCAAGTCCGGGAAGAATAAAGGTGGCGGTGTCTGCATCTTTGTGAATAATCGATGGTGTGGTAACATCAAAACACACCAGAGGAAATGTACACCTGATGTTGAGTTCTCAACTCTGTCCCTATGGCCGTATTATCTCCCGAGGGAATTCCCATGCATGGTGATCAGCTGTGTTTACATCCCCCCCAAGCGCTAACACCTGGATAGCAGTGGAGCTACTAGCCGAGGATGCTAGCTCTATGATGGCTAAATATCCCGATGCCCCGCTGTTTGGGTGATTTTAACAACTGTAAGCTGGACTGTGTTGCTGTCACTGCACCAGTATGTGGATATTCCCATGAGGAAGCACAACAGCTTGGATTTATGTTATGGAAACATTTCTGATGCGTTCATCGCTCAGGCACATCCACCGCTTGGCTACTCTGACCATAATGTTGTTGTTCTGCTGCCTCACTACAGAGCGGAACTGAAGCACGCCAAGCCAACCATCCACAGCGCTACCGTTTGGTCGGAGAATGCCATTGCACAACTGCAGGGTTCCCTGGCGTGCACAGACTTGGAGATATTTCAGGGAGACATGGAGCAAAGAGTCTCAGTCATCACGCACTATATTCAATTCTGTATTATGTATTACTAACAATACCTACCAGAACATTTAAGAAATACCCAAATTCCCAACCCTGGTTCATGTCTCATATTAAAATTGAAATGAAAGAGAAACATAAGGCCTTCCAGCGTGGGGACTGGAACACTGTCAATACACTAAACAGACAAATAAAAAATGACATAAGAGCCAAACTCAGATATAAAGACAAGATTGAGCAGGAGTTCAGCAGTATGAACACAAAGCAGGCATTCCAGAAAATCAAGGTCCTCACTGGTCAAGCACAAAGTACTGGGCACCACGTAACATCTGACCCTGTCACTTTTACTGACTCTCTGAACTCGTTTTACACTCGCTTTGACAGACATGACCACTCTGCCATCTGTGAAGAACTGCTAAGTACCTTGCCATCGGACATTCCATCAGAGCCCCCGTTCACAGAGGAGGATGTACACTGGCAACTGAGCAGGTGTAAAGTGGGCAAGGCACCTGGTCCAGATGGCATTCCGGCAAGGGCACTGAAGCTGTGTGCTATGGAGTTGGCCCCCATCATTTTTTCTATCTTTTGGGACCCCATTAGAACAGCACGCATTCCTACAGCCTGGAAAACCTCTACAATAATTCTGGTTCCTAAGAAGCCCCATCCATCTGAGCCAAACCACTACCGACCCATAGCACTTACCTCCATCATAGTGAAGTACTTGGAAAAGCTGGTTCTCCAGACCATGCTGCCAGCAGTGAGACCACTGCTGGACCCTTAGCAGTTTGCCTTCAGAGCCAGGTGGGGGATGGAGGACACCGTGGCATGTCACCTCCACCCACTTCTACAACATCCTGAAATGACTGGCTCCTTCACATCCATCCTGTTCATTGACTTCAGCTCAGCCTTCAATACAACAGCACTATATGATCAAAAAGCTCCAACTGTTCAACCTGTCTCCATATCTCATCCACTGGATTTACAACTTCCTCAGTAACAGACCAAAGGCTGTCAGAGTGGGCTCAGTCACATCGTCCACCATGGTCACCAATACCGGCGCACCCCAGGGATGTGTGCTAAGCCCCTTTCTCTACACCCTCTATACAAACGACTGTATTAGCCCCTCACCTGTCACCACTTATTTCTCGTACTCGGACGACACTGCTATCCTGGCTCTGTTCACAGACAATAACTCCATTATTCCTACCTACAGTCTGTCACTCACTTCATTAAGTGGTGCTCCAATAACAGTCTGGAGCTGAATGTGGAGAAAACTAAGGAGTTATTCATCCACACTCATTCACACATCCCGGATCTGGCTCCCATCATTATACATGACAAACAGTGGAACGTGTCAGTCACTTCAAGTATCTTGGACTCACATTAGACAATAAACTTACTTTTGAACAACATGTCAAAGATATCCATAAATGCTCTCAACAAGACTCCACATCCTCCATAAGCTCCGTGCCCTCTCTGTCAGCCCACATCTTCTGTTATTGTTGTACACTAGTATTATTCAGCCCATCCTTCTCTACTGCTCTCCCTGTTACTTTAATATGCTCTCCATCACCAACAGAAACAAACTGACCAAGGTCACACACACACAGCATCCAAGATTATCAGTTTGCCCACCACTGACCTCTCCCTCAATAATAAACCTGTTACACATGTAGGAGTATTGGACCACTGCTGAAATTCTAAAAAAAAAAAAAAGGACATTCCTTTAGGAGACAAGAAGTCTGCTCTTACCCACCAAGGACACGGAACAAAGACATATATCTGTCCTATACGAACTGCAGACCAATAAATATGCCAGAAGAGGCCTCCTCTCTTCTCTGATAAGAACCAGAGACCTGGCACAAACCGCACCACAGATGGAACCAGATAATTAATTTACGTCTTTGTCCATCCCAACAAAGTTATGCATTAAAGACTTTATCACTCATTTGTTCAAGAGACAGATTTCATGCATTAACATGTTACTTTACAGGAAAATGTCATAGTTATGTTCTGGGCAAACTGTTGAAATCACTGGAGAGCTACAAAATGTATTTGGATTTTTGGTTCTACATGGTTCTATGCCAGAGAAACAAGCAAAATATTTTGTTTATTGCCATTATGAGCTTTTCAGGCCTCGATAAAGCGATTTTGTATGTTTGCTATGAACTACAGCTGGGATCAGCAACTAAAATTGCTTGGGGTCCACAGAATTAATGTTCTACCCTGCTGGGGTCCAAACATAATTTATAAAAAAATAATAATAGACTATATTACACTGTAATTTATGTATTTAATCTGTGCTACTAAAACATGTGCAATGGTTATTTCTGTCAGAGAAACATTTACCATCTCCACTTTAACAGAGCTGATGTTTGAACTGTGACAGACTCAGATCATATTGGAGACAGATGGATTTATAAAGACTGCCACTCTCCTCCAGACTCAGTATTTGGATGACACTATTGTAAATATATTAATTATGAATGTGAACGATGCAGGGGAGTGTAGCAATAATACTGGATAAATGCCATATTAGCAGCTAATTAATATGCACGAAAACTCTGTCCATTCATGTCTCATTGGTGCTTTGTTCACCTGAGTAAAGTGAGGCCAGAAATCGTGACATTAGAGACTTCTGCTCTGTAAAGTCCAGATTAATTCAGAGAACAGTGTAGCTGTAGCTGAAGCTGACATTAGAACTAAAACCAAAGCTAGAGAAGTAGCCCAGGACAGACAAACGTTTCCAAAACTCACCACAGACGTCTTCAGCAGATTCTTTTAATCCTGACATAAAAGGAACAGTCCATATTTGATAACTGTTATAGTCCATGGTCCTGGCTCGGTGAGAACTTCAGCTCAGTGTGAAGTCGGGACATTGGTCTCAGAGCTCCACACAGAGCTGTTCAGATAAAAGCAGCTGCCTCTCTGTGCTCTCGCCGTGGAAATCTGGGCTGGAATTTGCTTTATTTTAGCAGTTTTCAGCTCTGTCTGGCTCATTTAAATCTTTGCAGTGTCAGTCAGATCAGTGTACTCTGTAACTGTAGTCACCCACAAGGACCCCTTGCGTCTTAGTTGCGCCTGTTCAAAAACAAAATGCGGCAATATTTAGCTATTTTTAAAACATGTGAGCATTAGGAAAATTGCTTTGGGGTCCGGATCAAAACCTCTGGAGGTCTGGACCCGGGTTGCGGGGGCCTGAACTACAGCATAAGAGCCCAGACTGCTACAAGATGGCTGGGGATGCTCTGAGCTGACTGGTAGTCCTGGTTTAGTCTTGGGTGTGGTCCAGGTGTAGTCCTGGTTTAGTCTTGGGTGTGGTCCAGGTGTAGTCCTGGTTTAGTCTTGGGTGTGGTCCAGGTGTAGTCCTGGTTTAGTCCTGGCTTAATGTGGAGCTGTATCACACAAAAGTCATGGCCCTTTACTAAGAAAGGAACTTTAATGTCGTAGGCTTGTGTGACGCTAATCCTTCATCCACCTCACCCCCACTCCCCTGGACCCCTACCTCACCCCCACTCCCCTGGACCCCTACCTCACCCCCACTCCCCTGGACCCCTACCTCACTCCCACTCCCCTGTCTGGATGAATCCTTACAGAGTGAACTATGATCCTATAGATGTGCTAATGGACTAACTCCTGACACATGTTGCTGTTCGTCCTGGGAGAGGATCTCTCCTTCAATATGGGCTCCATAAGGTTTCTGCTTTTTTCCCACAACTGGTTTTTTTTTAGGAGTTTTTCTTTCAGAGCAGGAGGGTCTAAGGACAGGAGTGTCCTGGGTCTGTTTAGTTTAGTGTAGTTATTATATGTTACAGCTAAATTGGTGTTACTTTTGTGTGGTGTTTTTCATGTGCACTATTAGCTTTGGTCACTAGAGGGGGTTTGTGTACGCGGCACGCTTGTGTGGGGAGGAGGATAAATAGATGTGACTGCGTTCCTTCTGGTGACGCTACTGGAAGGAAGCTGCAGTCTCTTGACCATTGTGCGGGAAGGTTGTTGGCTCGTTTATGGATTTTATAATTGTATTGAAACGCTGGACACTGAACCCTTTTATTGATTTAAATCTACTGGTCATTAAATAAAGTTGCAAGTGCATCAGATTCAGTCCTCTCCAATCTCTGCTATTTCCTTCCTTGACCAGAACATCAAACTCTCCCCCTCTGTGACTAATCTTGGCGTCAAATTTGATCCCCACCTCTCATTTGAAAGTCACGTCCAACACCTCTGTAAGATATCATTCTACCACCTATGGATCATCTCCAAAATCCGCCCCTCCCTCTCCCTTGCAGATGCTGAAAAACTGGTCCATGCCTTTATCTCTTCCAGGCTTGACTACTGTAATGCACTCCTCATCGGGATCCCTGGCAAGAGCATTCAGAGATTGCAGTATATCCAAAACAGCTCTGCCAGGGTCCTGATGAGGGTGCGTAAATTTGACAGCATAACTCCCATCCTCCGTACTCTTCACTGGCTCCCCATCCAACAACGAATCCAATATAAAATCTGTCTTCTCACCTACCAGTGCCTTCATGGAACTGCCCCACCGTACCTCACAGAGCTCTTGACCCCCCACACCACAACCAGACAACTCCGCAGCACAGACAGCCATCGCCTTCGCCCTCCCAAGACCAAACTCCGCACCATGGGTGACAGAGCTTTTCAGGCAGCTGCCCCGCGTCTCTGGAATGCCCTTCCAATTCATCTCAGGAACCTCAGACTGTTGACTCTTTTAAAAAGCAACTAAAGACTTTTTTATTCAAATAATTTTATGGTTATGCTTTTACTTGTTTTACTGTGCTGTTTTCACCAATTTTATTTTACTGTAGCACTTTGAGATTTGTTGGACAAATGTAAAGCACATTATAAATTATAAATAAAATCTATTATTATTATTATTATTAAGTATTATTTTAAAGCTTATAAAAGTCTGAAATACTTTCATTGATTTTTATCTCCGATACACGTGTCAGACAAGACTTCTGGTAGCAAGTAGTGTTTGTATTAAAGACCAAAACAGGACACTACAGTCCATGTTGATTGTGTGTTTATGTTTGATTAAATGTTTGTGAAGCCCTTTGAGGAGACTTTTGTTACTGGGCTGGCCGATTTTGGCTGTTTTCTATGAACAGCAGTGTACTCGACTGAGTTCTCTGGACAACCCAAAGCACTTTTCTGTTGAAAATAGAAGTGTTCTTATTGGCGTATTTTAGGTGCTTTTCCACTGGGTCAGAACGGGGTGGGACGCATCGCTTTGGAGCTGTGTCCACTTCCCAAAGCGTTCCAGTCCTCCCAAAAAGTGGTCCAAACCATTCTACTTTTGGCTGTCCTCCCTGATGGGGTCCAGCTCGGGTAAGCGTCTGGAATGGTTAGAGGTGGGCACTGCCGTGAGCTGATTGGATGAGAGAGAATCCTCACTCAGGCAAAAACAAGCCAAAGACAGAAATAAAAAGGAATTTTTTTATATTTTATTTTTTTAATCAAACACGTACTTGTCCTTGTGATAAACAGCTATATTCAGAGGGGACAAGCTAATGTTGAGGCCACTCTTTCTAAAAATAAAGCTAGCGTATATTAGCAACAGCTCTTTCAGGTTTAGCAAAGTATGGGTCTCACTTCGAGAATGTAAACATTTAATTTTTAGTTAAGACTGGGTTAAACATGAGTTCAAATCATGTGATCATTCAAGAATCATGAAATCATTCTTTTTTGTGCTTATGTGACATCAGTGTTTATGTAACAGACGCCTGTCTCCTGGACCCAGAGTCATGAAAACAGCAGGTTTTGGGGCGACCTGTTCTAAGGTATCCCGTACCGTTCTGCCCAGTGGAAAAGCGATTGATTAAATTGGGCTCTACTTGGGACCCAATGTTTTCCTGGGGGCCAGATGGAAAGCTCTGGTGGGCCAGATGTGGCCTGCGGGCTGCCTGTTGACTTCCCCTGGTGAGGGCCAACAATAAAAGCAGTATTGTTAGCTAGATCTACCTGAAAGCCAGGAATCCAGGAAAGTAAATGAGTGGAAAGAACATGATGCACGCCACGACTTTCCAGACTGCGTTTTCAACGGACAGCTCTCCGCACCAGATCTGACTCAGATGATCCTACACATCCAAAGATTTAAAGATTTTTAACATACAGTACTGACATACGCGCCAAACTATTCAAAAGAGTTTATTAATGTTTAAGTCATATTACCTGGACACCTGACTGTGCCACAAAGTTTTTATCATCAGCCTCCAGAGCCAGTCTCAGACATGTGGTTTTGCCCCAAAATGGCGACACTCGCACCAACAGTTTCTGAGCACGCTTCTTGTCACAAGAGTAGCACTCTCTGAAGACACCTAGAATCCACAAGTGGTAATATGTATACTAGCGATGACATTATTTCTCTCATTTATTGTTCACAGATAATTAATGTGTCCACTGAGCTCTACGACCTCCGTCTACAACCAGAAAGTCTGCTGATGAGCAAATGAGAGACACTCACGTTAATGGAGTTGTAGAAATAGTAATTTTTCATTCTTTCACTACCTGATTCACTTTTTTGACACAGTTACCTTGATTTGTGTGAATATTTTAAATGTATTCAGTTTTGAGATGTCAGGACATTGGTTTTTAATGTTATTATGTTAATGTTATTATTTTTTACCAATAGCGAGCGTCTCATAATGATCGGCGAGCTCTTTCATATCTTCTGCCTCATCTTCATCACTGTTCTTTTTTGACAGTTCTTTCAAAATTTTACTGGCAGCCAGAGCAGCAACCATAGAGTCTTCACACTGTCAGAAATAGAGAAACAATGACCATGAAGACAAGACCACAAGCAGACACTGACACTCTTGCATATTTTTCAGTTACCCTTTCCCAAGCAATTTTAGCCAGTTCTTTATTGTTCTGAAGAATGGCCCATAAAAAGACATATGTGGCTGGATCCCAGTGTTTATCCTTTTCCGAAGACGGGCTTTTGGACTGCTACAAGAAATGAAAGGAAGAGCTTTTTAAATATTTGGAATATTCATTCATTCATTATGTGACAAATGCCTTAATTCTTCAGTAGTTTATATGACAAGGCTTACTGAATCTGCAGGCATGTCTACACAGGCGTCCTCAGTGTGGGGAAAATAGAGTTTTTCAGTGAAGCATCCCAACAAGCGTTGGATCTCATTACAGACATCAGTCATTAATTGCTCTGTATTGTTTTTGCACAGCTTTTGCCGAATCACAGAGTTGAGCGGGAGGTTGTTGTAGAGTTCACACAAAGTGCCGCCATCCAGGAAGTCTCTAAAACTCATGCCATTCTCCAGCAGAAGACTCACAAACTCAGGCTTGTTGCCAACAAGTGCTGAGATCATGACTCTGTGGAGGTCACTGGGCTGTACAATGGGAGCGGGAAAAAAAGTATTATTTTTTTCAGAATCAGCTATAAAGAGGCATTAAAAATATTTATTTTTACTGATCTTTCTATTGCAAATGACACTGAGGTAAAAGAAATTGTGGCAGCTGGTAATGAGGATTAAATCGATTTGGAGTGGGGGAGCTTGATAGTGGCTGGCGAGAGGAAGTGTTTTCACGTTTCAACAACAAAACTTCTGATGGCTGTTCATAAAACTAACTCATTTTGCTGTCATTTCTGTTTCATAAAACCAGCTCATCCCGAGACTCGCTCAGTCACCATGGAAACATTTTATCTTTCTTTGTTTCTAAAACAGTAACACTCCTGACATTATTTTATATCAGCCATCGGTGATTGCAGATTCATCTCGAGTCTGAAATGGCACTGTTGGAAGTCAGTTCAATCAGAGGGGCATGACCAGGACATAATGATAAGTAAATCAAGGCTCCGTGTTTAAAAATGCCCCCTGCAAAATTAAAATGGGACAAAAAAATAAAGTTTGTAATAGTAATGAAATTTGGTTCACACCCCCTTTATGTCATGCTGAACAAAACGTCAGTACAAAACCACGCCCTATATATTTGCATAATAGTGTAGCCACGCCCCCAAAAAGTAAATAGGAAGTAAACGTGTAAGTTTGTCGTAGCTAAATGATTTTTACACTCATCCAGAATGGTCCCCTGAGCAAAAAATCTATGGAGAGCATGCCCTATTGGGCATTTTGAATCAAAGACAGCTTAGTGGTCCATTGTTTAGGTGCTATTTTAATAAACTCCTGCCAGGTTCTTAATCCCACAGGTCCATCAACAATTATGGACATCTAAAGTTGTTAATTCATTTATTTTCTTCCGCTTATTCTCATTAGTGGTCGCGGGTGACTGGAGCCTATCCCAGTAACTTTGGGCCGCAGGCGGGGTACACCCTGGACAGGGGCCAGTCCCAGGGCTGACACAGAGGATGAACACAGACAGACAAACAGGAGGCAACGTGCAGTGTTCATGGAACTATTAAACTAAGTGGTTGTGATCAAAAGCGAGGGTGGGATTTTTAACTTTGGTTCGATCTATGAATCCTCATGACATCTCAATCCCATAGCATTAACACAGGCAGAGATATTGGCTTTTAAAAAATGACAGTGGCTAAAAGGACTCAAAAAGGTCCAAGGGGCACCGTGGGTTCTCTCCGGCTTCCTCCCACCGTCCAAACACATACCTGTGTTGGTGAACTGGGATTCTAAATTGCCCCTAATGAATGAATGTGAGAGTGAATGTCTGTCTGTGTTCGTCTCTGTGTCAGCCCTGAGACAAGCCGGCCCCCATCCAGGGTGGACCCCGCCTAAAGCCTGGGACACACCAACCCAACGCCCGGCCACTGTCAGCAGAGAGGAAAGGGCTCCAAGCTGTGGTGGCCACACATCTGTACAGCAGCAGGACACAGCTAACAGCAGAGCAACAAAAGCAGCTGGCCAAGGAGCTCAGTGTGACTGGTAACCCACAAACCACGGTGTTCATTTAGACTGCAGTACCGCTTTAAACCAGCACGAGCGCATGCTGCTTACAGTACCTTTATACTGGAATGTGCATTTATTATGAAGAGGACATACCTCCCACTGACTCGTCTCTGTGAATATCTCCATCTTAGCGATGTCCGCTCTGTTCCAAGCCATGACCAGGTCCAGCCGCTGATTCCAGCCCTCATTCTCCTGAAACTCACTGCTTCTAGATGCTGGGAGAAAAATCTGGATTTTAGGACGTGTGACAAATTAAATTCCCATTTGAGAGACAGCAGCTACCATTCATAAGAATAGTCTTTGTTTTCATTGTCTTCAAAACAACACTTTAGTGCTGTTTCCTTGTAAATAACCCATTTTAAAGCATAATAGTTTAGATTTTTCTCCAACTTTGCACAAACGACAGCAGCGTATGGACAAACTTGCAGTTTTAGCTCCCACAGTCTTCAGAACACAGAAACTAGGTGCTAAATCATTCCGTTTACATAATCTCTGCCTGCACTCTGCCAAAACTTCAATGAATCTGGCCCTTTGTGTTTCTTTAAAAAATATTTGATATCCGTTCGTAAGCCACATCAAGTGGACCCACTAAAACCTATTGCCAATAGTACTTACTAGGCTGCAGTCAGCCCCTAGCGTGTTATATCAGTGTGAATAGGCAGAGATTCAGTGTAAAAGCAGTACCCTACCTTTAAACAGCGCTCGGAGAATGGCGACATCTACATCTCCATCACCAACTCTAAACACATTCAGCAAATGAGGCATCCTGATAATGTCCTGGATCTGAGGACACAAGTCAGGGTCACTTTCAGAACTGTGGCAAGAAACATAGAAAAAGAAATCTGATGGACTTAGGACCAGAGTGGGGCTCATTTCTTATGCATAAAAAGAGCTATATTCAAGAGGCATTCAAACAGCTAAACATCCATAAAAAAGATTTTAGATCACAGTTCTGAGAGTGAAAATAAAAAGGTACATAATATATAATAATATATAATATAATAAAATAGTAGGGGGTGTCTGGTGGTCCTCCCCCAGAAAATGTTGAAAAAAATGTAATTTTCTGTATCCTGGTGTGTTTTAAATGATGTTAGTTGACTTTAGTGTGAATACAATATAGAACAGGCTTCGGCAACTCGTGGACTGCGGTCGGGGTCCAGACCTCCAGAGGTTTTGATCTGGACCCCAAAGCAATTTTCCTAATGCTCACATGTTTTAAAAATAGCTAAATATTGGCATTTTGTTTTTGAACAGGCGCGACTAAGACGCGAGGGGTCCTTGTGGGTAACACTGATCTGACTGACACTGCAAAGATGTAAATGAGCCAGACAGAGCTGAAAACTGCTAAAAAAAAACAAAGCAAAAGCAAGCAAAGCAAACTCCAGCCCAGATTTCCACGGCGAGAGCACAGAGAGGCAGCTGCTTTTATCTGAACAGCTCTGTGTGGAGCTCTGAGACCAATGTCCCGACTTCACACTGAGCTGAAGTTATCACCGAGCCAGGACCATGGACTATAACAGTTATCAAATATGGACTGTTCCTTTTATGTCAGGATTAAAAGAATCTGCTGAAGACGTCTGTGGTGAGTTTTGGAAACGTTTGTCTGTCCTGGGCTACTTCTCTAGCTTTGGTTTTAGTTCTAATGTCAGCTTCAGCTACAGCTACACTGTTCTCTGAATTAATCTGGACTTTACACAGCAGAAGTCTCTAATGTCACGATTTCTGGCCTCACTTTTACTCAGGTGAACAAAGCACCAATGAGACGTGAATGGACAGAGTTTTGGTGCATATTAATTAGCTGCTAATATGGCATTTATCCAGTATTATTGCTACACTCCCCTGCATCGTTCACATTCATAATAAACATATTTACAATAGTGTCATCCAAATACTGAGCCTGGAGGACAGCTTCAGGCACATGACTGAGCCAAGGACATTTAGATCGATTGATTATTGTCTACTACATTGTACTGTCGTGCCTGCTGCAGAAATCAGCTATGACAGACACTGTCCTGGGCCAAAACGTAAAGTAAGTTTGATGAGTGAACTGCTTTTGTCAGCAATACACATTGTGAGTGTCAGTAAGAAAGCATCACAACAAAGTATGAACCAAAGAAATGCAGCATGTTTGCAAACCTGGTAATCTTATAAAAGGTTTTGGTACGTGTGTATTTACCTTCTTTGTCAATTCAATCCACATCAGATCTGAGATGCTGTTATACTGTTGCCCAAAGACTTCTTAACGAGCTGCTGGATGCGGGCTATGGTGACCTCGTGCACTGGCAGTTCTGCTACAGAGGCGATCACGTCTGCTATTCTCCCTGAACCCTTCAAGACTACACATGGAGTCCCATTCAGCATGGCATTGTACATAGTCTGAGAGGAGACACAGAAAGTTACAAAACTGGACATCAGGCTTAAGAAAGTTGAACAGTGCAGTCATAACTCACACTGAGAGTGCCATGTCCGCCATCCAACACCAGACACACAACAGGGATTTTCACTCCACTCTTTAATTCTAATGGAAAGCAAAATAATAGTTTAGTAGTTTGTCATCTTAACCCAACATATCAGACATGGCATTATTTATTTTGAACCTTTGTTTCCGAGCTCTTTCTCTGAGATATATTTCTCCAGCTGGGTTCTCAGCTCAATCTCAACTCCATAGTTTCCATACGTCCCGTCATCCACCATCAGGAAGTGAGTGTGGTTTTTGTCGAGGCAGCACAGTTGGTCCTGAGATGCATTTGTTTTCCTGTGATACTGTGCTGAGAAACACCCTGAGTCCTAAGATGAAGACAGTGATTCTAAAAGTTCATAGTCAAAGAACTAAAGCACCACTAGGTTTCAGGACACAGCGTATCTTGGTCATGGGTGCACAAAGACATGGTTATAGGTTCTTTATTTCATAAAATGTTGCGAACAGGGTTACTAAATTTGTGACAAGGGGAGAAAAAGAGGATTACAAAAGGATTTAAAAATTAGAAACACTAGAAACAGGAGAAGAGGAGGGACAGCTGGAGATGTTGAGATTCTCTTTTGGAATAAACAGGACGGAAGAGGTGGTGAATGTGAACAGTGAATGAGATCAAACTCTTAGAGGGCTGTATTGTACATTTTCTGTGGGTCAACACTTTTTCAGCACATCCAAAAATGAGCCCTGTTAAATGAATGGTCAGAATTATCATTATTTAATGTTTTGTTAGGGCCAATTCTAGCCCTAATACCTATCTTTTTATTGTTTTGTGATAACACCATGTGCCTAACAAATGAATAATCTAGTTAGTGATATTAACTTATAGGCACACTGCACAAATGACCCGTTGCTGCAAGACAACTACAGACTACTACTCATTTTCCAGTAAAAAGTTCTTTCACACAACCTAAAAACTACTCGAATATTTTTTTTTATCTTGTCTTATAATAATATTGCATTGCCATATTTTTATGCTAAATGTCCGTACAAAACAACAGCAAAGCAGCAGCAGTGTACATTACTTTCCCAGTGATATCAGTGAAGACATAAATATCTATTAGCGTTAGCCCGCTCAGCTTCTAAAGGTCAAGTCTAATATAATTTATACACAAAGGCTTGTTAGGAGAGGCTAAAAGCTCCAGAGTGCATGTTAATTAGCACATAAACAAACTGCGGAAGTTAGCATGTCTGCTGCACATCATGCTAAGTTCTTTTTGTCAGTTTGCTGCCACCTGATAAACAAAGCCCTTACACAGGTGAAGGGACTCCTTTCTCTGTGATTATTAGTGTTTTTAGCGTCTGCAGTCTCCACAGTCAGTGCTTAATAAGCTGCTCCGAAGCTAGCAGCAGCTTTAGCCACAACACAATGGACAGCGCAGCGCATGGAGGATGCTATTCCTGCTGGGCGGCAGTAGCTCAGATGGTGGAGCTGTTTGTCCACTAACCAGAAGGTTGGCGGTTCAAGTCCCACTCCCACTGTTAGATACTGTCATTGTGCCCTTGGGTAAGACCCTTAACCCACCTTGCCTCCAGTGTCTGTGTACATTGGTGTACAAAGTGTGAATGAATGAATTCTTCCTTAATATTAAGGTCTTTGAGTGCCCATGGAGTTAGAAAGGCGCTTTAAATACAGTGTTGGGAGCAATGCCTTACAAAGTAACGAGTTACAGAAACGAGATTACAGTTGTCAGTAACGCAGTTGGTAATGCGTTATGTTTCAGCTGCCAGTAATAATGTTACAGTTACTAACAAAATACTTATTTAGTTACTCATGTTACAGTCAGCTCAGTTCACTGCAGTTTACCGCGAGAACAAAATTAAGTAAATAAATTGCACTAATACATTTCCTACTTTTATTTGACAGAGGGAAATAAGAAATGTGCACCGCTTTGGCGCTAACATCAACAGCATTTTAGCCTAAATGCCATCCATCCATCTTCTGTTTTGTCCGGGGCCGGGTCACGGGGGCAGCAGTCTAAGCAGGGACACCCAGACTTCCCTCTCCACAGACACTTCCAGACACGGCCTGGACATAGTCCCTCCAGTGTGTCCTAGGTCTTCCCCGGGGCCTCCTCCCGGTGGGACATGACTCTGTCCACAGTAGATCAATCCTCATGTTTTTACATGTGTTAAAGCATTAAGCTGCACAGGGACAGAGACAGGTGAACTTAAAGGGGAGTTTTTCTTGTGTAAGGCTGCCCTGCTGAAGTGAAATAACAGTGCTGCTAAGGCAATAGTGAGGCTATGGGCTACTTCTATTAAGAATTGGGCTCATTTATATATAACTAGGTTACTTTCATGAGTCAATAGCTAAGTAAAGTAATATATCACTTTTAGTACCTAGTAATCTGTACCTAGTTACTTTTTTTGAGTAACTAACTCAACACTGTTTAAATGTGACCATTTACCATTTTATGTGACTTAATTCGATCCAATTAGAGGCTGCTCCTCTTTGATTCAATAAAGAAGCTTCATGGAAAATGAATAACATACTGTGGTGTAGAGTAGAAATTATAACGTGTCTATTTAACACTTGAAATGATTGTATTAGACGTTTGTTTAGGCATAGAGGGAGGTCTGTTTTTCACATTAGCAGAAGGTCCAAGCTCAAGTTCTTGTTTGAAATATGTACCCTTTATCTTAGGGCCTATTTTTAATAAATGGCCTTTAGTAAAGTTTGCCTTGCGGCAAATACATCATCTTGTTATCACATTTTGCAAAGATAAAATATATACGGGATAACAATAGGCAATAGAGCGTGTTGTTTCAGTTTGCCTAAGGATCCCCATCCTTTGTGAATGTGTATTACCTCAGGGTTGAGCAAAACCTCTCTGTTGTAAATTGTCCCCCATGGTAGAATCCCGATGGCCACAACCTGGCTGTTTCATGGAGCTGCTCAGAACTAAATCCCTCACAGCTTGCCCCACATGTTTTACCATGCCAGCGTTTGTGCCTTGAGTGATGATCCAGGCACCTGCGGACACAACATGGAAAATATATCAGAATTACAGTGCTATTACATTGGTTATTACAACACAAGATTACAGCGTACTAGACAGTGTTGTGGAAACATGCTCAGACCACCATGTCAAGAACCAAATGAGGTTCGGGCCGGGTGGGCCCATAATTACACCTAATGGTTTGGGTCTGGGTCAGGCTGTGGCTAGGTTGCAACACTAAGCTGTGTGATCATATGCAGCGCGCTTGCCTTTCCAGCTACAGGAGAGCAAGTGCTCGAGTAAGGCAAGGCAAGTATATTTGTATAGCACAATTCATACACAAAGTAATTGAAAGTGCTTCACAGAAAAAACAGAAAAGAACATATACAACATTACAAATAAAACCGTAAAATCTAATTTAAAAACTACAATTTAAGAATCAATTTAAAATTACATCAAAAGAGAAGAGTGCAGATAAAACATTTTCAGTTGACATATGCACAGCTAAAAGAAGATTTTAAGTCTGGACTTGACCATTGTCAGCGTAGAGGCCTGGCTACATCGTCAGGAAGACTGCTCCAGAGTTTAGTCCTGACTCTGGGCACCAGCAGAGACCTGTCCCTGAGGTTCTCAGAGTCCCAGATGGTTCATATGGGACCAACAGGTCAGAGATGTACTGTGGTGCTAAGCCATGGAGAGACTTGTACACAGCAGAGATGTTTTAAAGTCTATTCTCTGAGTGACAGGAAGCCAGTGCAGAGACCTGAGTGGGGGTGAGGTAGGGGTCCAGGGGAGTGGGACAAAGGGACAACCTGTGAACAGCTATGAACTGATTAAAGATATAGAATATTAGATTATATTAATGACAGTGATAGAAAAGGAGCAGCAGATGAAACCAGAGATCAGAGGTCAGTGCACCATACTTCCCCAGCTTCTAGCTCCTAGAGCAGCTTAGCTTCAGCTGTGGAGTTAACCCTGTTCCTGGCCTGACCATAAGCTTTCTCACAGAGGAACGTTTTTTCAGCGTCACTTTTAGATAATATATTTCTGGCTATGTTACGTAAGTGAAAGAATTCTCTTTTACAGGCTTGTTTTATATGAGCCTTAAATGATAAATCTTGGTCAAATAAAACTCCTAAGTTGTCACAGTAGAACTTGAGGCTACACTGACACCGTCCAGGGAGACTCTGGTCAGACAGAGCATCTCTCAGCTTTTTGGGGCCTAGTATAATGACCTCTGTTTTTTCTGGGTTTAGGAGGAGATAATTAATTGTCATCCAGGTCTTTATGTCTCTCACACAGGCGCTAAGTTTCTCAACGCGGTCATTCTGATCAGGTTTAATTGATAAATACAACTGTGTATCGTCTGCGTAACAGTGAAAATTAATGCCATGTTTTCTGATTCTGTTTCCTAAAGGCAGCATGTAAAGCATGAACAGAATGGGTCCAAGCACTGAGCCTTGTGGCACTCCATAGCTAACTTTACTGCACTGTGAGGAATGTTCATTTACACTGACAAACTGGTACCTATCAGATAAGTAGGATTTAAGGTAAAAAAAAAAAAAGTTACTGAGTTCTCCTTTAACACCCCTGAACCCTTGTGCACTCACACTTCATGCACTTTCAGAAAATGCTTACTTCAACAGAGTGTGTAGTGCGGGTGTTGGGACAGGGCCATAGACTCAAAAAATTGTTCCGGAGGGAGACATTCTGGATGGACACACTGGGAGCCACCAGTTTCCGGGATTTACATGAGATAGACTTCTCTCGCTTCTTGTAGCCATTCACTCTTCTCTTATGCTCTTTGGCACCTAAAAAAAACAAGACTTTATTCTCTTTCATGCTGTGTTACCATTGCTGTCTATTTGTCTCACATGCATTGCAGCAGTAATTTGTCTCCCCTCCCGCACATAAACAAAGACAGGTAAGTTAACGCTGTTGCTGCTGCACATCACACTGCTCTGTTTTGGGCAAACTGCGGCCACATCTGAATAAACGCATTACTAAGGTAAAGGGACTCATTTGTCTGTGATTATTAGTGTTTTTAGCATCTGCAGAGTCTCCAGAGTTAGCATTTAAGCTGCACTGGGCGCTAGCTGCGACATTAGCCTCAAACACAGGAAGCAGTGCGGCTCTTAGAGGACGCTATTTCTGCTAACTTTGATTTACAATTTGGCTATTTTTGGCAACGTCCAAAAATAAAAATGCGAATTAATCAAATTAATTTGATTTATCACCCAGCCCTAACTCTTCAGTATGTCATTTTATTTCAATGCCAAATGTGCATAATTGTAATATTTTCTGTGCATTTACAGTTTATTAGAACAGTTCTGCACTATACAGTATATATCCAAAAGTTTTAGCTCACCTGCCTTTACATATATATGAATGTAAGTGACATCCCATAATAATCTATAGGGTTTGCTTTTGCATCTATCTATGTCCTGTGCAGCCCAGTCCAGTTCTCACTCATCCATGTCTTTATGGACCGTGCTCTGTGCTCTGGGGCAGCCATGTTGTCCAAACTGTTCAAAACAACCCCACACCATAATCCATTCACTTATTTATCTGGGTGAGTGAATACTTTTGTAAATATACTGTATCTGTAATCCATTGTAATATTTTATTTTGAAGATGTAAAAGTTTTGCTTGTGTGGTTGCTACATTTATTGTTAAATGTTTTAATGAGGTGATGGTAAAACAACTGGAGTTCATCCACAAATAATGCCCTGAGAATGATGTCTGTGTTGAAATGTGTAGGCACCCATGTAATGGTGATATAATATTGGGCATAATTATTGATTCTAAACTTATATTCAAATCTCAAGTGAAAAAGTAATAAATAAAATGAAATTTAATCTTGCAACATTCAGGACAAATTCAAAATAACTTAACTGAAGCTGCAAAAATGTACCTTAGTGCCATGAGTCTCTCACACATTCACTACTGTCTGACAAGTTGGACACAAACCAGTAAAACAACACTACAACCAACTGAAAGACTACAGACAAACTCTGAAAACTCTTGACAAAAAAACAAACTCCTATCACCACTGTCATATTCTTTCAGAATATAATTTTCTCAGTTGGGAGAATATGATTAAATTCTATGACATTGTGTTGGTGTATAAAATGGTTCATGGTTTGGCTCCATCTCCTCTGCAAGACTACATCCATCTGAGAGCCAGTGTAGACACACGAGCTCAGAGCAGAGGAGACGGTGATGTCCCTTTCAGGAAAAGTAGATTTGGGCTAAAAATGTTCTCTTGATCAGTAAAACTCTGGCTCCTTGACAATCAAACTTGTACTCACAGACACTAAAATTTATGTTGTGAATATCATTACATGATAATTTATTATTTTTCTGTTGTTTTTTTTCTCAGCCTTGTGTTTTCTTGTTAATTGCACACCATGAACTATCCACTTGCTCGAAATAAATAAAATAATACAATACAATACAAAATACACTTAGGGCCATATTTACTAAGATAGTGCTAAATTGTTAAAGTGCAGATTAAAAAATAGCGTTTGCTATTTGTGGGCGTGTTGCGTGTGATGTACAAAGAGAAACTGCACAATTAATTGCTGCTGCAAATCTGATGTAAATGAGAATTCTGCGTGAGCAAAGGCCACAGCAATAAAGGGAGCGACGCTGCTCAGCCCCAACTCCATCTTTCCCTACAGTTTCCCACAGAGATCAAATATAAAAATTAAAAATATTTTATCCAATCGTACAGTAAACAGCAGCGCAGCCTCGATCCACTGTGGGCAGCTGTCAATCAAGCGCTGCAGCGAGCTTTGGGAGGCAATGGGATAAACACAGGTGAGTCATCACATGGCCCTAGTGTTTAAAAGACTGCTTAATTGTCAGAGTCGCCTACGTGAAACAGACTGAAGCCCAGAGACAGCAGCTGTAAAAGGCTGAAGTTCAGGGGAGTGCGAGAGAATCAAGGAAAAAGTGTTGCAGGTAAACTCTGTTTCTTTGTTTCCTCCTCCTTCTAATCAACACCTTACTGTTGTATCTTTGTAAATGAGCTCTTTAATTAAGGCATTACAACTTATTATCAACGCCCATCTGTGCACTGAAGGGTGCTCTTTCCTTCGCAAAAGTTTTGCTCCTGCTTCTCCATCATGCTAAACTTACAGCACTTTTAGCTCCTGTACTCAATATAAATCAAATAACAACCACAAAGTGACTTCATTTGCATTTTCTCCACTTTGAATTTTGTGCATTCTGGGGAGAACGCTTCATTTTACAGATTATTTAAGTCCCCGGAGCAAAATTTGCCTTGCATTCAATCCGCTCCTGTAAGAGACGCAAATCTCAGCTGCGCCTGTGTTTGCTCCACTTTTATCACAGCTAAAATAGTGTTTTACTAATATTTAACATTTAATATTTAATTATTTTGTTTTACTAATATTTAACAAATGTTATGTCTTTTGTGTATCCTACATTTTCATTATTTCCTCTCTGCCTCTGCTGAAGTTTATGTGCCAGTTTCGGTTTGTGTTGTTATTCTCTGTGTATGTATTGGTACTGTTGTAGGTGTGTTGTCAAATCTGTTGAATGCCTAATGTAACTCACGTCACATCGAGTGAGCCGCCACTGATTTGCCCAGCCACAAGTGGCGCTGTCATAAAAGGGAATCGCTCCTGAGCAACTTCCTGCTCGGGCTTCCTGCAACCCTGCTGTCGGCTGTGCATGGCTGGTGTGGAGTGGTTTGGAAAACTACTTATAACTTGACGAAAACCCCATGTAAAGTTCTGAAATTCAGTGGTGAGTCTCTTTGTAATGTCATTATCTGCATCCTTTAGTCAACGTGACCGCTAAACAAACAGTTTAGTCTCATTTGTCCCACAATGCCACTTCCGTGTTCGTGAGTGGAACTCCATAGCGTAATTCAGCTATTTTAATACACAAAATATGACAAATATTCAGCAAATGATACACAGGGTCCTTAACGATTCGGCTGTACTGCCAATGACCCATTTGCTTCTTTTAATGGTGTTTTGTCTCTTTTTCCATGAAAATGTTTGTAGCATTGTTGTTGTAATGCCTATGGCATACAGGCCTTGTTTTAGCATAATGCTAACAAACAACTGAATGTGTTTTGACTTGACTAACATTGACTGTTGCGCAACTTATTTTGATGTATGAAAACTAATCTATGATGTATGATGGCTAATTCATGTTTGATATAATTACTGATATGACTTTCATTACCGAGTAGTGAATGTATTGAATGTTACTCGTAACTTATTGATTGATTGATGTTAATGTCATTTTTTTATTTACCTTGTTTATAGGTCAGGGTTTTGTTTTTTTTTGACCCCAGAAACCTCTTCTTGAGTGGTGAGCTGGTAGGACAATTTTTTTCCCCTTTATTATCTCTGGACCTCGAACGCCTTATGTTTATTTGGACTTTTTTTTTTTTTTTTTTTGAAGAATATCCGCAGTCAGTGGATATAAACTGAACTCTTTTTGGGAACTCTTGAACTAAATCCACAGACAGTGAATTTGGACTAAACTTGAAAAACTTGAACTAGACTAAAGTCAAAGTGTTCTTTTTGTTGTGTCATTTGTTAATATAATTTTGTCCTAATTTATCCATTGGTCCCAATTTATTTATTGATTTCTAATTAATTTGTTTCTTATATCAATACATTTTTTGCATTTAACCCAAATTAATGTCTCTTGTCTTCCATTCACCACAAGCTCCCATAACAAACCTGGTTTTCTGTCTTCAGTCATATACATCCCATTGCAATAACTGTCCTAACGTTAATATCATTTTGCGAGCATTACACTAAGTTGTGTTTAATGGCTATAAAGTGTTGGTAAATGTCATGGTCGAGGTGTGGACGTGTCAGCGAGGTCTTGGCTCACATGGGCTTGTGTTGACGTTGAGCTATGGTTTGGTTTACAGTGGGTTCATGGAGAGGCAAGTGTAGCTAAAGGAGAGTTTGAAGGTGTTGTCTGGGAACGCTGGCATTGGTTAGCGCTGTATGCTGGCCATGCATGCTAATGTTCTTTTGTTGTGCTAATTGAGATAATGGTAAGTGCATGATTTGCTTACATTGTGAATTTGAATGGTGGGTGAGTTGTGGATGTATTCGGCCAATTTGATTTTGGGAGCAAAAACTGTTAGTCCAGACATAAGGAGCTAATAGCTGTATTTTTGGGTGTTTTAGAGCTTTACAAAAACAAGTTGAGTCGTGAGTTACAACTGTTGCACAAGAAATAAAGTCAACAAAAATCAACTCAGCTCTCCTGTTAACTGTGTAGCTGGATAGCTCAGTTCCGTCCGGTGAGGACACAACAGTGTAACGTGTTTTGCTTTCGTGTTAATTTTGCTTATTACATGTTGCTTTTACGAATCCCTGTTGCTAATGTCTGTGGCTATTTTAACATCTCTCTAGAAACATCAACCAAACATCAAAAAATTAGCCCGTATGGCTAAATCTGGAATATTTACATGATTAATTTTAATATGGTCATGTCAATGAATATGCACTGAAAAAAAATTGAATGTATTGATGAAGGACTTTTACTTTTTTCACAAATGATTGAGTACCTCGAATATTTTGACTCTAAATGGTAAACTTAAATGAGATGTTTAAACAGTAGAATCATGTACCTGTATTGTGCGCCACTTTGATGAGGCTCCTGCGGAAAACTTCCATGAGGTTGGCATTGAATTTGAAGAACATGGCTCCTCCGGTCACTGAGACGATCAGGTTTGGAGGAGACAGCTTCCACTGCTCTGTCAGTAACTGGTACAGCACTTCAGGTTTGGTTTCAGAGGACACTCGGGCATACTAAACACACACAGGAAAGAGTCAGTTCTTGGTGTTTGCAGACCAGGGTTTGATTGCCCCTAATGGGGGAGCACTCCTGTGCTCCTAAGAGCAGATGAATGTAGAGGGGTGTGTCAGGACAGCAGTAAGGCTAAAACCCATCCATCCATCCATCTTCTTCCGCTTATCCGGAACCGGGTCGCGGAGGCAGCAGTCTATGCAAAGATGCCCAGACTTCCCTCTCCACAGACACTTCCTCCAGCTCTACCGGGGGGACCACAAGGCGTTCCCAGGCCGAGAGACGTAGTCCCTCCAGCGTGTCCTAGGTCTTCCCCGGGGCCTCCTCCCGGTGGGACATGCCCGGAACACCTCCCCAGGGAGGCGACCAGGAGGCATCCGGAACAGATGCCCGAGCCACCTCAACTGACTCCTCTTGATGTGGAGGAGCAGCGGCTCTACTCCGAGCTCCTCCCGTGTGACAGAGCTTCTCACCCTATCTCTAAGGGTGCGCTCAGCCACCCTGCGGAGGAAACTCATTTCGGCCGCTTGTATCCGGGATCTTGTCCTTTCGGTCATGACCCAAAGCTCATGACCATAGGTGAGAGTAGGAACGTAGATCGACCAATAAATCGAGAGCTTCGCCTTTCGGCTCAGCTCCTTCTTTACCACAACAGACCGATACAACGACCGCATTACTGCAGACGCTGCACCGATCCGTCTGTCGATCTCACGTTCCATCCTTCCCTCACTCGTGAACAAGACCCCAAGATACTTGAACTCCTCCACTTGAGGCAGAAACTCTCCCCCAACCTGGAGGCTAAAACCTATAGCCCAAAATTACCCATACGAACCAGATTATTCACTTGGTAAATGAATAACAAGGCAATCTCAGATGACCCACAACTGCCAGTTAGCTACAGTTGTATGAAAAAGTGTTTGCCCCCTTTGTGATTTCTTAGTTTTGCGTATGTTTGTCACACTTAAATACAGTGGTGTAGTCTACAATTTTGTAGTGGGTATACTGTGATGATTTCCCAGCAGCGCCTCCTATACACGCGCGTTAGTGTCACTTATTAACATGTTGTGTTTTTAGGGATTGTGTTTTGTTATTGTAGGCTTTGTATGGCCTATACATTATTTAGCCAAACAGGAGAAGTCTAGTTTTAAATCAAAAGCTCAACTGAGGAAAAACAAAAAACAAAGATCAACAAACTGCACTACACCCAGACCCAGGACCAGTAAAGGGAGGGTAAAGGTGATTTTATACAAAACCATTCAGCGTTTAGAAGCTGGAGCAGCTGACTTGGCCTGCTTTGCCTATGATACAATAAAGTTATGTACTATATACTGAGGTTTATAGTTTGTTGGTAATTATTAATTTTTGAATATTTTTTTCAACTGGAAAACTATGGCCTGGACAGTGTTTTGGACCTCTCAGAGTCTCACAGTAAGATGCCGAATGCATCTCTCAATGACTTTCATTCCCAAAACCAGTCAAACAGTATTAATACATACAGCATTAAAATTAATTTAAAATTAAATTAATCCTCTACAAATATCACAAAAACACAATCATATGTGCTGTACAACATAGAAATACTTTCAACACACAAATTGTCACCATCTGCTGTTCTGTGATGGCCCCTAACAGAGCTTTACTTAAAAAGATCAGAGAAGCAGTGCTCAGTAAAAACACTGACCCTGAGTCAGATTTACAGACTGTCACTGTTGATATGAGCCTCCTTTAGCATCTTCTGCTGAAGCTGTATTTGTCTTTAATACATTCTTTACTCCCAGCCTTCTGCCTTAGTTTCCTCCTCTGTGACAAAATATTCAGTTTAATGAACAGAGTGAATACGTTTGGTCAGTGACTTGTCTCAGTGGCTTAAGTTAAGATGCTAATTTGATGAATTACTCGTTAGCTCAGAGGCTAACTCCTCTGTGAGCTCCTCTCCTGCTGTAGCTCATACTCCTCTGGTCTCTGTGTCCAACTCCTGCTTTGTTGTATTTGTATAAAGCGCTACAGCTGTGTTATTGTCTTCTGCTGATATCATTTGTTTACTGTCTGACATGCAAGGAGAAGAAAGCGCACGAAGTGGGTTAAGTCTTGGATTCAACAGCGCAATTCGCTTGGAGCTTTCCCAACTTTGTGTCGTCAGCTGGAGATGGACCAGCCAGCTGATTTCCAGAATTTCGCCCGTTTGTTCCCCGAACAGTTCCGCGTGTTGGGGGACCTTCTTACACTTTCTCGCCACAAGGAGGCCTTTACATGGCGGTTGCTGTAGTCCCGCTCAGCAACACTATACAAAGGTGGCCGCTCTTCCACCAGGCTGATCAGCTGTTCTTCGGTTGTGTCATTCCAAAAAGCCATTGTGATAACTTTCCGCACAGAATTGCGAGGAATGCAAAAATGGTGATGGTACGCTGCCACAGCGGTTTTCACCTCTCGTCACTCCGTCACTTCTGCTAAAATTCCCGTGAGCTGATTGGCGCGGCAGCTGTAGTGCTAGGCCTATCAGAGCGCTTCGTGCCAAAGACCAAAGACGCCGATTCAACAACAACAAGGCCAATCGGCAGGAAACTAGTCAGACAACCTCCGTCCTGGAGCGATGGGGGGCGACGGCGCATACATATCAAAAGGACGGAAATGAGCGACGTGGAAGAACCGTTCAGACAGCTTCAGACGGGCGATCGTCGCCTTGGTGTACACCCCCCTTTAGTCTTCCTCAGAGCTGACTGCGCTGCTGCTGTGATGGGAACAGGAGGGAGAGGCTGTAACGAGTTAGCGCTGGGCTCTGTGAACAGAGACTAAAGTACAGAAGAGATAATGATTGTTACACATTGTTGCGCACTTTGAAGTGGGTCTATGGAATCTGCAGCATTCCTAGTGGGTTTACCTGCGAACACAGACTACACCACTGACGCAGCGGGACTTTGCTCCACAGAATTTTTCAGTTGGATTTACATTTGTGAACTTGCCCAGAGGGGAAAGGTGAGAGGAAAAAGCTGAGCAGGAGACCTCGGGTTGAAGCGCTGCTGCTGCTAAAAAGAAATGTGTACTGGAGAGGATTTTACGCACAGAGAAGAGCAGCCACTGATGAGTTTCATGTTATATTCTCATGTAACCCAGAGGCGTGTGCCATATTAACTCCCTTTAACTGTTATATATTGAAAATGAATATGTTCATGAGGCGATGCACAGCAAGTTGTATCTTAGATTTTCGTAGATTTAATACGGGTATTTTTTGAACATGGTGTGCATTTTACTGTCACACGGACTGCTCCATGAGCAGAATATAAATGAATAAAGACGGTGGAATCGATGTGACATTTCGGTCCAAGTGCATATTAGTTCAGCCATATTTTTGTAATATTTCTAACTTTTATTTTAATGACTTTAATGTGAGTATGTCTGCACGTGCAGTGCTTCGCTGAAATCACCTGTTTCAAATACAAACCACTGCTTTAGTGACAGCCGTTTCCCTGCCCCACACCACAAGACAACAAATACAAAACACACTGACACATCATACCTAGGCAAGGTGGGTGAAGTGTCTGGCCCAAGGACGCAACAACAGTATGCAATGCTGGCAGTGGGGCTCGAACCACCAACCTTTGAATTAGTGGGCAAGCGTCTCTACTGACTGAGCCTGAATGTCCTGTTACTGTATGTGAATGTTTGTTTGTCGGTTATGGCTTTAAAGGCTGGGACACAACCCAACACCTGACCTCCGTCCTAAGACACAGAGCGGTTGCTGTCTCCTCTCGTCTCCTCTGGTCGGACAGAAAGTGTCTCAAAACCGACAACAGAGCAGCGCGTACGTTCTGCGAATGCTCAAGACGTAGTAACTATTTATAAAAGCAGGCGGCGCTGTAAATAAACTCAAGAACAAGTGGTTTACTCACAAATTTATCAACGAATAATAATCTTATGTGCTACAGTTTACCAATTTTCTAACCCTGAGTCTAACCCTAACAATAAACGTCCCAATTTATTGTTTTTGTGACATTATAAACAATAAATCAAGTCTGGCAATAACAACAGTAGTGCATTACTAGGACCTAAAATCCACTGAGTTACCTAAGGTTAGACTCACAGTAATATACAATGTAATTAAGTGTTAACGATGGTCTAAGGCAGAGCTGCGGCACAGCTTTTCCAGAGCTCAATGGGTCTCTCTTTTATCACCATCTAGTGAAGCTCGTTGTGTTGTACTTAATTCCTGTGAATCTGCTTCGTCTTGTTGCACATTGATCACAAGTCTCGGTTAACACGTTTACACAAACCTTACACAGCGACTGTTTGAGCTGCTGCTGTCCTCGTTTAAAAATAAATAGAAAAACGCTGATAACGCTGAATATTCTTGAGTTTTGTTTCTAAAACCGTCAAAATCCTCCAAACGAGTCTCTCGCACTGTGGTGGCCATGTTTGTTATGAAAAGCTGTTGTCGCTCTGCTTGCGTCACGTCCTCTGATTGGTTAACTCTGCATCCCTTAGCCCCACCCCTCTGCAATCTCTTTGAATGGGAGCATTACCAGACGACTTTATAGAGTAGAAAGAGAAATAGTCTTGCTTGCCGGGCTAATAAAGGAGTACAAAACAGTAATAAATGAGTGAAAAAAGTCCATAGTCACCTTTGCAGTCTTGCGTCCCAAACCCTCGAAGCAGATTTCTCCAAAAGCATCAGTGGGCACTTCAGCCACATGTTCTCCAGTGAAGTCCACAGTGTCCGCAGCATGACTGCTCTTCAGGTAACCACACATACACCTGTCCTCTCTGACAGAAACACAAACTGTTTTAGTGGAAAAGGCATGATCAAGAACATCAAAATGATTTTATATCAGTTTAGGCATAAAAGATATATAAGAATAATGCATTATTATAAATATGATTATGAGCCCTGTCTGCACGGGGCATGGTGTGAGAACTTATTACTGCTGTTGCATTACGCTTCGTTGTTATTAATGGGTGAATAGTGTTTAAGCTGCAACAAAAAGTTTTGTTTATACAGTGAGGAAAATAAGTATTTGAACACCCTGCTATTTTGCAAGTTCTCCCACTTAGAAATCATGGAGGGGTCTGAAATGTTCATCGTAGGTGCATGTCCACTGTGAGAGACATAATTAAAAAATAAATAAATCCAGAAATCACAATGTATGATTTTTTAACAATTTATTTGTATGATACAGCTGCAAATTAAGTATTTGAACACCTGTCTATCAGCTAGAATTCTGACCCTCAAAGACTTTTTAGTCCACCTTTAAAAAGTCCACCTCCACTCCACTTATTATCCTAAATTAGAAGCACTTATTTGAGGTCGTTAGCTGCATAAAGACACCTGTCCACCCCATACAATCAGTAAGACTCCAACTACTAACATGGCCAAGACCAAAGAGCTGTCCAGAGACACCAGAGACAAAATTGTAGACCTCCACAAGGCTGGAAAGGGCTACAGGGCAATTGCCAAGCAGCTTGGTGAAAAAAGATCCACTGTTGGAGCAATTATTAGAAAATGGAAGAAGATAAACATGACATCTCCCTCGGACTGGGGCTCCATCCAAGATCTCACCTCGTGGGGTCTCAGTGATCCTAAGAAAGGTGAGGAATCAGCCCAGAACTACACAGGAGGAGCTGGTCAATGACCTGAAAAGAGCTGGGACCACCGTTTCCAAGGTTACTGTTGGATACACTAAGACGTCATGGTTTCAAATCATGCATGGCACAGAAGGTTCCCCTGCTTAAACCAGCACATGTCAAGGCCCGGCTTAAGTTTGCCAATGACCATTTGGATGATCCAGAGGAGTCATGGGAGAAAGTCATGTGGTCAGATGAGACCAAAATAGAACTTTTTGGTCTTAATTTCACTCACCGTGTTTGGAGGAAGAAGAATGATGAGTACCATCCCAAGAACACCATCTCTACTGTGAAGCATGGGGGTGGTAGCCTCATGCTTTGGGGGTGTTTTTCTGCACAGGGGACAGGGCGACTGCACTGTATTAAGGAGAGGATGACCGGGGCCATGTATTGCGAGATTTTGGGGAACAACCTCCTTCCCTCAGTTAGAGCACTGAAGATGGGTCGTGGCTGGGTCTTCCAACATGACAATGACCCGAAGCACACAGCCAAGATAACCAAGGACTGGCTCTGTAAGAAGCATTTCAAGGTTCTGGAGCGGCCTAGCCAGTCTCCAGACCTAAACTCAATAGAAAATCTTTGGAGGGAGCTCAAACTCCGTGTTTCTCAGTGACAGTCCAGAAACCTGACTGATCTAGAGAAGATCTGTGTGGAGGAGTGGGCCAAAATCCCTCCTGCAGTGTGCAAACCTGGTGAAAAACTACAGGAAACGTTTGACCTCTGTAATTGCAAACAAAGGCTACTGTACCAAAT
>CM036240.1:40758047-40760547 GCA_020698575.1 Bostrychus sinensis
CCAGCATCTGCTGCACCTGTACCACTGACAATTTAAAATGTAAACATTACCACTAACAACTTAGGCTATAAAGACAACTGAGAAAGAGCGGAATAATTGGAAATGGAACTGATGCTGAGTCTGACGACAGCCACGCAGAGGAGGAAGCGGCGCTTCGTCTACCTCCGGAGTTGGCGGAGTTGTTCAGAAGCGACACCGAGGATGAAGAATTTAAAGGATTTAGTGATTAGGAGTGAGATGGTGAGTTTGGTGAACTTGTTATATTATGTTCTTTATGCTATAGTTATGTGAATAACTGTTAATATATTACGTTAACATACGAGACACCTATTCAGTTCGTTGTTTATGCTTCATGTAGCTGAATAACCATCAATGTGTTACGTTAGCATAGCGCACACCTATTCAGCCTGTTGTTCTCTATTCTATTATTACTAGATAGATAGATAGATATATAGATAGATAGATAGATAGATAGATAGATAGATAGATAGATAGATAGATAGATAGATAGATAGATACTTTATTGATCCCCCCCAAGGAGGGACATTCAGTTGTCCAGCAGCAAACATTAAATGTGTAGACAAGACATAAACATAAACACAGTTAAAAACAAATAAGACAGACTTAGGAGCTACTAGGACTTGCAGCCTCTCTTTCAGGTGCATGCACATAACTCGCCTTTCAACATGAAATGTCTGTTCTTGATGTCAGATTTTGTAAAATAAATTTCCCCCAAAAGTTCAGTCCAGAGCCACTTATATACGCTTTTTTCTTCTTCATTATGCTTTTTTTTTTTGGGGCTAGTGCGACTTATACTCCGGAGCCACTTATAGTCCGGAAAATACGGTATATCTCTGCTTTTATTACATTAAAAACTTGACCATTCTATTACGTTTGTGGTTAATAAGTGTTTTTGATAGGTAAAAAATCCCAAAACTCCCAACTACTATTTATGAAATAAGGGCAATCAGTTCTCTCACAAACTGGAATGATGAAGCTGTAAAACCAGTTATCAGTCACAGCGGTCACTTGTGGTGTAAATAAAGTCTGTGCTTGTTGTGAAATAAATATTGCCTAACCTGGTTTTTGTTCCAACAACTGATAATGTTTTTATCCTGGGAGCAAATCTGAACTCGGGCTCCAATAAAATCTGTCCCAGGTGTGGCCAGATGTGCTGCTTTGTGAGGGACAAGCCATGTTGTCCCAGTTGTTTAAGTTATAGAAAAGCATAGGAAATGTAAAATTAAATTATCTAAAGATTTTTGTCACTAAAATCATTTACAATGTCATTATTTTTATTAATGAAAATTCTGAACTTAAACACTAGAGTCATGTACTTTGAATTCCATGACAGAAAACTGTATTGCTTTGAAAGGTTTTTGTCCCAGTTATCGGAAGTAAAAATCTGGTCGCCCCATTTTTAGCTCAAAAGACCTCCGTAAAATTTTACATTTTACTGTTGGCAGCACAAACTTTCTTTAATCTACAGCTGATCATTGAAGCGACTGTAATGTAAGGTGAGGCACAGGGAAAAAGGACCCAAAAAGTGGGACTGGTCAGGTGAAACTTTAATAAACAAAATAAAAACTCTACAGGAGAAAAAACACAAAAATCCAAAAGTCAAATCCCCAAAGTAGTATCAAAAATCCAAAACGAAAAAAACAAAACAAAAAACCAAAAACAAAAGAGGGTGGGGGTGAAACAAGACCCCAGAGAAAGGTCGGGGAGCTCCTGTGGTGACCCCAGACCAGGAACAAAAACTAAAACACCAGGGACACCGAGGACTCCGGTGCAGACGATGAGAGGACAATGCAATGTGAACGAGGCATCAGGGCGGGGCAGGCAATCCAACAGGAGGAGGTAAAACCGAAAAACACAAGACTTAAAAATAAAACACAAGGGAAACAAAACACACAGCAGGACACAGTCAGGATCATGACATTCAGTCTCTAACGCCTTCTGATGACAGTGAACGCATCATTCACAGATGACCAACTCCAGCTTAGATCAGGTTAAAAAATCTTGTTCATGTTCGGCCGTTACCTGGCATTAAGGGCCCGCACATGTTGGCGCACGGTGCTGGGTCACAGCTCACAGCACCCATGCTTCGTCCTAACCCTGGGGGGACACAGAGGAGCGTTTTGTCCAGGACCAAAGGCGTTTGGGTTCACTCTCTCGCTCCCTCTCCAACAGCACAGCACTACTGCGCTTTAATCTCTTTCTACATTTCGCGCCTGTAGTGACCTAACCGTCCCCGCGCTCCGCCTCTGACAGCCACAGGAGGTGAAAGAGGCGGAGTTATGGGCTTACGGGGTTAGGGTTGAAGTGAAATGTCAGCAGAGCGGAAGTAAAACCACATGCTACCCATTTTATTACCTTTGTGGTTAATAAAGGTTTCAATCCAATCCACTTTATTTGTGCAGCACATTTTACAAACAAAACAGTTTCCAAAGTGCTTCACATAGAACAATAAATAACAATAAATTACTCTATTTAGCTC